>QJNS01000157.1:44661-175167 GCA_004154925.1 Monosporascus cannonballus | reverse complement strand
AAAAGTAAGGCCAAAAGTAAGGCGAAAAAAAAAAAAAAAAAAGAGAGAGAGAGAGTGAGAGAGAGAGGGAGATAGAGAAAGGGAGAGAGAATATTGTAAGTGGTACGAGGAAGCGGGGAGATACTGCTAACCCTGTTCCAGCCACCCCGGGGCTCCTCGCTGGGGTAGAAGTAAAACCGCTGCACGAAGGCGCCGTCGATGCCGTGAGCGGCCATCATCTCGAAGTGCAGGTCGACGACGCCGTCGCAGTCGTTCGAGTAGAAGCGCGCGGGTCCGGCCCCGCCCGGCAGCGTGAAGCTGGTGTCGAAGAGGCACCCAGGCGGGTAGCCCGACACGTCGGGTATCATGTCGACGCCGACTTTGTGAGGGCAGCGCCCGTTAATCTACCAGCTCGCCTTTTCCGACGGCGGCGGGGGCTACTTACCGTGTCCGACTTCGGGGGTCGGCAGGTCCCTGCGCGATGATGGTCAGTCGACTGGACAGCGGTGGGTGGGGACGGATGGTCCGCCTGAGATGGGCACCGAGTCTCACGTCGTCCAGTGCGAGTTCCCATTGCCCTCGCCCGGCTTGCGGAACCACCCCTGATAGCCGACGAACAGCTTCCCGTTGAGGGCCGACCGATCGATCGTTGGGAACCGGCGCGGCCCTACATCACTCGTCAGCGGGCCGGCGCAGAGCGCACATTCTAAGAGAGCTGTTATGGCAGCGAGCTGCAAGATCGAGGAGGCTCTGATCTGGAACATCGTCGCGGTGAGTAAGACCGGGCCTTTGACGCAACTTAGTTAGATACGGGCTGGTATGGCGTCGCGTTGGAAACTGTGAGAGAGACGGGGGCAAGGCTGCTCTTTATATCGTCAGAGCCTCCTCGAAACCTGCTTGAAATAGGAAGTCGCATTTATTGCTGACTGTGCGCCCCTGGGCCTGATCACAGCGCGATGACACATAATTCGCCGGCGCACGCGTCAGCACGTGGTGCGATTACTTTGTGTGTATTAGCCTCAAGCGCTGAGGTGAGAATATAATTTTATCGTACGTTTGTCGAGCCGGGTCTTCCTTCGACGTGGTCGTAACAGCAACCTACATATCCGCGAAGGGGCGTCTCTGGAGTTAGTTCTGAGTATACGCCATAAGAGAACAATGTGGCATCAAATAAGCAGCGAAAGCGCAACAATTCGCAAACATGTCAAAGTATACCGCAGCACTCGAACTACCTGGTGCATGTAATACGGTAGCGTAAGTCGGCATAAAACGTAGAGTGAGGCTGTTGGGATCTATTTACATACATATACGCGTACACACATACGTCCATAAGTACATGTGGTTCTAGCTGGCCGGCTGAACCGTCTTTCGTCTTGCACCTCTCATAACATTGTTCCATTCACACATATTGTACATTAGATCGTCCTCGTCTATAGGCCGAGGCGACGAGCTCGACCAAGCCCGGGGCAGCAGTAGGCGGCTAAGTGCTATGCCAAGGCTTCCACGCCGCCATTGGGTTACGCCTTGCTACAGAGTCGCCGACCCTGCTCAGCTCGCAGGTGGCGACGTCTTTAGCGACTCCGGCCAGCCTTGTTTACCCCTGGGCTGTATTTGTCGTAGATCATCATCGCGTCGTCTCACACCTTGGTCTGGTCGCTGTTCTCGTCCTCTTCGGCCTCCTTTGATGGAACGTCTGTCTCCTCTGGCTCGCCCTCTCCGGCCTCCTTTGATGGAACTTCTGTCTCCTCTGGCTCGCCCACAAAATCGAGCTCTTCGACCTCCGAATCGAGGTCCTCGGGGTCCAGAGTAAGCTTCTGCGGTGGTGCTTTTGCGACCACGGTATTGCCGAATACGTCTTCCCACTCCAGGGGACCGTCCTGACCGACGATGTGAACCGGTTTGTTCTGACTCCGTTCCAGTTCACGAGCTCTCCACTCACGACCTTTCTGCGTACGTTTCTGAAGTTGGCCTTGGAACAACGCGTACCACTCGGAATCCTTGTCTCGCTCGTCTACAAGCGCCTTGCGACGGCGAGTCTTGCACTGCGCGTAGAAGCGACGGGCACGCTCATCGGGCAGTTCTTCGATGTTGTATTCGAGAACCCATTCGTCATACTTCGAGAGGTTCTCCGGGCGAGTGACGTATTGTCCATTTATCTTGTTCTTGATAGTCAGCACCATACCCAGAATCTCGCCCTGCTCGGCCTCCTCCGCGGGTAGTTCATGCGAATCAATCTTCTCAGCATCCTCCGCGGAGCTTAGAGTATCATCCGCCTCCGTCGTTGTAGTTGCTGGTTCGGCTGGTTCGCTGTATTGTGTCTCGGCAGCGCTAGCTCCTGGACTTGATGTAGTGAGATGCTGTTCGGACTCATCAACTTTCGCAAGAGATATCATCTTCCCTAGAATGCGTTCAAATGCCTTAAGCTTGGATGAATCGTTCATAGTTTCGTTGATATTCTCTTCTGGGACCGGCTTCTCGTCGATCCTTTGAGCCATCCGTACAATGAGGTCCTTCAATGGAGACATATCCGAGGGGCTCACTACATCTCCCTCCGACTCTGACACTTCTTCGTCCTCGTCGGGGTCATCTTCCTCCTCTTCGACGGCCGATTCCTCGTTCCGGGCAACGGCTTCCGACTCTTCAGGGTTGCTAGCCGGGGTCTGGTCTTGGGATACCGTATCATCGACCGAAGAAGGGAGCTCCGAATCAGCCGAGACAACCTTAGGCGTCTCTTGGTCCCCTATCGACGCTATCGACTCATGCGACGTGGACTCTGGCGTCTGATCGACAGTGGCACTGGATTCTTCGCTCGCCTCTCTTTCCCTCACCTGGGCAGTGCTGCTAGTCTCGTCATCTACCGACGTTTGACTGTCATTGGAACTTTCCGTCTCTGTAGCCGATGCCGTCTGAACTGCTGAAGCAGTTGCCCCACCATCAGCAGGCTCCTCACTATCTTCGGTAGGAGCCGCCTTGGGCAGGCTGTCCGACGACACCGTCAGTTTGGGGTGTTGAGCACCGGTGATAGCGGTGAGAAGAGCGTCAACATATCCTCGCGCTTCTTCAGAAGATTTTGCGCGAATCAGTCCGCTCTGCTCGAGTGCATCTTCAATAGCTTCTCGAACAATACCAACTCCAACTTCGTCATCTTCCATGGCATCTTCGACCGTCTGGCGAACCTCTTCCCAAGCAGCAAGAGTTTGCATCTCTTCAGTTTTTGGAGACTCATTGTCCTCGTCTTCTTCTTCCTCGATCACGTCGTCATTTTCGGGTTCGGGCTCGGCTTCGCCTGCCTCCTTATTTAAACCCATGATTGTCCTCTCGAAGGCCTCGATGGACGCCTTGTTGGCATTTTGCACTTCATCAATATCCTCAGGTTTGACAGGCTTGGCAAAGATGTACATGAAGGGCGACGCCACTGAGGTTCTTGTCTCGAAATGAAGCCGCAACGACTGCTCGGGCCATTTCTTGGTAGCTCGATCCAGAAGCTCGTTTAAGAGGCGAAGACTAAGTTTAAATTCTCTGTTGCCGAGCGTCACATTGGACGTTCCGTGCAGGGCAAGATCCATCTCCGAGAGAGGAATGTATTGAAAGCCAAAAATCCGCTGGGTGTTGTGGAATGCGACAAAGATGCCATCCATACGACCCATTCTGACTTGTAGGGAGTACTTCATGAAGGCAGATCGTATCATATCATAGTATTCGCGCTCGAAGGATTCCCAGTCGCCAAAACGATTCCGGATCTCGTAGCCAAGGCCCTTCTCGAATCCTTTGGCGTCCATGCGGATAGAGATGACAGCGCGCGTCTTCAAGTCGAACATGCCCGAGCCAGGGACTCTTGGATCATGCGCATCCAGTTGCGAACGCATCAAGAAGTCACGGAAACCTGTATAATGGTACGCTTCCTCGGCGTCACGCTCTTCCTGGGTGATCTGGTCCGAGTTGCTGTGCCGGTACCTCTCGTACTCCTCCTTGGGAAGTGTGAGGAGCTTCTCCATAGACTTCCCGAGCATACTAAGGATATTTGCGGTGTCGAACTCTTTATCGGCGTCGATGGCGTAAGTCCCATCCTTCCAATGCAGGAAGATGGCAGCCGGCGCTCGATTAATCCTGGTGAACTGAAGCGAGTCGGGCTTGATACTCCTGGACAGCATTTCCACGTTGACATTCCGCCAAGCTGACAGAAGATAGTGGAAGTGTGATAGCATGGATGACATGCTGGAGGTTGATCCAGTGTACTTCTTCCCATATTCCTTGGCGATTGAAATCAACGTGCTATCCTTGGAGGACGTGACATACTGTTTCAAGGCATTGAAGTCAAATTCCTGGATGGGCATGATATTGGATAGATATGGATCGAAGTTGTACACTCGTGAGCGCGGATCCTGAAGGTAATAGACACCCGGATTGAACAGGACCCTCTCCAATCCGTACGAGAGCGAGGGGACGGGTGCTCTCGGTGCATCAATAGGCGCAAGAGTCAGAGTGTTGCTATTGACCTTGGAGATCGTCAATGGGACTTTGCCTTTCTTCGACTTGCTCCGTTTGGGGGGCTTCTCCTTGGATGCTCCTTCTGGGTGCCCCGGCGAGTCTCCTGAGAACGGTTTCCCGATGGCGCGGTATGGCGCTTTTGTCGGAGACGATTTCCCCAGGGAGTCTGACGGCGTGCTTATCGATGCATCGGCGCCTTCGGGGGCCTGGCTTGTTTGCTTTTTGCCTTTGGTTTTCTTGGCAACTCCTGAAGCTTTCCTCTGCTTCACACGTTTTCCTGCTTTTTTCGTCGCGGGCTTTGCTTTGACGGTCATCTTATCCGTCTTTGAAGAAGCAGCACTAGCATTTACATTGGCTAAGGCCTTTCCCAAGGCATTTATATCGGAGCTACCCGGATCCGGGCGCGATTCAGCAGAGGTAACCTTCTGTTCTGCATCCTGTTCTGCACTCTCCCCCTCCTGGGCAGTGCTCGGGGCGTCTTCAGTTCTGCTCTTAGCGCCCTTAGCTTTGGACTTGGGCTGCTGCGCAACTTGCTTCTTCTTATCGTCACCCGCCTCTTTGCCGGTAATGATATTCCCGACGTCAATGTTTTGAGCTGCGAGGACATTCTTCAATGCCTCGAGTGCTCCCTGCAGCACACTCAACTGGCGTTCGGCATCACTCTGAGCGTCGATTTGCTTCTTCGCAGGCTTTTTCGACTTCTTCTTCTTCTTTGGCGGTGGTGATTTCGACGGCGGCAGCGATAACTGGGCGGTAGTTGAGGCCTCTGTTACGTCGGCTGCGGGGGTTGGTTGATTTTCGGCAGGCGAAGAGGCCTGTCGAGCGGTGGTGGAAAAAGATGGGTCATGATGGCGGGCAGTCGAGGCAACTCTTTGAGGGGCCGAGATGGGAGTTAGATTGGACGCACCAAGACATGTTGCGCAAATGTAAGAGGTACCAACGCGGCGGACGGCACGGGCGCCCAATTGAAGCATTGGAAATGCTGGCCGAGGCGTCGTCGGTTGTGCTGGCGAACCCGTCTCTAGAAAATGTGGTGATGGCAAAAAGGCTCGCTTGGTACTGCCTGCGGTTGGACGCTATCAAACTTTTTTTTTTTTTACATATGAATGCGACATCTTTATCTTCTATCAAAAAAGGCCACCCCTGCTAGTCTTGCTTTCCCACAGCTTGAATTTTACAGTAGCGGACCCTGGTTCAACACATTTCCATACATACCTGGTACGTACCTTCGCGTTACATCACTGTTACCGTACTGTAGCCCACCCTACTTCCTACTGTAACGTGAGTAACCTCCCAGTACGGGCTTGCTTTCGGATAACTACGGACGGCCCGCTACAGGTGGCATCCCAAGCACGAGACTTAAGTACCAACCTCTCTCTGCCTCGAAATCGGTCCGGCCCGCGATTAGGTGTGATCTTATAAATAAGTGAATAAGTTTTTACTTACGGATAGGGTTGTATGGAATTTACCTAGTCTCAGATTACTGCCAAATTGACCTAAACTGACCTCACAACGCGGGTGGCTGTCGAAAAGCCGGTTTCAGTTCCCGAGTCCCCCACTGAGATGAGAAACATCAGAGCCGGGTCATGGATAAGGCGATAATAAGCAATGGCTTTCCCAGACAAGCCGATAGCACATTTACTGGGCTCTAATGGTAAGTTGATGTTATACTCAGCTCGGGCTGGGACAACTCCGCCAACCAGTAGCAGGCCCAGTCCACGCCCTCACATACTCGGCATCACCGGGGACGTACATCCTGACGGGCTCAGCGGATCGCTCGATCCGGCTCTACAACCCGCAGCCCAGCACGCCGATCCACCCGGGCGGCGGCAGCAGCAACAGCTTCATCAACAAGAAACCTACCACGGCAGCGGCAGCAGCCCCGTTAGGGGAGGGCCGGCTGATCCAGACGTACTCGGCGCACGGGTACGAGGTGCTCTCGCTGTGCATCGCGGCCTCGAACGCGCGGTTCGCGTCGTCGGGGGGCGACCGGCTGGTGTTCCTGTGGGACGTGAGCACGGCGCAGACGATCCGGCGGCTGGGGGGCACGGCGCAGGGCCACAGCGCGCGCATCAACTGCGTGGCGTTCGGGGGCACGGGGGCGGGAGATGCCGGCGAGGAGGAGTCGCTGCTGGTCAGCGGGAGCCTGGACGCGAGCGTGCGGGTGTGGGACCTGCGGGCGGGCGGGAGCGGATCGAAACCCGTCCAGGTGCTCGCCGAGGCGCGCGACAGCGTCACGAGCGTCGTCGTGCGCGGTGCCGAGATCGTGGCCGGCAGCGTCGACGGCCGCGTGCGCACGTACGACGTGCGCATGGGCCGGTGTGTGACGGATGTCGTGGGCCCCAGCGTCACGAGCTTGTGCCCGACGCGCGACGGCAGGGCCCTGCTGGTCGGCAGCCTTGACAGCAGGGTGCGACTGATGGACCGCGAGACTGGCGGGTGCCTGAAGACGTATTCGGACCCGGCCTTTAAGAACGAGGGCCTGCGCGTCCAGTCCATCCTCGGCGGGAAGGACCAGTACGTGCTCGCGGGCGACGAGATGACGGCGTCCCCGGCCCAGAATGGCGAGGGCAGGGTGTGGGCCTGGGACGTCTTGACGGGGGACGTGAAGGCTAAGGTGAGGGTGCCCTGGGGACCAGCTGGGTCCGAGCCGAAGAAGAAAGTCGTTGGGAGAGACGGCAAGGAAAAGGAGCGCAACAATGTCATCAGTTGCATGACCTGGAGAGACAACGGATTCGGGGACCAGTTCTGCGTTGGTGGGACATCTGGTGTTGTCACCGTATTCGGATATCATTGAATGCAAGGTCACCATCGAAATCGCTATCTCTTCATCTAGTGGGAATACGAGTCTTTGCATTGCGCGCCGAACCATTTATGTTCATGATATATATCCATGTATACTACATGATAATGTAAAAATACGGCAGTTCCCCAGAACTACCCGCCCTCCATCAAAATAACCCCTGCGCCGAAACACCCCTTGCCGCCATGCTAGCCTATCTCCATTTATTGGAATCCTCCAAGACGTTAGTACAGCATCCGACATTTATCTCTCATGCAGTCTTTCCCTATCGCTACACGTCGTAATCTTTAACCCATCCCTACGTATTTGAACCAGTTCGGCCGACAGTCTTCCTTGTTTAACCAAGCCTCGCCGTCGGTGAACCGTCCTGTTACACAGCCCTTGCACTTGTCCGAGTTGGGGCAGTTAAAGAATGGAATATGCTGGTATCCGATGTCGCGGAACCTGCAGAATATTAGCCATGTAGATAACCCGATCTTGGTGGTATGGCACTTACCAGTGTATCTTGCTCTTATCCTCGAAGAGACCGAGCGCGATTGAGTGAACCGGCGCATCACCCCATCTTTCGTAAAAGAATCCGCCAGCGCGGTCGAGGTGGTTGAAATAGTCTTCGTAAGCCTGGCTCCGCCAGAAATTCATGTCTCCAATCTCAAAGTTACTCCAGAAGTGGCATGTGGAGTAGCCGTTGGCTTGCTCGTTATGTACAGGCCGACGTTGTGCGTCCGTCAGCCACTGCATGGCATTGTTCTGGTGGAGATATTCGGGGTGCTGGGCAATGAACTTGGTCGTTTCGGGCCATAGAGTCGGGATAGACTTAGGTGCGTCGTAGAGGGTAATGGTGAAGCCGTATGTCTTATTGTTGTCCTGCATGTAACGGAAGACGTCGTAGTCGATGTCGCAGAAGAAATGCACCTTAGGCTCGACACGCCAATAGTACCGCACGTGTTCCAATGCTGGGTGCTTATAGAAAAGTCCGCTGTTCCATCGGCACATCTTGTGGTATGAGATCTTGTCGGCGTATTGGATTTCGTTCTCTTCCAAAATCCTGACGGATTCCTTGTAGAGGTCATCGCTAATCCAAGACGGCGTGTCCCAGTGCGCTTTAGGAATTAATTCTAAAGTCCACGTTAGTCACTGATTGCCTCACACATCCCATATGAACCATGACGAGTCGTACGTACCATATCTAGTCTCTGCTCTGGTCGCCGCGCGCGTCTTCCGCATGAACTCTTCGGAAAAGGGCACATCGTTGAAAAAGGTCCACGGATAGTTAAACTTGTGGTTCCATGTCCGTTCTAAGTCTTGCATCGACTGTAGCATGCCATCGAGCTCTTCGTTCCGCACCAAAGCTAAGATAGTCGCATTGATTCGTTCTGTGCCGGCGACGCCAGGGGCGTAGCCGTCCGACGCGCGCACGAGGATGCCTCCAGGTTCCCCCGAAGCTACATAAAACCATTAGTTTATGACATGTTAGGAAACGGCAGACGGCGGTTGGCGGGCATTGCGTACGATCCAACTGCGGGTCCCTTTCAATTGTGCCCTTAAAGTCGGCCGACCCTTTTATACTCGGGCGAGGGCGAATTATCGTGTAAAGAAAGAAACACCACATCAAAATGGCGGCTAGGCCAAGAGCGCGAACCGGCCGTGCGATGGCCATCTCGTTTGTTCAGCTATCGTAGTGCGCTCATGAACTTAATCAGGGTTTTGGTACGGAGCGGAACGGGGGTCGGTTGGGGCTCGGTGAGGACGCCGCGGGAAAGTTAAAGTCGGAATCAAATTTAGCTGGCGACGTGATCAGGAGTCGAAGTTGACGCCCATCAGCAAGACTTGGTAACTCTAACTTAGCAGTGAATCGAGGGCCGGGTCGAGGACCGGGTCGTACCGTTATGTCAAAATCGTGTTTGCCTATGTAGGTAGTAGTACAGGTAAAGTTAATTGAATGGATTTATTTCAGCCTTGACAGGGCCATCCAGATTTTAGATGCCCCAGGTGGCCAAGCTTCCCTTCCCTAACTTAGGTTTTAAGCTTTTCAGGTAAGAGGAATTCGACTTACAGGGGTTTTGATTGGAGAGTTGTCAGATTGACACACAGATGCAGGTGGGCAATAGGGGAGATGCGTTACAGTGCCACGGCTTGCGTAATCCATACATACCGATATACATACATGTAGCCTTGTCCAGAAAGGGCACAGCAGCACCCTTAAGTGAAGAGCAGGTAATACAGTAAATATCCTAGATTTTACATGTACTTAGTGCATCACCAAAATGCGATGCAGTTATATGGCAATGTACATCAATTAGTAAGGACCATCGAAAGCTTGGTAAAAATACATCCTTAATGGACTCCACCGGTACCTTCGGTCTCAAATCGTGGGATTACCAAAGGAATCCAGGTACCGGCCTGGGAAGTGCCCACTGTGAAAGGAATGTCACCTAGAAATTACTGTTACTGTTAGACGCATAAAGTCACTTTTCGAATGGGACCTGTCGTTATACGGTTCGCTGGTGTAAAACGTTGCCTTTCACGAACGACTATGCAGCTAAACGGAGTTATGCAACAAGTAGCGTATGCAGAACCCTACCTAATCTAGGATCTTTACTAGAATTATCTTCGAAGTAACAAGCCCAGGCTACCCAGCTGAGCACTCTGGAGTTAGCGGGCACTGTGAATCAGATAAGCCCCCACCAGTTGTTCATGTATTCCTCATCTGAGCCGTGTCGTGTCAACGCGCACAACCTCCTAGGGTATGATCTGGTTCGTTAATTGGAGGAAGCCACAGCCATATACTGGGTAGACGATGTAATAAAATATTCCTCTACACATCTCAGCGACAACAATAAATTTGGATTCATGGAGCCAATAAATGCCCAATATGGCTTTCGCTGCAACACTGGGAGCTTTTACAGACGAACTGGTTGAAATTGTGACCTCCGTCTCAGCTCAGGTATGATGACCCTTGACGTCTTGTCGTGTATTCGACTTATGGAAAGCTCTCACCACTAAAACTGGGTAGTCTGATCCGGAGCGATTTGATGTCTTAAAGGACTCGGCGCTGCGTGGAATTCGCTCTCACAATTTTCTGCGTACCAATCATTTCCAGGTCAGAAATGAACTTGACGGCCTTGAAGAGCGCTTCCGGATCTTCAACCGGGATGCGCTGGCCGATGCACTCAGGCGTCGGTTAGACACTCTCGCCCAGTTCTCGAACAAATGGAATCCCGAGATGTTGCATTTTCTTCTGCAGCTTTCAGATCAACCTACGCAAAAGAGCAAGCTACGCGATCTTGAGCTGCTGAAGGTACCGGACGAGGACCCCGAACCGCCCTTAACATGGGAAGACGTCGCTAAAGAGGACGGCTGGGATCAAGACCGCGACTTGTGGAAGAGTGTCGACTTTGCTGATGACAGCTCCGATGGCGGTTACGTAGACACCAAGTCCGATGCGTCAGTGGAAAAGTCACAAGATACATCATTGTCAAGCGTCGAGGAGCGATATCGAAGACAACCCACAGACTACCTAGCCACTATTCGAAATGAGGATCAGAAGCTCAAGACAGTCCAAGAGACACAGTCGTGGAGATATCAGTCCCTCCCGAGGAACGGGAATGGGAGATCCCAGAAAACCCCGGTTTCTGAACTACAGGCAGTAAGAGAAGTGTTCTTTATGCTCAGAGGCCTTGACAGCACCCTGTTCAATGAGCAGTCAGCCCCATGCACGAAGTACAATCTAGACCATGCCTCCTGGGAAGTCTATCACAATATTCTGGGGGCGCTCGGTAAAGCTAGACGACAATTGGCTATCCTACGGCGCTTTGCGAAGCAGCACCAAAACATCCCTCTCATCCAGGTTTTTCAAGATGCTATCGAGAAACGCGTGTTAACATTTGATCGCGAGTTGTCGAAGATGGAGGCTCAATTCGTTGATATTAAACAAGACGTCCTTGTAAGCCTCATGAGAGTTTTAGACGAGATCAAACCACATTTACAGCCATTGTCGTCTCTCTCGGACATAGTACAGGAGCTAACACAGGCAAAATACCCCCACCCATTTCATTACCTGGAACTTCTGTTCAATGCCACTACCACCGCCCAAATGGAGGGGGATGAGACCACATATGGATTCCTTGGTATTATTTTCTTCGAGTGCTTCCAGGTTTACGTCCGACCAATTCGCCTCTGGATGGAGACTGGGGAGCTCATAGAGGGTGACAAGACATTCTTCATCTCAAGGTCCTCAACTCAAGTTCGCATGAGTCAAGTTTGGAAGCACCAATTCAAGCTCCGGAAGACCTCCAAGGGGGCATTGCACGCGCCGCGTTTCCTACATCCAGCGACGGCTAAGATATTCACAACTGGAAAAAGCATAGTCGTACTCAAACATATGGGAAGACGTACATTGCCTAAGAGTCAGGTGCAGGAGCCATCCCTCCAATTCGAGAATAGCTCTGCGTTCGGGCCTGGGAGTTTCATGCCATTTTCCGAGATATTCAATGAAACGTTCGAAAATTGGATGCAGAGTAAACATCACGCCGCAGCTTCGACTCTCCGACAGGCGTTGTTCGAATCGTACAACTTATGGTCCGTCTTAGATGACCTTCGACACGTCTATCTTATGTGCAACGGCTCGCAATCTGATGCCCTCGCCTTTTCTATATTCGGTAACATTGACTTACTGAACTCCAAGTGGCATGATCGCTTCGGCTTGACCGAGGTAGCTCGCGAGGCGCATAACACCGTCCTCGATGCGGACCGAATTGCCGTGACCGTAACCGAGGAACACCGTGAAAGTGTGGTCCACGAAGTTAGAAGGACAGTCCGAAAGGGGTTGCCCGGCGTTACGATAAGCTATCATCTGCCTTGGCCGATCCAGATTGTCTTATCTAACGAGAGTCTCGAGCATTACCAAGCTGTGTTCACTCTATTATTACAGTTGCGCCGGGCGCATTACATGACTCATAAACACCGTTTGAAGACGGACGGCGTAGCAGAGACGTCGCACGACCAAGCAACGTTCTATCGACTACGATCGAAACTTATTTGGTTTTGCAGCTCCCTCCAATCGTATCTTACCACGCTCGTCATCGGGCCACTCATGACCGAACTGCGCGAGAGTCTTCAGCAGGCAGCTGACATAGACGACTTGGCTGCAGTGCATTCCACAATCATGAGGAGGATGATTGACGAGGCGTGCCTGGGAAGCAAACTCGACCTGATCCACCAATGCATCCTGGATATTCTCGATCTCACCATCAGACTCGAGGATGCGCGGCAACAAGAATATGAAAGGGCGGAGGAAATGAAAGAGATATCACGACTCTCTATGATATCTTCGCCCAGGAAGTCCAGGCGAGGGAGGTACGTCCATCCCAGCGAGGAAGAGGACGAGAGCTTCCTCGCCGAGCAGGACAGGAGCGTGTTAATACAGGATGCTGAGAAGACATATGCCGACGTACTGGTCGAGATCGGGGCGGAGTTGGACAGACACTTAAAGTTCATGTGTGGCGGACTCAGAGGGGCTGCCAGAGCGAGCGGCAAGGATGCAGCAGTAAAATGGGACACGCTTGCAGAGATGCTAGAAGTCGGTGTTGTTCAGGATCGTGGACGCTTTAATACTCAGCTGTACGCATAGCCACGCTGAAAACGATTACCCCTGAGCGGGGGACAATTGGCAATCAGATGAATTAAAGCGAAATGCTCTAAAGTTATTATGAGAGTACTGATTATACAGATAAAATAAATGATACTGAGTTTTATCGTTCTAAACCAGCTGGACGATTATGTGTCAAACCGGCATATGGTCCAATGTAGATAACGCCAACCCGCAAAAATATGCATCGCGATTCCAGGCGAGCCCAGCATGCTGTCAACCATCTCGTCCCAATAGATTCAATCCGCCATTAATTGCGACATTAATTCCCTTGCGTCACTTAACAAGGTATGGGAAGGATCCGGATTACATCAATTCCCGGTTCACAGGTGCTAAACTCACCAGAAGAACCAACCGAAAAGTTGCTCCGGCACTAGGATTAACAGGGGAGCCCACTTGGATATTGTATGCTTCATAGACGGGGGTTTCGCTGGAGCGGGGCAGAACCAAAAAAATGTTTCCCGACGCCACACTAGCAACAAGATCAGCAACAGCAGCAGCCTTGCGACGAATAATACCCTGCTGCTTCTCCTCTTCGGCCTCCACCTCCACTCACATACCCGCTGCCAAACCATTTCGCCGGCAGCAGCAGCACCCCACGTGGTACCGCCGCCACCACAAAATGTCGTCGTCAACGTCGTCGCCGCAGCTCCCCTCGGACCGCCGGCCCATCGTCATCGCAGGCCCCAGCGGCGTCGGCAAGGGCACCCTCTACAAGCTCCTGTTCGAGCGGCACCCGGACGTCTTCGCGCTCTCCATCTCCCACACGACACGCAGCCCGCGGCCCGGCGAGCGCGACGGCGTCGACTACTACTACGTGACCAAGGAGCACTTCAAGGAGCTCGTAGCCGACGATAAGTTCGTAGAGAGGTTCGTATGTTTTCACTTCTTTCCCCCTGTTCCGTTCCGGATATTCACCTTCCCCTCACCGCGTCCCGGTTTCCTTTCTACCTCATTTTTCTCTAAGTCAAAATACGCGGCGCTAACTTTGGCGCGACGGGCTCCATTAACAGTGCGCAGTTCGGCAGCAACTTCTACGGCACGAGCAAGGCGACGATCGCGGAGCAGAGCGCCAGGGGGCGGGTGGTGGTGCTGGACATCGAGATGGAGGGCGTCAAGCAGGTGAAGCGCTCGAGCATCGACGCGCGCTACGTCTTCATCGCGCCGCCGTCGGCCGAGGAGCTCGAACGCCGGCTGCGCGGCCGCGGCACCGAGTCCGAGGAGAGCGTCCGGCTGCGTCTCGCGCGCGCCAACGAGGAGCTGGAGTTCGGCCGCTCCGGCGCCTTCGACAAGATCATCGTTAACGACGACCTTACGGTCGCCATTAAGGAGCTCGAGGACTGGGTCTACGGCTCCCCGGCCGCCTCATCGTAGTCGTCGTACTCCGCGCTTTGAGGAGAAGATTTTCGCGGGCTGCGAGAGGCGCGCTGCCCAAACGGCTGGATAATTATAGAGCGATGAAACGAGATATGGTGACGCTCCGCGGGCGCCGTTCTAGATCGGTCTAAGATGGTGTGGGATGGCCACGTGGTTGAGTGATTTAGACAGCGCAATCTTTACACTTGTTTACAGGGAGAATATGGGTGGTGGTAAAAGTAGTATAGATGTCTAGAAGCTCAGAACATCATAGCAACAAAAGCATAGAATTCAGATGTAGGCGTCCTCTGGCGCATTGCTATAGACGACGGCTGCCTGGATCATGGCTCCTGGTATGGAAGGTGTCTCTAGAAGCCGGGTAGGTCCGCAGGCCCGGCCGGCAGGAAGCCTTCAGCCCTAGCAGCATCAATATCGGTAGCCGGATCTGGACATCATCTACTTGATGAGATGAATGGGGTTTTGAGGCATTCACGGCAAATCCCCCTCTGCTCAAGTGATTCCTGTTCTCGGTCCCATCCCAGGGCACGCAGAGCCAAGACATTTGCTAGACCCCTAATACGAACATAGTCTGCGAGCTGAGGCTCAAAGTCCCCACATGCGTGCCGTCAAAGCTGCTACAGCGTATATGCGCAAGTACGTTGTGGTGGTAGTGCCCAAACCCGTCTCGGCGAACCTCTGCTACCTCTATAACAAGTAGTTCGGGACCATATAAGAAATCCCGCGTGATGCGGGCGGTGCCCTGCATAGGTACCTGGTGCCTAACTACCATATGGATAATTGGTGGGGCGAAGATTTCGGTTTCAGGGTCGAAAAATACTGTATCCACACAAACTGTCAAGCTGCCCTGCCAAGTTTTGCCAACTGGTGGTGGTTGGAGGGTGCCGCACGCGAAGCACGGCATCAGCCGCAGCCCCAAGCAACCTTGGGCTAGGTACGTTTTACGTGACACTTGAGGCTGAATAACGCTGGGTCCGGGGTTAGGAGGGGCTGATGGGGCAGCCTCCAGTGGTACAACATACGAGACGAGAACAGCCACAACCCAGCCCGCATGGGTTGCCAACAACCGCGCCCCCCTTTTATTATGCGTTCCTTATTTATATGAGACCGGCCATGTGCGTCATCGTCTGTTCGTTTGCCGTATGTTGTCGTGAGAATAGACGGCTCGTGACGTCGGGTTTCGGTCTTAGCCGCCCTTCGGATGTCTTTGCCCGGATCAATCCATGAGGCTATGTATGTGCTGTCGAAGTTTGTTTCTCGGGTGTCCGGCCAACCCCCTGCGAAGTACCTGACTCTCTCCTCAGATCGGGTCCGGATCATGGGTGCTTCGAATGTATATCCTTACCAGTGGGACCGAAATCTTAATGGGAGCCACGTCGGTGTTGCGCTGATACGAATGTCATGGGATATCTGGAGGCCGCCCTTGAGACGAAATAGATGGACCTGAGACCCGGAAAGAGGACTATCGAGAGTTGACCGAACGCATGCACACATGTTGACTGGCAAGCTCATTTGACGCCTCGATGAACATAAGGTACAACGGTAAGGCGTCATCCGTCCAGTACTTCGGCAAAACGGTCACGCAGATGCCATCCTCGGGCTCATGAGAACGGGCAAGTGTTACGGCCTTATGACTGACGTGCGAGCTGCTTCACTAACCCTCTAGCTTAGGTACAGTAGTCGTCTCAAGCCTGGCCTCCGAGAATACCCAGGTCAGGCATGTAATAAACCCCACCTATACCTGGTTATTGCCAGCCATTCAAGCCTCTGGGAGATGGTATGGTATGACACTGGTACCCAGTGGACTGTATGGTCAGAACTGACCTTGGGTTCTTGATCACCCCTTTCTACGCTCAATGACGATGGTTGTCTTGACATCGCAATGTGTCAAGAGTTATCATGAAGGCAATATTCAGAGAGAATTAACAAGATTCAATAGCGAGGCGGTGCTACTCTATAATAAGATTGACGATACTTGATACGGAAAGACGCTCGAGTTCCGACGTCAATAAGTAGTACTCATAATTATAGAAGGCCATCAAATCATTACCTCGTGTATGTATTATGTACTGTGTAAGTTCGTATTTACAGAGGCTATCATCCTGAATCGTAGCCGATTTCCGTGGCTCGTGTTGCTGGAGCCCTCGACTGATATCCAATTCCACCACCGCCAACTACTGCGCCGACACTTAAACGCTCTCATCGTTGTTCCTTCGTTAGAAAGATACCATATGGACAATAGTAGCCACCGAGAACGCCGGGAACGAGGTGTCAGGACTCGTTCGAGCCAGATAATGCGGGGAGTTGAATACTTCGCTCCCTCTGTTATCCAGTGATGACGGCTTGTCACGGGGTCCTCCCTTTTATTTCATTGGGACCCTCTTCTTTGGAAGAATGATTATATTTATTGCCGATTTCACTCAAAAGACAGTCGCTCTCGATTGCGTCTTTCAATCGTGATAGTCGTGAATGCGGCCGGGGCTCGTCGAGCTTGTTGATGTCGATGGAATCCCATTCGGCATGCTGGGGACTCCGCTGTGACTGGAATGACCGGACCGTCTGTGCGATGATAGTGATGCCGCCTCCATCTGCCTCTTGGTGTGTTGATGCATAGATCGGGAGTACGTAGTAATGTCAACGGGAGGGGGGTAGGAAACAGGCATGTAAGTCTCAGCGGCTGACATTATGTGACTGTGTGGATTGGAATTTGGAGAGATATTAGAAATTAATCAAAACTCTTTTTCGCAAGCATCCGCGTTGATTTCTATGGTAGTTTGGAGATGGTAAAGCAAAAGGATTCAAATGGGTGATGGTTGCAGGGGTTAACTCTCGTGATGGGTTTCGATAAAACACGAAACGGGATCTTGAGCCTTATATATGCATCGACGGAAGATCAGAGAGGGGGGACAAGGAGAATGGACAAAGTACGTACAGGTGTGAGTGAAATGGACAGCACAGGCAGACTCTGATTTCAGAGGTCCTTTTGGGACCCTGGCAGCCTGGCTGACTTACATCTGCGCTCCTCATTCACGGGCTCAAGGCTACCCCGACGGGAGAATCAAAGTAACGCTTGGTGTATCGCCGGCCAGTGACCACTGCATATCACCCCCTGCCCGGCTGCATGATATGGAGCGGATCGTCATTGGGAAGGCCGTTTTAGTGACAGGAATAGTAGACAACCTGTACTGGATGTCGTAAGACGGGGAGCGGCCCTTCCAATCAGGCCAACTAACGGCGATTAGCATTCGCCACGCACAAGGCTAACGGATGCATGGTCCCCTGCGAGAAGAACTGGCAGGGCACAGGTAGGTACCTAGGAAGGCATGTAAGAGGTATGTACTGTGGGTGGCAGAACTTCGAGGACCATGATCGACGCCGAAAACATATGATGAATTTGACTTAATTCGGTGGTGACCCTCAGAGCTGCGACTTCGTGCAGAAAGCAACGGGATTGGTCGGGACGGCATCATTACAATACAGTACACAGGGGCATTTTCAGTTAGTTTCTCCACCAGGCCCACGAAATACTGGAAATGGCTAAAATGTCAATTCCCATACAATTTGTATGCGAAGCAACATCGTCAATTCAGCTATTACTTTTCGCCATTGTTATAAAATCGGGTTATCCAATACCATTATAATATCAATAATCGCAATACAAATTTTTGAAATTGTTTTACACATATGCTATAACCCTATTTTTTTTCGTTTAATTAGCTTTAACCGCCGTTAAATTCGTGTTAAGTGGGAAGAAATAATAGCTTGCTATAACGGACGTACTTAAGCTGCCATTGCGTTGTTGAAGCGACGATGAATTATGATGTATATTCCCATACAAACTCCATGGGGTTCTACATTCTAGCTTCATGACAAATGCTGGGCGGAGTGGAGAAACTAACTGAAAATACCCCTATTTACTGTACGCATAGGAACACATCCAAACATCTTCTTCAATCCGCACTCGGCATACAGCAAAAACAAGAGTGTGGATCGGCATGTCATCGTGCATATGCAGTGGGCAGAGCTAAGGATCTGAATGGCTGGATGGGGCCGGATGCTAATTAGAGGCTCGAGAGATGTATGCCATGACGTTTAAGGAAAGTCCCTGCAGATCTTGAGGTCATCGAAGGGTCATTTCATTGGCCACATACCAGCCATCTCCTCCACCCCGGTCATGCTGAGGCTGTCGTCCAAGGCCCGAATATTAATCACCGCGAGATGGTTCCTATTCCTACCGTACTAGGTACGCAAGAGTAGCCGTAAGACAGCGACAGATCCCTCGACCTTCGTTTTGAATACCACAGTTCCTATCGTCTGGCTTCGTTCATCCCGGTCACCCATAATAATTATATGGACGAGGTGCAGTTTCTGAGGCTGCTTAAAGATGTATTTATTTTTGAGTGGCTTAAGGGATGATGATATCATATAGAAAGAAGTTAAGGTGAAACCGAAGTTACGAGAATGCTGAAGGTTACGATTCTGAATAGGAGGTACCTAAACGAGACTCTCTATATACAATATAGTGCCCGTCATTTCGTTTACAATTAGGTAATTATGGACCAGTGCCAATGGGCTTTGCCGCGCGGTTCATCGCGTTAGTTGCGGTCGGAGCAGTTCTACTACTACATCAGAAAGAGCAGCAAGCGACCACGAAGTAGCCGGGCTCGAAATGCGTCAACACGTGGCTCATTACCTACAGACACAAAAGCCGAGCAAATCAATCACGTGACAGACCTGATATTACAGCATTGCTGGTGGCTCGATGCCAGCTTGTGGTATCTACTAATGCGAATCGATGAGGAGGTCCAAAACAGTAACGTTTCATCCCTTCCAATGTTATATTACGCCTGAGGGCGCCTCTAGCACGATTACCGCCATGCACATTATCGATTTGACTCGATTGTTATATAATGCCTAGCCCTACAGGTAGATTTTCAGCTGTGGCAGTGTCCATGTGGCAATAGATGGGCAACCTTAACTCATAGGAGAATTAGTATTCTCCGAGTCTCTCAATTTTAGCCGCAAGAGTTGATCATTACACTTACTAAAAGAGCCGATTGACGTTCGTCGTTATTGTAATGTCGGTAATGTTTTGGATGTGAGTCGAGAACACTACAAGGGTATTAACCTTAGGAGCGCTTGGTGGCCATTACTAAACCATAGAGGGTTAATGAAAGATTATCTCTCCGAGTGTTGTGTAGCCTAAGCAGTAAGCGGCAACTACGAAATTGATCAGTGTACCGAAAGTGGAGGCCTGTTTGCCAAACTACATTTAATCCATCAATGTTTGGACTATATTAGCTATTGTTATACGATTAAGGGCGATAAGGCGTTAATCGTAACAATCAAACAAGCCCAGCAACTGTTTTAATGGTTGCTAACGGATAATAACGAAGAAAGATAATTACAATAACTGCTGCAGCCGCGGTGTTACCGTGGTCTTCTTATGTATCGAGCCCAAAGTGGACTTCCTTCGATATAAGGTTAGGTACCTTGTTAGCACTCGGGGAGATACATTGGTACATCCAGCGGCGGTGGTCATAGCTCCGTTTAGTCATCCAGATGAGGTCACGAAACACCATCTTTATTGTGAACCCCTAAACAACGGGAGTTCAGCTCAAGCCTCTTCTTACTACGATTCTCAATTGGTGCTCCTCATGATTTCAGCCCCAAACCTCCCTTTGCACACGGATGTGTTTATGACTCCATTGGTTACACCAGCAGACGAGGGAGACAGCAGTGCAGCTGGGGAAGGCTATCAGAGGACCCTTGCCACTTACAATGATCTCGAACTTCTGCCCTCAACTTTACCCTGGAAGATCACTACGTGATGACGAAACCGACATGCTTACTGCTCACCAACCCTAATTTTCGTTATCATCGCCACATGGTTCCTGTGGATTAATCGTAGACTGACATACTGTACCGACGGCCCAACCGTCAGAATCCGACATCACTGATCATGCTTCATTGCCCAGCCTCGTAAAAATATATGTGTCTGCACCATCTGAAAAGATGAGGGTTGAAGCGGCGTGGTGTAATACTGTTCGTTTCGAATTCGAGTTAATGCGTCACATCCGCCGCTAAATTTGGGCTACTGGTCTTCCTACCGAACCAAGACTCTCGAAGGCGGCCCTTGCAAGCCCTGCGAATCTTGCGGATGACTTCATCATGCCAGTTGTTCCAAGCAGCCAACCAGATTAGGCATTTCGGGAAGCACCACCATCATCACATCTCGTCACTTTAGCACAACAGAGCAAGCATCCCTCATCGTGCCTATTCCACCATCGTCGCTTTTGCGCGCTTGTGGTGTTCTGTGAGACCCTGCATCACACACAGAAGCATATAACTAAAGAAAAGGTGTATTAAAGGTTGCATGACCTCTAGAAGGTCCTCTGTAAAAGGTGAAGGTGGTGAACCCTCCTTAAATACATATAAAAACAGTGGTACCCAAGAGATAATGATACCGGATTAGCCGAAGCAATTTCCACTAGCTTGTTAGCTAACTAAGCCATGGCATTACTAGGTTTAACACACCCCTCCAGCTGTTAGGAATTAACAGCTGAAGCTTTTATGATACTAAGCAACTGCCTAAAAAGGAAATACCGTAATAGTTAGCTTTTAACAAACAATAAATAAAGCGCAAAAACGGAAACAAAAAAAATAATTAGCATTTCGATTAACTAGGGAAATTATTCGAAATGCCAGAACTTCTAACCGAATTCAAACCTATGTCTTCAGATATTAGAACCTGACGTTATACCACTAAACCACAAAAGCTTTGTTGGAAAGTTTTTTTACTGACTTTACCTTTAAGGTCGTCTAGGGACGAAAGTAGTAATAACTTATAAGGAAAAGAACGATAGGAAGAAAACGAGGGTAATAGCCTTCTATTGCTGGGTAACGTCTAAGATAAATCAATATTTCCTAGGCTTCCTTTAGCCTTGAAATAACGTCCTAAAAGTTTAGCAGCTTAACGAACTTCTAATGCTGCTAAAGCTTTAAGGGCTTAATTAAGCTATTTGCCACCATAGCGTTAATAGGCGTTTATTCGATCCTTATTCTTTCTATTGCGTAAATTTCGCAAAGTTAATAATTATAAATATTTACGTACTTTAACTTCGTAATTAGGCGTATAGTTTTTTTAGTAACTAACCGTATCGTCTACTTATTGTCCACCTGGATAACTAAGTCCTCGCCTAGTTTTAGCCTAATAACCTTAAATAGCCTTAGCATAAAAAAGGCTTCCTTTACGATCTGCGACAAAGCTAATAGCTTAACCTCCGTGTTCGAAATAATAACTATATCCTGCTTATTAGCCCTTTATACGATAGGGCCACCGAAAAATAACAGCACGAATCCCTAAAAGCTTGTCCGGTTAAGGTTATCCGCGAAAAAAACGTCGTTCGCATATAAAAACGATCGTATATTAAGATCTTCGTTACCTCCGAATTCTAGGGCTAAAGTACATATAGAATAAACGAAAAAAATAACTTTATTAATAACGTTAAGGTACGTAAGGCTTAGATTCTTACAATAACGAAACAAATAAAAAGCAGCTTTAGCCAAATCCGGGCAAATAACGACAGTTCCGTATAACAAGCTTCCGACCTTTTGTAACAAACCTGTCATATATCCACCTGGAGGTATGAGCAGTATCCGAAAAGGGTCTTGATTTGCAGGTAACAATAAGGCGAGGAATAATTCAGTATGTTCGTTAAGAAGATTTTAAGGTATTCCTTTCGTTAATCAAAGAACGGTACAGTTACCTTTGGCTAAGAGCTTAAATTGATAATTAAGGAATAAAATTAAGTAAGTGCTATTTACATAAAAGACTGATTCATTATATATCCCAATTCCTAAAATAAATATATCGTGGATCTATGTGATTTATATGATTTATATAATCTAGTCCCAGATTATTTAGATTACTTAGATTAATTAGATCACCTTAAAAGCCAAGCCCCCTTGTCCGGAGTTTAGCCGTAATAGGTCCGCGCTAGGCCTTAAAGGTTGGTTTTTTCGAGATAGGAACTCCTGTTCCTGTAATACTATTTCCCCTTTCCAAGGATCTTTGTCCCAAAGATAAGAACCGTAAGTGTCCACTTCGTTTTGTTGGAAAAAGTTCTTGGGGATATTCCAGCTAACTTTACCATGATAAGTCGTATTCAAAAAGAAAAAAGAAAGCCTCGTTTGAATTAACGTGATTTTCGCGATTTTCGTGCCGTTCATATTAAAAAGTTTGGTATTACGGCTTGTTTTAATTGCATTCGTTTTGGCGAAACCGAATGTTTTTACGTTCTTGATATCCCAAGTTGTAGCTGTTGTACTCGTCGTCAGCGCTCCGTTTGTGACGTTTTGGTTATGAATTCTTTGACGAGGCTGGGCGAAAAGCGCGATCGTCTCGAAAAAGAACAGCGTAAGGTTAAAGACAGTTTTATGGCATATTAAGAGGTTGCCGAAAAGGAATTAGACGACCTGCGTTAGCGTTAAGAAAAAACGTTTCGTCGGCGGAAAAAGAAATCTTAAGAATTTATCGGTCGATTATAACGTTTGCGCCTTTAGCAGGAGGTACTGAAAAAGAAGGCCGTGGTTATTTTGAAGGAAGGATATGAATTGGATTAATTAAAAGAATAAGAAAGGTTGGAAGAAAAGCGTTATCGTATGGAAGCGGAATAAGCGCAGTTTGTTTCCGAAATGGATACCGTTATGGAGGCGTCGGCTTCCTTTAACTGGAACGCCGCAGAGGTTAATTTAAATGGGGGACCTTTATCGCCTACGACCTTGGCCGCACTGGAAACGGTTGGTTAGGATTCTGGCGGTGGAACATCTTAATTAGGTTTATCGTATTTGTCAAGTGGTTAAATGGTTTTTACGTATTTTCTTTATGTAAGTATCCTTCTTATTTAATTAGGTACTGGATTTTATTTTTGATTATTCTAGAATTTAATATTCGTTTAATTTCGTATTCGTTAAAGTTTTTTTCGAATTTTAAGTTTATTTTTAACGGGGCGTTCTTGGGTACTGGTTTAAATAAAAAAAATGTGGAAAATAGGGTGTATTCTTATGTTTTTGGGTAACGACAGTCGGTAGTTAATTTTGGAAATAACTTCGTCAATTTTAAACGGGCCAAGTTTTTTAAAGTCGAATTTATTGCTAAGTTTTTTTGTTTTGATTTGTAAAATATTCGAAATTGCGTTTTGTTTCTGGCGTAATAGGTAAACCTTGTTT
The DNA here is from genome assembly GCA_004154925.1 of Monosporascus cannonballus. Taxonomy (NCBI): domain Eukaryota; kingdom Fungi; phylum Ascomycota; class Sordariomycetes; order Xylariales; genus Monosporascus; species Monosporascus cannonballus. The sequence goes on along the minus strand of QJNS01000157.1, from coordinate 151,645 downwards.
TTTTTCGTTAAAATTAATCCCTTAATTTTTTTCTTATTATAATGCTGGATTATCCGTTATTACAGGAATCGTAATTCGTTCTGGAAACGGGCTTAGATCGTTTTGATTTTTATTATTAATATCTTTGTTTTTGGGGTAATTATAATAATTTTTGGTATCTTATTAAGCAGTTATTTAGGTCGTTTTGTTTTTGCGTTATATCCGTATATAGCTATATAGGGAAATACGTTTATATTTTCGTTAATAAATATGTTATAAGCGATTTGTGCTAATAATAAAAATTTTACCTAATTGTTTTGTTAGTAATTAATGTAATTTCGTAAGTATTGTTTCAGGGTCTAATTTAATTTTTCGGTTTAGTTATCCGTTTGGAGATAATATATTATTGAAAATTTAAGTTTAGTACCAATTTGTTTGAAAAAATTGGTATCGAATTTTGAAGTAAATAACGTATTTTGATTTAAAACGATTTTTTTAGGTATTTTATATTTATTAAGGTATTATTTAATAAAGGCGTAAGCTAATTATTCTGCCGTTATATTTCTTTTAAAAAGTAAGAAATACTTATATTTAGTAATTTTATTAATAATTATCCATATTCCGTCGTATTTAACTTTAACGATTGGGTTTTTAAATGGAAATAGGCTAATAATAAAGTCCCAAGTTATGGTGTTCTATGTTTTATTAGGAATATCAGTAAGTTATAATAGCTCGTAAGGTTTATGGCGTACTGCCTTAGTCTTATTACAAACGTTATAATTTTTAATTACCTTTTTGATAATACGGCGTAAATCCGGAAAATCATATTATTCTTGTAATTGTCGGATGGTTTTAAAAATCCTTTGGTATCCGTATAACGGGTTTTTATGGAATTTTTTTACGAATTATTCTTGTTGATCCTTAGGAACGTAAATTTTGCCGTAATATAGTAATTAATTTTTTGGTTATCCTTTTAACTGTTAAATTTTTTTTGTTTTTTTATATCGTAGGAATTCCGGAACCGTATTAAGAATTCGGTGGTTAGTTTTTTTACTATTTCATATAATCGTATAATTCCGTCCTTATTGTATTATAATATTTATATACTTTTTTTGAGAATCTTAAAGTCGTAATCGCTTTTGCGATTAAGGATATCCGTTTGGATGTTTTTTTTTCTTTTAATGTGATATATTTTAAAGTTAAATCTGAATAAAAAAATCCATTATTTTTCATATCGTTTGTTCAGTTTTTGGGCTTTTATAAATCGCGTAAGATTTTTGTAATCAAAGTAAATATCGAAGGGTTTTTTTGTTTCGCTAAAAAAAAGTTTTTATTTTTTAAAAGTATTAATAATTGCTAATAGCTTTTTGTCGTAAATTTGGTATCTGAATTCTGCATTTCGGAGTATTTTTAAGTAATATGTTATTAAATATTATTTGCCGTTATTTTCTTATTATTCCAAAACTGCATTTAAGGCATATTCTAAAGCATTTATTTTTAGTCGTTTCGTTTTGTCTGGATTTGGCATTTTTACGATAAATCCGTTAATAATTATCTTTTTTAATTCCCGGAACGCTTTTTTTGTTTTTTTTTGGAAGTTTAAATTTTTTTCTAACGTATTTTTTGGTAATAAGTTTCGTTAAAGGTCTAATTATATCTCCATATCCCTTAATTAGGCCGCGTACGTAACCTGTAAATCCTAAGATTTATCGAATATTTGTAACGGTCGCCTTATTAGGAATAAGCTAATTCTTAATTACTTCCAGCTTGGAGCGTTAAATTTGAATTTGACCTGGTATAAAAGTAAATCCCAAAAAATCCAATTTCTGGATGTACCATACGTTTTTGGTAAGATTAATTCGAATGTTGGTTTCGTCCAAAATTTTAAGCATTTAAGCGATATATTTCTTATATTTTTTTAGGGTTTCAGAATAAATAAGGATATCGTCGAGGTAAACGAATATAAATTTATCCAAGAATTATCAAAAAATGGTTATAACCAAATTTTAGAAATTAGCGGAAATATTAATAAATCCTATAAGTATTATTTAGTACTTATAAAGTTTATATATTATTCTAAATGCCGTTTTCCATTTTCTTCCTTTAACTATTTTAATGCGGTAATAATTGTTATAAAAATTAAGTGCCGTAAATTATTTAGCTTTGTTGGTATTTTCCTTTAGGGTATTTATAAAAATTAAGGGATATCCGTTTTTAATTATAATATTATTTAATTATTTATAATCGATTATTTTTTGGTAAATAGGGTTTCCGTCCTTATTAATTTTTTATTTGCTATCCTTGGTTTTTGGTATTATAAGGATTAGATATCCAGTAAGGGAATTAAAAAGTTAAATATATTTTTTTTAGATCTAATTATATATTTTTCCATAAAGCTTTTAATTTTTTTGGGTTTATATAATAAATCTTATAAAGCTTAGGATAATGCCTTTTTTTAATAGATATCCGGTAGTTCCATTAACCATATGGCGGTAGTTCGTAATTTTTTTTATTTTTGAATAATCTTTTAAATTCTTAATACTCCGGAGGTACCGTAAAAATCTAATTAGGAATTCGTATTTCCTTAATGACATAGCAAATTTTTCGATTATTTTTATCTGGTATTTCGTTCCAAAAAAGCGTTCGCTTTTTCCAATTAATCCGTAAGTTGCTAAAATAAAATTAGGGCATTTTTAAAATAATATCGTATCCGGAGATGTTAGCGATGTTTAACGAAATATATTTTTGATGTCCTTAAATTTGTACTGGAAGTTCTTCCGTTTTTCGAAAAATTCGTTTTCCTTTATACGTAAATAAGCTGTTATCCACCGTACGCAACTTGTAGGATTTTAACTTGTATTTTTAAGGAATCTGATATTTTTCTGCCGTTACAGGGGAAATAAAATTATTTTTTGCTCCGGAATTAATTATGGCCTTAAGCATTTTGCTTTTATATCGGAGGGAGATCTTAATCTGGTTACGCGTTTTTTTCGTTACTTCGCATAAGGTCTTGTCGGTTAAGGCTTTTCGATATCTTATTTTCGAAGGCTTTTGTAATTTTTTGATTTCTGATATTTTCCGGTTTAAGCGAATTTCCATTCGTAAGTTTTTTTAATAGCATATTTGGTATATTGGTTATTCTTATACCGGAACTATATTTTCTTGCCGTATTTGCATTAAGGCTTTAAAGTCGGGCTTTTTTCCTGGTTTATTTTTTTATTTTGTTTTTCCCGAATTATAAAATCAAAAAGGTAAATTTCCGAAAAAGGTATTCCCATATTTAAGGGCTCGTATTGGATGTAAAGTATCGGGAAATAACATAGGTATCTTTGCGATATAATTTTTTGACTTTATTTTGACTTAAAGTATAAATAATAAAACTTAAAGTATTTTGGCTATCGGGGAATTTCAGTATATCGGCATTTATTATTTGGTTTGGTAAAAATCTTATTATTCCACCCGGGCTAAAAGTTATTGTTTTTTTTTGGCTTTAAAATAAATAAGATAATTATTTTAGTAATAAGTAATAAAATGTAATAATTCGTAAGGGTTTATCGATGGTATTTTCCTATAAATAATGCATTTTAGGAGCTTGCAAAGTTTTGGGGATAATTGTCCGTAGTTGTTAATATTTGGTTAAAGTTAACCGTCTTTTATATATATCTTATACTTTTGGGAATTAAGGTGGCATTGGCATTTTAGCCTTATGGTTATTTTGGAAGCCGTTTGTCCTGGATGGTATTTGTAGGTTTTAATTTTAAAGTTCTGGCAAATGGGATAATTTTCGTACTTTGGGTTGTCGTTCTGGATCTGAGTGGTTGTGGCAATAGTGAATTCTAGCTGGAAGAAAATCGAGCTAACTTTTTTTTTTTTTTTCCTTTTTTACCTTATTGTCGGTTTTTTGTTCAGCCGCTTTGGCTTTTTTCTGGGGTTGAGGAATTCCTTTTTTTTTTGGAGTTTCTTTTAACGGGGGAGCGATATTCGCTTTTGAAATGCCCCTTTTTGCCATAATTGAAACATTTTACTTTGAACTTATCCTTTTTAGGTTCCTTCGAAGCGGAACTCGCTTCCTTCTGAGGTTTGCCTTTGTCCTTTTTGGTTTGACTACGGGAGCTCTTATCGTTACCTCGTTTGCCGGTTCCTTTCTTTTTAAAGTACCGATCGAAGGTGCGTTTATCGGCAATAATAGCCTTATCAGTATATTTTGTAAAGGATCCCATTTTGGGTTCCATATATAGTTTATTTTTAACCTGAAGCTTTAGGCTATTGTAATAAGGATAAAATAACGCGTTTTTTGGCAGGTTGGAAATGGCGGCCAAGCAGTTGAACTTAATCGTGTACTTGGATGTTAACTTGGTCTGGCGGAGGAGATAAAGCTGTTTGATTGCATATTATTCTTTATCTGGATTTCCGAATAAGGCGCGTATTCTTTTTTCGAAGTTTTCGTAATCGCTGAAGATATAGTTGGTAAGGTCCGAGGATTCCTTTGGGTATTTTTTGAGGTAATCTGTTAGGATAAGTTCGAACCATAAGCGGATTCGTCCGATTAGTAGCTAAGAGATAGTTATTACTTTTTGGTATTTTTCTGGCAGAGAATTCTTATAGAATTTAAGATAAAGCCTGGCCTGAACCAGGAATCCATTAGGGTCCTTTAATCCGTCGTAAAGCTTGGGGGGAGTTAGCTTATAGCCCTTAACGTCTGGCATTCCATAGTAACCAAAGGGTGGAATAGTTTCTTCTCGTGTCCGATTTGCGCCGAATAATGGCAGGGTAGAGGTTTTTGCTTGCGTTCGCCTTAAGTCCAATGGAGAGGGTCGGTAACCAGCCCCTTGGCTTCGCCTTCTGGGGGAGCCAAACTATGGAAAGGCTGGTTTTTTTCTTTTTAGTCGTATATTCTTTTCTTTTATGGTCTGGACTTCTGTTTTTAAAGCGCCTAATTTTTCTTTTATAGGGGATCTTTAATTTCCTGCCCCATATTCTTTTTTTTTCCCTTAACCTTTTCCTGTTCTGGTTTCTGGATTTCGATAGTGTCTTGGGGAGTTGGGGAAGGTTACTGCTGAGGCTGGGAAAAAGGACCTCCTTAAAATTGCGTTATCGGGGGAGCCATATTATTAATTAGTTGAAAAACTTCCTTAATAGGGGGTAAATCGTTAAGTTTTGTTAATAACACTTTACTGGCCAATAATAAGGATCGCGTATACTGTTTATCTTCTAAATATCGTCCTATACTATCGTCTGTATTAAGTTCAAAAAAATTTATGCCCCAACTGGGCGGTAAATCATTCGTCGGCTATTAATTAAGGAGTTATTAAAATGTAACGAACCTATTATACATCCACCTGGAGGTATAAGCAGTATCCGAAAAAAGTCTTAATTTGCAGGTAATAATAAGGCGAGAAATAATTCAGTATGTTCGTTAAAAAGATTTTAAGGTATTCCTTTCGTTAATTAAAAAATGGTATAATTGCCTTTGGTTAAAAGCTTAGATTAATAATTAAAAAGCGAAACTAAATAAGTACTATTTACATAAAAGATTAATTCATTATATATCCTAATTCCTAAAGTGAATATATCGTAAATCTATGTGATTTATATAATTTATATAATCTAGTCCCAAATTATTTAGATTACTTAAATTAATTAAATTACCTTAAAAACCAAGCCCCTCTATCCGGAGTTTAGCCGTGACAGGTCCGCGCTAGGCCTTAAAGGTTGGTTTCCTCGAGACAGGAACCCCTGTTCCTGTAACACCTTTTCGAAATATAGCTTTTTTAACGCTATTAACGCTTCGCCTTAATACTTCTTAAAATCCTTCTATTTAAAGATTTTAAAATAACGTTTTATAAACGTAAATAATTCGAAACGTATATATAGCTTTTCTTAGTAAGTATTTTATAATAATTATAATTTTCTAATTACGCGGTTTCGCAAAATACGCATCCCAAAAAACCACTATAAATTCCTTAAATCGTTAATATGAAAACGTTATATCAATTTTGCAAAAAAACTTTCAGCGCGTATTATATTGCAAATCCTATATATTATAACTATATCGTCAACGTAAAAAAACAACGTTAACCAGCTATTAATTATAATATATGGGTTATCCGGAACCGACCTTAATCCCAGTTCCTTTAATCCTGCCGTCAGGTTCTGTTACCACAAAAATGGTAATCGCCTTAAGCCGTATAGGGCTTTCCGGAACCTTAGACAAAAACCTAGGCGTACGAATCCTTATAAGAAACGTACATATATTAGCTTATCGAAATCGCTATGCAGAAACGCGTTAACGGCATTAAGCTAACGAAATTTAAGATTAAATCGGGCTGTAACAGCCATAAACATGTAAAAAAACCAGCCTACTAACGTAAAAACGTAAGCGTTAAAATCCTTACGGAACTGAAAGTTATTACGGATAATAATCCTAGCCTTAAACTTTTAAAATATCCCGTATTTATTAAATTTATATATAAATACTTACATTAACGAAAAAACACCGTTAGAACTTACGTCTTAAATCGTTTTTTATAATAAGGTAACGGCAATTAATCGCTTTGCCTAATATATTTGATCTTATTTTTTTAACGTAATTACCTTTTAATTTTTAACGTATTTATGCTATATAGCTTCTTATTAATTTTTGAGGGTAACGGAAAAATTAATACGATATAAGCGATCATACTTAATCGTAATCGAAAAAATAACGTTAAAAACGATTAAATACGTATTACGTTTTTCGAATTCCAACCTATAATTAATATTGGCCGAAAATAACTTTTTTTTCCGCTTTACGTTCCGGAATCGATAATAACTAATTAATTCAAGAAATCTAATTGGGTACGGCGTTGCCGTAGCTAAAAAGAACCTGGTAATACATTTTAAGTTTTATTTGGTAATAATGCGTAATATTGCTAAAAATCTTTTTCGAAAACTGGAGTAACTTCTGGTATAGACAAACAAAGCTGTATAACTTTACGTTCCGAATCGTCCGTTTTATTAGGGATACGGCTGGGATTTTTTTCGGAATTATTATTAATTGCCGAATTAAAGGAATTTTCGTCGAAATACGAGTTATAAGCTTTATCAGCCTCCATCCCCCTAGCTTCCTATAAAACTTTCTAATTAAAAAAGTTTATAACTATTACGATAATATCGTAAATAATTTTTTCAAATTTATTTTACTTTGCCGATTTATTCACCCTTTTAACGATACTTATTTCTAAAGGATCGTTGCTAAAGATGACTTTAAACGTTTTTAGGAAAGTTATTGCTGTAAATAAAATAAAGATATTATCGATTTGATCGTTTAATTCTGCGATTTCAAACGAGGATTTTTTTATTCGCCTTAATATTTTTTTATTTTGTTAAAAGTAACGTCTCTAACGGTAATAACACATTATTGCGAAAAAATCCATACCCGATATATATTGCTAATTACGTATTTTACGAAATAACCGATATGCGCTTTGGAATCCATCTTTTTTAAACGTTTTATACCTTAACGGACAACTTCCGTAAGCGCATAAACTTTTAATCCGAAAAAAACGATATTCGCTATATTCGCTTTTAAATCTTTTTCGAGAATAGGTATTTTATCTCTTTTAACTAGTTATTCGTTAAAAATCTGAATAGGGGTTTTTTAACTTAAGGCATGGATAAATATACGATTAATAATATATATAGTTACTTTCACAATTTCCGGCCACAAATCGGAAAAAAGATTATTGCTAATAATTAGGTAACGCGTCTTTGTAATAATTACGTCCCCGGCGCGTTCCTAAACGCCTATAGGCTTTTTAATATATAAAGGCAAGGGCTTTTAAAAAATACCTATACTAAAAAGCTATTTTCGGAACTTATTTTCGAAAGAAATTTCGCTATCTGATATAATCTTTTTAACCTTAATATGGAATTATTTTTTTAAAAAAACTATTGCGTTTATTAAGGCGGTTAAAACGTATTTTTTCCGCTTTAAGGTATAACTAATCCTAGCTTTAATAATTAAATAAGTAATAATTAACGCTTTCATACGTTTATTAAAAGCGTCGTTAAATTCGAAGAAATTAGCGTATATCGTATTAAAGGGTTTATTTTCCTTAACCGGCTATCGTCATAATATTTTTTTCGCACCTTAGCAACCTAATAATTTTAATACTAAATCGTTAAAGGCAAATAAATCTTCGTTCCGGTAACTATATATACTACCTTTTCGAATATGCGTAGGCTTAAGTAAGCTAATTTTTGATGCCATATCGTAACGTTTCCTTTTAAAGGCTTTAAAGGAAGTCGGAAGTTATTGCCATAAAACTTTTGCTGTAAAATTAGCTTCGAAAATAAGAACTTTTAAATTAGGGGTTTCGGAACAAAGTTTTCGTTTTCGCTCTTAAAGATAATTTTATTCTTTAAATCGTTTTCGTTTTTCGGAACAATAACGGTAAGCTTTTTTTCAGTTATTACAAAAGCTGTTAAAACAATATTATCGTTATCGTTTTCCGGCATTACTTTAACGTAATGTATAAGAAGCTGGTGTTCAATTCAATTAATTTTAATTATTTTCGTACCTAATACCTTATAATATACGACGTCGATCTCGTAATTCCAATAAATCCCGGCTTATTAAAAAAATTTATGCGAAATTAAGTTAATATATATCTTAAAGATATATAAATAATTTTTTAAAAGAAAAGTATTAAATTTTCCTAACAATATAATAAGTATAATTTTTCGTATACTTTCTCCTACGATATCGAAATACTTTTTTCCGGTTAAAAATTTTCCGTTAACTTTAAATAAATATAAATTAAAAAAATTTAGCCTTACGATTTCTTACATAAAAATCAAAATAAGTATTTAATAATATAAACCTTTTTAAGCTATATCCGGTAATAACGTTATTAACTTATAGACCCGTAAAAAATTCTTTAACGAAAAATATTAAAATTAATTAAAGGGCCGATAACTTATCGTTATTCTAAATATGCTTAACGGCAATCTTTAACCCGTAAATTCTGTTCGAAATACGTTTATTTACCTTTTTTCTAATCTTAAGGTTTTTAGTTCATCTTAATAGCCTAATTTTTTTTTATAAATATAAGGATATTCCTTAAAAATATGTAACTTTCTATATAAATACTTTTTCGTTAAATGGCTATAACGATCGTTATCGTTATTCTTACGGCTGGTGTCGCGGTTGTTAACCCCTCTTATTTAATTAGGAGTTTTTCCATTTAGGGTGACGCCAAACGCTCCTCGTAATAACTGTTCTGCGTTAACGTCTTAAGCCTTCCTCAGCCTTATATAGCTTCGGAACCGTTTCACTAGCTTTTATACGGGTAATAGCTTAGCAGGGTCCTTACTTTCGAACATAACTTCCTCCACCGCAGCAGTTTGGGTAATAGAAAAGTCGGGTAAATAAACGTTAACAGCCTTTAGGAAATCAAAGTAACCGTAATAACTTACGACGGCCGGAATTTAAAGCTCCGCAGCTTTAATATATATTTTCCAATATCTAAATAACCAAATATATATTTAAATTCTATTGGTTTTTAACGCTTACTTGTATCAAACGTTAATTTCATAAATTTGAACGTTATTATTAAACTTAAACTTATTTTTTAAAGTAATTAGCTTTTTTTCGAAACGTAACCTTTTTCCAGTATACCTAATAATAATCAAAATAAACGGACTAATTTAAAAACGTATTAACTTTAATAAGTACTTTTTCCTGAACGATATATAGAGATTATTTCTTATTATATACCTTTAGGGCTTTTTCGAACTTCGAATAATTCGGGCTATCCAGGGCATATTTGTTAATTATTTCATTTTAAAAGTAATAAAACTTCGGAAAAATTGGCATTATTAACAAAAGTAACACTTGGGCCAAGTTAGGGTTAATATATACCTATAACATGCCAGCTTTCGTACTAACGTAAAACTCGAAAGTATCATATTCTTTAAAGATCCCCTTCCTAAGTAAATACCTAAGAGCGCGTCCTGAAAAGAATTCGTCAGGATCTGTTAATTAGGTAACCATGGCTTCAGAAATAATGCAAAAAGTAAGCGGGCTAAGATAACTAGAAGCGTAATAACTAAGCGATAAATATCCTTGATAACGGAGCAGTAGGTATACCGCAGGAGCGACAGCGAGGTTCCGAATAGCTTTAACAGAACGTATATAACAAGTGTATCAAAGCGCGGCTAAAAAGAAGTACGGACCGGGCTTATAACTGTAAGACCCTGCATCACATGCAGAAGTATATAACTAAAGAAAAGGTGTATTAAAGGTTGCATAACCTCTAGAAGGTCCTCTGTAAAAGGTAAAGGTGGTGAACCCTCCTTAAATACATATAAAAACAGTGGTACCCAAGAGATAATGATACCGGATTAGCCGAAGCAATTTCCACTAGCTTGTTAGCTAACTAAGCCATGGCGTTGCTAGGTTCAACATGTTCCGTGATACTACACAAGATTCAATGTCATGTCATCCTGCACCCCATCATCACATACTTCCAGACACTGATGGAACCAAACCAACTGCATCATATTTGCCTTTCGAATATTGTGTTTGATCGTGATGCGGTCCATCAATGAATGGCCTTCCCTCCCGATGCGGTTTGCGGATGCCTAGCTGATTGCTTTCTTCTCCGAGACACCCCCTAAAGGCCCCTAGGGAAGCCATAATTGTCGGTAATGTCGGAGCGTCAATCTCTAAACGAACAGAACTACAGTTATGATGTCTAGAGCAGACGTCCGGGGAACGACCCCACACGTGGCAAACACCATCACGACGCCCATCTCGATTGGTACCCTGCTCATCGTGATCATGTCTCGGTTGAAATTCACCTGGAGGGGCTGTGGTTGGCATCCAGGAATTAAACCAGGCAGACCTATTAGGTTACTGTGGCATCTCCTACGCCGTTACGCCAAACTTAACCTCCAAAAGCCATAACACAGCGCCTATGCCATCATGACATACTAAATCCCGGTCCTCTTCAAATATATGTCTGACCTAGCGGCCAAGTAGGTACGTGCTATCTAAGAATAAAAAATAGCGGATGAAACTCTTACTCGAACTATACTCAACGCAGATAGATATTAAGATGTTGAGTGTTGAGGAGTTATTACGTCGCATAACTAAGTCCGTCTCGTGAATGGACGTTGCGGAATTGCGTACGTTATTAGCTTTCGACGTGATTGGCGATCCCTCTATGTATCAGCCGAGCTATGTTGTCTCTCGTGACGATATCCCCCTCAAGGACTGGTGCTCGTCTTGCTTGCTCCTTGCATGTTCTCAACCAGTTAATCTCTTCTATTTCATTGGCAAATATTAAATACAGGCTATCAGCAGTTGGATAGCATCATGAAGTATTTACGGGCCCTCGCTGAGTGATGTTATTCACCTCCTCCTGAAGCGGTCTGGCTACTCGTACAATAGTCACCATCTGCCTGTCTTCTCTGCCTCCGGGGCTACTCAGTAGCAGCCGCATTGCGTAGTACTCGATACTTATTGGTGGCCTTTGTTACAAGCATCCCGTAATTGTCCTTGCTTAACATCTATCATCCAAACTGTCTTCCTACTAAATACGACCTTTAGTCTTCGAAGCTGACCACATGCGAAGTGGCCTATCCAACAGTGGGCCTTGTTCTGGGTCACTTTAACTACTTCGTATCATTGCCTAACATTGTAGAGTCTCTCGTTGCGTAAGGTGGGGATACAATATACCAGAACAACGCTCGGGGTGCGGATAGACCAAGGAACCTGTATCGGAAGCGAGGCTTGGGATCTTGATTGGTGGAATACACGGACGGTCAGGACTTGAAGTTTTTCTTCTCGTCGACTGATTAAGGCCCCGGTAAGTCATCGGGATCGGTCTCCAATTTCTTCGTTTAACGCAAAGAGAACATGTTTACCGTAGGTAAAGGAGAGCCCCTAACGGATAATATGGCCGGCTCTCTGCGGACGATAGAGTTTACCTGTATAGACGTGCCGAACAGCTTTACCTCTCTGGCGCAGACGAACGAACCCCCGGTAAGGCTTATTGTTCCAAGACGGGTCACTGGCACATCTAAACAAAGGGAACTGATCAAGGTTTACCATGTCAGTGCGAGAAAAGAAATCAAATAGGAGGTTACGGGATCTACTGCCAACTGCGTTGGTAATCGCTGCAGCACAACAAACGTACCTAGAAGAAAGAGGGGGTCTTTAAAACATGGTTGTGGTATCTTTTTAGGACACACTTAGTTATATTACCCATGATACGTTGGGCTGCGGACAACCGGTCATGGCGATCTCAGGTTATATGAACGCTAGTTGTAGGCTTATAATGCCTTAGTACTGTGACAGTAGTAGACATTTATTTAGCATTCATGACTACGGAATCAGTGGGAAGTTTCTCTATCCCAGTCTCACATAATATTCCCACGCCAAATATGTAAAAGGGCCATCAGAAAATATGAAGCTGTTCATAAGCAAATAGCAGCGATTGAATGATACCGATACTGCCCAGACAACCAGAGTCATTGCAGCAATTTTATCTAAAATTGGATACTCAAGCTTTATCCATGTCAATATATTGATTTGAGGGAACCATGGCCCTATATTGGGGTCATAAGTTAATATAAGTGAATTCCTTCATCCGTCTAGTTCCTGTCGACCTGAGTAACCGTACCTACAATTCGTGAACTAGGGAAAAAGCCCCCTGTAATGCAGCCAATAATTAAATCCTCGGAACAATTCAATATTGCCCACACCGTCACATCTAGTAACCGTTCCCACCATATCCGTAGCTGTCATTGTAGTCGCCTCCCTCATCGTTAAACCGCCCTCAGCATCATTGCCACAGTAATCGTAGCCAGCAGCATAGTCTCCAGGGGCACCACAGCCACCAGCTCCATGAGCACCTGTGTCGTAGTCATTGGGATAGTAGGTATGGACATTCGCCCCGTAGCCATCCGTTGTCACGGCTACCCCAGCCGCTGTAGCCAGGGATACTATGTCCATTTTCAGCGACAAGGCCATCCTTGTCACTCGGTATAATATTGCCCGGAACAACTTTGAGTGGTCAAGCGGCCACTCATTAAAGGACAGTTGACGACCTTTGCCATAGTCTTCAGTGGAATTCTAGCAGTGAGCAACTTTATGTAAATAACAGGTACGTTAGAGAAGGGGGGCGATAGCGGATATGTCCCTCTTAGGAGGGGCTCTTTAAGAGTAATTGTTATCTTAGAACCCCTTAACCTCGGACCCCACCTAATGAATTACCCTAGCAATGAATAGCCAAAACACATACAAATTGATAGTAACCTGCATGTTCCAAAGCCTTTTAACAATGCAACAACGTATTTCTTGATAAAATAAAGCTATTTAGGCTGTTTAGATTTGCGCTGCCTCTTCTTAGCAGGCTGCTTTTTAATATAACTGTCAATTGGAACCTGATCACCAGCCTTTATAGGTTTTAAACGCTTAATAGCTTTGTCCTTAGCCGACCTAATATCCGATAAATTCGCAAAAATCTTATTCGGTTATTTAGTAATAATTTGGCGTTTGCAATTTTCGTATTTCTCGAATTTCGCTTGCAGAAGCTAATTATTATGGCAGAAAATGACGTTTTCGGTATTAAGATTATCAAGCCTTTTGGCAACTTTAGTTACCACCTTCCGTATATCGCAAAACGCCTCCGCCTAATTGCGTAAAGCCGTTCGCATATTTTTCCGTAACTTTAAGGCCTTATAAGAAATATATACGATTTCGTTCTAGTTGTTAATCACTTATTCCGGGGGTGTTTTCGGCTTAAGGGCCGGCTAAGGTGCTATTTCGAGATCTTTTAACATTATTTCGAGTTTAAAAGGAAATAAACCGGTATAACGCCATCCAGCTTTAATATTTTTGTCGGTAAAGGCGATTTCGGCAGTTTTGCAATACGCTTTTAATATACGGCGTTTATATTCGAGAGTTATTACGAATAATCCGCCGGCTTCCCGCAAAGTAATACGATATTCCTTTTTAAATACGGAAAATACGGTAACGTCGAACGGCTGAAAGTTACCATTTAAATAAGATAGAAAATATATAAAGGCGACCTTGTTCTTAAAGTATTTTTATATAAAAATAAAAAATACATATATAATATGGTTATTTAAAATAAATAAACGTTATTTATTATAAAAATAGGGCTTAATTTCCGGAATTTTTTTTAATTATTTTAACGTGATAACGTTATTAATCCACCTTTTCGGAATTAACGTATATTTGGATTTTTCGATATCTTCGGATAACCATTATTTTTAAACGGTAAAATTATTAAAGATATATACGGCCGTACTTTTCCCGTATGTAAAGCCGATATATTTGAGAATAAATACTGTTAACGTTATTTCCGATTTTCTAAGCCTTGCGCGAGCCGTTTTCGAAAATCCTACGACCGTTTTATTAGCTTGTTTGTTTTTCTTGGACGCTTATTTTATCTATATTATATTTATTCGTAGGCTTAATTTTGTATTTGGTTTGGACGGCGGCGAAAAAAGGGAAGAATTTGCGGATATCGTTGTAATTGCGTACCTTTAAGCGGTCCCGGGGCATAATTCGTCCTTTTTTTATATGTATTTTGTCGTAACATACGATAAAGCAATTAACTCAATTTTTTCCGACGGTTTTTTTAAAGCTTAATAAGGTTCTTGTTATTTAATGGACTTGGATTTTTATAGGAACGCGGCCGTATATTTTTTATGCAATATTTAATTAGTAAATTTAATTTTTTTTGATCCGATGATTTACGCGCGTTATTTTGGGTTTTGGAACGCGGTTTAATGCTATGGACGCGGTATAACAGGATTAATTAGGGTATTTCGAATCGCCCGTTCGCTAAAGCCTCGGAACCACCTTCTGCAATAAAGTCCTTGGCATTCTGAATTCTGCGCTTACGGTCGAAACCAACCATCTTTACCCGAAATCAATTGATTAAAGGGTTGTGGAGTTATCGCAGAGTGTTATTATAAGAGGTGGTGGTTGTTGTGAAGAAAAGTCTTATTCATTGTTAGGGTAAATTATTAAGTGGAGTCCGAGGTTAATTTCTTTGTTTAATAATTGCTTTAGATATTAAAGGGCTTAAATTATTTAAAAATTAGCCCGGATAGAGAAAATCCTAAGTAAAAACTAATTTAGCTTTTAAAAATCTTATTATACGCCTTTTATTTTAAAAGTTTGTTAAATTTTTTAACGAAAAATTTCGCAGATTTTCTGCTATTAAGTTTATAATAGTTAATTAATTACATCTTTAAAAGCGAAGTTTTAAAAACTTAAAAAAGTACAATTCGAATTAAATAAAGATTATATAAAGATAATTTCAGCTAAAAAAACAAAGATAAAGCTTAATATTTTTATAAAAAACGTTTTTACTACTATTAAGCAAAATTAATAACAAAATGTGCTTTTTAAAAACGAAAAAGAAAATAAAAAAGAAGCGAAATACATAATTATACGCGCGCGTTAGTCGAGAAAATTAATTAAGTAGTTATTAAGATATAATTATTTACTTAGAGCTTGTCACGGTAATGGCTGTAAAAAATGAGTAGATATTTACCTTAGCTAGCTCAGGCCTCCCTGGCTCGTTTTCTCAATTTTTTCAAAGTTACTCAAATACCGCTCCATAACGCTAAATATTAACTAATCAAATCCTAAATCCCCGTAACGAGCTAACGAGGCCTAAGTTATAATTACATAAAAACGGTTTCGTTTAATATATTTATTTTTGTAAAAAAATAAAAATTTATAATAACTTAATAATAAAATATTTTTTATAAATATATATATATATATTATTATTATTTTTATTATGGCTTATTTTTAATATTATTATAATTATAATTAAGATTTATTTATTATTTTTAAACTTTAATATATATAATAATTATAATTCGACCTTATTACGTTATTACCTCTCTTTTTAAAATATGATAAATTTGAATTTTTTTTAATTTTACCGGGCTACGCCTTTAAAATAGAATATACGTACCCGTATTTTAAATTTTTCGTATTAATATAAAAAAATTAATATAACGTTTAAAAATTTTATTTGTAATTAGATTTTTTGCGATATTTTAGGCCGAATTATTAATTCGATTATTTGGATTAATTAGTTAATTAATATATTAAAAAAACAAATACGCGAATAGTTATTAATATACGAAAATTAGCAAAACTTTTTAAGTCTTATTAATTAAGACCCCGTTATATATAAATATTATAATATATTATATAGAAAATTTATAACTTTCGCAAAAAAACCTAAATTTCGTTATTTGCTAAAAAAGGTATTATTCGAAATTAATATAATTCATATTATTTTGGACAAAAATTAACGCTTTATAAAAACGTTTATCCTTAATTAGTTTAAGTTTTTAAACCAAATAATTATATATTTAAGGAAAAAATAATAATCGTATAATATAAAGCGGAAAACGAAACGATTTCGTAATAATAACGATCTGAATATTTTTATATATCTTTTTTTCATAATCCTAGCTATTATAATTAGGATAATTTCCAAAATGAACGGTAATTACTTACTTTATTTACTAGGTAAACTTTTATTATCTTTAAGTTTATTACTAAATAATATCGATATGTTAAAAAGGTTAAGTATTTACGAAAATTATTATAAGTTAAATAAAAATATAATTCGGTTAATAAAGAAAATTAAGATAATCGTATTAATTTCTTTATAATAATATAATTTTAATAAAAACAAGCTGTGTTTTAAAACCAGGTATAATAAAACGATATTATATTCTAATACGATAACTTTAATATTTAAAATTATATTCGTAATATAACATTTTAATACGGTACCGTTATACAAAATATTATTACTGCCCTTATTTGTTATTATAATCGTATTTTTATAAAAAAGTTAAAGCAATTTATATTCCGGCCTAATTAATATTACAAAATATAATAGTTTTATAAAACGTTATAATAATATCTGGTACCGCCTAATATTTCCTGTTAATTCGTAATTAACATTATCCGGATTTTATTTCTGGCTTTTGTTGATATATTTTATAAATATAATAAATAAAAATTCCTCGGTTTTCTTAAGTTAAAATATATACCGTATAATAAGTGCTATTCGATTTCGTTAAATATAGTTAACGAAAACGAAGGTATTATCGACGGTACTTATAACGTTTATCGAGAATTTTTCTAAGATATATATAGATTCAAAAAAGAATAATTTTATCGGTTTTCAGAATATCTTTATTTTATCTATAGAAATTAGAAAATAATTAGTTATATTCGGAAAATACAGGCCAATTAAGCCGAAGCAGCCGATTTATACGATAGGAAACGGTGGTTTTTTTCTGTTTCTACTTTGTTCTATATATAGATAAATTCCCTGCTTATAGTTGTGCGACCTGGATAATAATTTAGTCGATTATTAAAGAAAAAGTTTAAATAATTAAGGATTTTTCGAAATTTATTTTAGTAACGAAAAAAATATCAAGCTTTTCGAAGACCAGATTATGTACCGTATCGACCTGTTTTTTCCGTAAAATACGGCCTTACCCGCTAAGTATAGCGCCTAATATAAAGCGAACAAATCGACGGCGCAGGGTTTTCGTAAGGTTGTTAGCCGTATATATAACGTTAACATATAAATTAATTACATTTATATCGGCAAAAAACCGGTAAAGGTATCAAATAAGGATAAACGTTATATTTTAAAAGATTAAATGTTCGAAAGTTTAAGATAAATATTTTAAATTTTCGAATATATTACCCGTATTTGACTAATTAAAAAAATAATATGTTTTGAGATTTATTACGAGCGATTTTAAGCTTTGTATATTATTATTTTAGCTTATAATATTATATTATTATCGTTTTGGCCGAAAAAAAGTAAAAGATTATGGCATATATTAATTAAAATTTTGGGACATTTTTTTATTATAGTAATTTTTATTTTGTATTAATTAAAATTATTATTATATTAAAAAATAAAGATTTTAATTTTGCATTAAATTATATAAATTAAAGTACTGGAAGTTTCGTAATTAATATATATTATTAAAGTTAATAATAATGATTTTTGCGAATTTATATAGAAACGTACTAAATTGAACTAAAAAATCATAATTTATTATTAGGCCTTATTTTAGAAATTTTATTATTTTTATAGGTATTGTTCTTAAAGGAGTTTAATTAATATATTAAATCCCTAACAGATATTTCTTAATCAAAAGCTATAGCTGTAGCTACGACTGCTACGCCGCAGGCGCAGCCACAACCTCCAAAATGGGGTCCTGATCACGATAAGGCAACTCATTACCTAGGTAATTTTTGTACTATAATATATCATTAATCGGTAAGCACCCAACTTTTTTATCAAATAACTTCGCGCTTATATCCCCTATGCACTTGATATTAGCACCATTCAAATCGCGTTATCGAGGCGATTTGAATGGTACTAATATCATAGGGTTTTCTCTTGGTTTTAATCAATTAGGCAAATTCGAATAAGATCTAATGAGGTCGAGTTTGCACAAGTACTAACAGGTCTTCGTTCATTAGATCCCATATGAGCGAGAATTAACGACCGAGAAGAAAGTCAAAAAAACGGGTCCCGCCAAGATGAGCCAGGCTTTAGGCAACGAGAGCTCGCCCGATCGAGCGAACAGCGAGCCCGAATCGAATGAGATCGAGCAAGGTGCAGCTAATACTGATGGCCGCTACCGATATGGAAAGGGACTTCTTACGGTCGCGCCTAAGAAACTCAGCTCGAATTCGACCGATAAAAAGATCTCGGCCCATTGGCTCGAGCGTATTAGAGACAGCTCGTACTCGAAGGCCCTTAACATTGTCGAGAAATACGGCGTAAGTAAAGCGAAATCGAATGGGATCGAATAACCGGGGACAAGGAGCAATGAGATCTAATTTGACCTTATGGGAAGTACGTTTATCGACTCCTAGAGCTCTTCCAGTACCGTGTCGGAAAGAACTGGGTCGAGGCCAGCTTCAATATCACTCGTGACCACAACGCCCAAGCCCTCGCGGCTTATATGCTGCTGCCGAATATGTAACTCCGCTAAATTTAATGAGACCTAATAAAGGAAAAGCTAAACAACCGACAGAGAAAAATAAGGAGCCTTATATGCAGTGTTCGAGCCACAAATCGCTTGGTCCTTATAAGGTTTACATCAGTTTCGGCAATAAGTGGTTCGGCGCCGCTTGCAGCAACTGCAAGTACTCAGGTACCCCTCAGAACTGCTCGTTCTTCAAGCAGCGAGCGGCAGGTAAGCCGTACAAACTCAATCGAATGATCAAAGACCCAAAACTAATGTGATCAAATGAAAACAGAGGAAGAAAAGCAAAAGCGAGCGGAACGCTTCGAGAAAATGAAGCAAGGAACGGACAAGATCTGGTTCACACAGGAAGATCTTAAAGATCACCTGGCCTCGGAGCTCGAAAAGCTGGCTAATATCATCAATGCCGAACTGAATAAGCGCTCAGCCAAACGCCCTTCTCGTATACAGTAAGTTTAAAATTTAAACATTTACTAAGTAAATTAAAGTTATATATCGTAAATCCTAAATCCAAAATAATTAAATTTTTTAAAAGGTAAAATAAGGTACTTATAGCGTTACGTTAATTAATAATTAAAAAATATGCCAATATTTGTCGTACCTCTTTTAGAAATTACTTTGTTTTTTGTATAATAAGTTTTTCTATAATTTTCGATAGGCGGTCGATTTTTTTGTAAAAAATTAATCGGCGGAAATTCGTCTTTAAACATATATTACCACCTTATCGTTAAAACAGAAACCTTTTAAAGCTTTTTTAAAAATTATATAATAGCAATTAAATAATATATAGTAACTAATTAAATACGTTTTATAATAGGTATCTTATACGTTTAATTTTTAACGTTTTCGCTTATTACCGTTTCGGTCCGTATAGGAACTTTTACGGTTATCTCGTTTCGGCTTACGGCTTAAGGTTTTTTCTCGTAATTAAAGATTAATATTCTTAAGATTTTCCTAATTAAAATCATCTTAATTAAGAAAATTTATAAATATTTCGTAAAAAGTTAAAAACGTTACCTTAATATTTCATAATATAAATATAGGATAAGTTATAACCCCATAATTCAAAAGGTTAATTACCGCTTTTTAGAAATTAATCGTATTATTATTAATTTCGGTTTTCTTTATTATCTAAAAAATAGTAATCCATATCCTAATTATAAAAGTTAATATTATGCATAAATTATTAACCTATATAATTATCGTTTTCGTTTTTGGAATATTATATTGCTATTTTAAGGTCATAATCTTTTATTATTTTATGATTTATTCGTTTAAATTTTTGTTAAATTTCGAAATTTATTTTAATATTTTGCGATATTTTTATTAAGTATTAATTAGAAACCTGTTATCGTATACCTTGCCGGATTCGCCTAGGCTGGTATATTACTTTTATAAGTTTTTTTCTAAAAGAAAATTAATTTGTTTAATTATTGGAAATACCGATTTTAAGATTTATTTCGTAAAGTTATTAATATTTTTGCGAAAAATATTATACTTTCGATTTTTGTAAGTAAACGTCGTAAAGTTCTAATTATGAGTTTATTTGCCTTTAATCGTTATCTTAAAGGTATTCGTTAAATAACTGGTATAATCGATTTTTTCGGTGGCTCCTCCGGAAAATATAAATATAAACAAAGAACCGCTTAAGGTATTAATTTGTATCGTATGGCGGATTCGTCTTTTTAGGTAAGAAATTATATTAAGTTTTATAGGTTTAACAAATCACTAAAGGTTTTAATTAAGATCGATATAATCCCAAATATCGAACGCGTATACTTTAAATTAGAATTTGTCTTTAAAACAATTTTAGTCCTTAGATCCTTTGTAAATAACGAAAAACGTTAACGATACAATCGCCATTATTATTATTGGCGTATTTCGATAATTAATACTGATATATAATTTATATCGTTTTAACAATAGCTAATTAATTAATATATGCCTTAATTAAACGAATAAAACTTTTAATTGTCAGATATAAGGGATATCAGTTATATGTATATTGATGACTAGTTGCAGGTGCTTTAGAACGCGCATTGCACTTTAAGGTGATCTAGTCCCGGAACATATATGTTCCGATCAGAGGGAATCTTCCGTATTTGGGGTGCTAGAGCACCCCCTGCTAGCCGACAAGACCACACAAATCGATAATTTGGGGGTTTCTCGCTGCTCATGGGTTCTCAGTTGAACAACTTCAGCCAAAGAATGGGTTCAAAATCTCTCTTCTAACATTATCACCGCAAAGAACGATGCATAAGCTCTTTATTGAGAGTATAGCCGGAGCTAATCGCCGGCCGGAGGGTTTCGGGTAGTGGCGGAAACCGCTACAGCGCGGGCCCTTGCGACGCCAATACGTTGCGAGTAGATGAACTTAAAGACTCCATGTCTGCGAAACCCCGAGTCCTGGAACAGTATTGAGATTGCTCAACATTTTCCTACTGTAAAAATACGCTCCGACAGCGATACCGACGGCCGTGCACATATCGTACCCCTTATCATTGATGGCAAAGATGTGCATACGTCAGTGACGTTCCCAGCCATGTCCCCCGATGAAAACCGAACTCTGTGGAATTCTTCCTCTGCCTCTATGCATGAGACTCTGGTAGCTCTAGAGGCGGCCGGTCGCGCCTCTTCGTTGTGGTCGACCACAAAGCCGCCCTTCCGACATGACATCTTCCTAAAGGCGGCCAACATCCTCGACAGGCGGGCAGGGGAGTGCAAAGGGTATATGGTTCAGGAGATCGGCGCCCATGCTCACTTTGCCCAGTTCAATCTAGCTACCGCCGCTGAGATCCTGCGTGACGTTGCTGGTCGGATCAGCAGCGCCCTCAGTGGAATCGTTCCAGTGTGCCAGGAGCAGGGCACACATGCACTGGTTGTGAAGGGACCGTATGGCGTTGTACTCGGCATTGCACCTTGGTAGCAGAACAACAACCCTGATTAATGGGTGAAATGGGCTCCTGACTGCAATCTAGGAATGCTCCATACATATTGGGAATTCGAGCCGTGGCCTACGCTCTCGCGGCCAGGAACACGTGCATCCTCAAAGGCAGCGAGTTCTCGCCGCGTTGATTCTGGGTCATTGGTTCCGTGTTTCGAGACGCAGGGTTACCCGATGGCTGCTTGAGCGTCATCTATCATCGCCCGGAGGATGCGGCTGGGATCACGACCCTGTTGATTGAGCACCCAGCTGTCAAGCAGATCAATTTCACCGGTAGCACAGTAGTCGGGAGCACCATCGCCGAGACTGCTGGCAGGAATCTGAAACCTGTCCTTATGGAACTGGGGGGGGGGGGGGGGCCACCAACCCCCCAGGGTGTGGGGGCCCGCCCCGGGGGCGACCCCCGCCCCCCCCCCCCCCCCCCCCCCCCCCCCCCCCCCCCCCCCCCCCAAGAACAACGCCATCGTGTGTGAGGACGCCGACCTGGAGAAAGCCGCCCAGCAATGTGCCCTCGGGGCTTTTCTGCCCGTAAGTAAAGCTACAAGACTGTTTTCCGCTACTAGCGAGCAACCCGAAAGTTAAGAGGGGCTGTTAAATGTTCGTTTCGACAGGCTGGGCAGATTTGCATGTCCACCGAACGTGTTCTGGTACAGAAGAATGTCATTGAACAGCTTACCCAGAAATTGAAGAAGGGCAATTTCTGCCACGTTTGACGACGCAACTGCAAATCAAGCTCTCACGCAGTCTGCCGGTGTCAATAAGGTAAGCAACCTCATAAGTGATGCGCTTGCCAAAGGAGCTACGGTGGTCCATGGCGGGATCAGGGGTTCAGGGCGAAGCGCATCCAGAATACCGCCCACTGTGATTGGAGGTGTAACGGAACAGATGATTTATCACACAGAAAGCTTTGGGCCGTCTGTCAGCCTTATCTCCGTAAGCAACGATGGAGAAGCCATTGCTGCAGCTAACGACTCTGAATATGGACTGAGTGGTGCCGTCTTCACGAGGGATCTGGACAAAGGTCTATCGATCGCAGCGAGGATTGAGACCGGTGCTGTGCGCATTAATGGCATGAGCATACACGACGAAGCCGAGTTGCCGCATGGCGGAGCCAAGAAGAGCGGATGGGGGTGGTTCAATGCTCAAGCGGGCCTGGACGAGTTTCTGAGGACGAAGACGATCACATTTCAGACGGAATGGTAGTTGGAGCTAGAGATCTCGGCGCCACAATCACCAAGGCTGGGAAATTCTGACTTGATACTCCTGTAACCCGATATCTGCCAGTTGAAGCGACGCAGAGGAGTGTCTAGCCTCTATTTGTGTATATATTACGACCGGGTCAAGGTGCTGGTGAGAACCACTGAAGCCGGGTTTAGACCCTACGGTCTCATCTCTTTATCCAGTCGAATTGATCCCCCAGGTACAGATGTGCTCGCAAATCTCCAGACCTGGCGTGGCCTTCAAACAGCTCGGTCCTAGCAGCTCGCCCGCATAGCTGCCCAAGACGACCACTCTCCTCTGGAGAACGGACTTCTTGGTATGTCACGGTTCTCAGGAACTTGCCTACCCTGAGTCCGCCTGTATACCTAGATGGACCCCTGGTCGGGAGAACGTGATTTGTTCCGATACACTCTTGGTAACGCAGCTGTCAGTCTTCTACAGAATTTTCCTGTTGGCTTTGCAGCTTACCTTGTCGCCGTAGGACACGCAAGTCATGGGTCCTAGAAACAGAGCTCCGTAATTATTCATCTTTTCCAGCGCCTCCCTAGGCTTGGCCGTGAGGATCTGAACATGTTCGGATGCGTACTCGTTGGCAACCTGATAGCTCTGGTCCAGAGAATCAACAAGGATCACTTTTCCTAGGTTCCCCCACGAGACGCTTGCAATAGGGGCGGTTATTAAGCACTCGAGGAGCTTCCCGCAGTAGTCGATTGATTTTCTGCCGATGTCCTCGGACGTGGTTATCAAGACGGCGGGGCTATCTGAACCATGCTCGGCCTGAGACAGTAGATCGGTGGCGACCATGAACGGATCTGTAGTCTCATCTGCAACAATCAAGATCTCCGTCGGACCGGCAAAGAGGTCGATGCCGATCTCGCCATAGAGCTGGCGCTTTGCCTCGGCGACAAAGGCGTTCCCGGGCCGGCGATAAAGTCGACCTTCGGGACAGTATCCGTTCCGACCGCCATGGCTGCGACTGCCTGGATGCCGCCGAGAATGAAGATCTCATCCACCCCTGCAAAGAGCATGGCGGCTACGGTGGTATTTGGGATGTTACCACGATCCGGAGGCGTGCACGCAACAGCTGTCTTCAAGCCAGCTATCTTGGCAGTGAGGATGGTCATGTGCGCCGAGGCCAGAAGGGGGTAGCGTCCCCTGGGATGTATCTGCATGTGTAGAGTCAGCACTAGCTCCCATGAGGATGAGTCTATACTGACGCGCCGGCAGAGCTGATGGGATTGTTCCTTTGTCCTAAAAAAACGCCAGGGGCGGTCTCGATCTCGAAGTCCTGTAACGACTGCTTTTAGCAATTGCGAATCTCCGCACGTTGGCCTGGACATCTTTGATATCTTGGATAGTCTGCGCCGGGACTTGCCAGATGGCGTGTTCGATCTCAGCCTTCGACAGCTTGAATGGCTCCGGCGACCAATTGTCAAACTTCTCGCTGTGCTGTCTGACCGCTGCATCTCCGTCACGGCGGATTGTGTCGATCACACCCTTGACTATTCCGGGGACGTCGACCAACGACTGATTGGCAGGTGTGACAGGTCCTGCAGTGGCTCTCTTGAGATGCGTGCGCGCCATGGTGTGTATTGTTCTCTGATATAGCTAGCCAGCGAGACTACAGGCACTATTCTGTTGCATTGGATATCTGTTATCGAGCTTTATGTTGGCCCTGTAACTGCTGACATTTGCCATGATCACAGGCCAAACAACCTTCACTATTCCCTGCTACTTCGCTAGCCGTGAGATGGAACCCTCAATTCGGCGAAATCTTCCCCACCTACCCCAAATCTTCCCTCGCGGTGCTCGTCTTCGGGTGAGGGTGACACGGAAGGTGGTCCACAGTCGGGTGGTCCACCTTAGACCAGTCGCAAGCATTAGAGACAGAGCCGGGGACTGAGAAGAGAGGTCGCTCGGGGGAAGACAAAGGATTAGCCAATGAACAAGCCGCCGTTGACGAACAGGTGCTGACCGTTCACCCACCCCGCCCTCTCTTCGCACAGGAATGCGACCGCAAACGCCACCGCCGGCTACCCCATCCTCTTCCCTGCCGGTGTCGCGTCGATCGTCGGCTGCAGCACCTTCCTTCATGGCCACCTCCCCTGCAGCCAGGAACCCCTCCGCGGCCGTGGGGCCGGGCGGCACAGCATTAACAGTGCACCCGTACTTGGGCGGCAGCTCCTTCGCCCAGACGCGCGTGAATGAGTCCACCATACCCTTGGTCCCCGCGTAGATGGTCTGCAGGGGTGGGGGCCCACGGGAGCTGACCGAGCAGATGTTGAGGATGCGGCCCCCGGCAGGCGGCAGGTACCGCAGGGTGTGCTGCGTGAGCAGGAAGGTCCCGCGGCTTTGGAGGTTCACTAACGAGTCCCAGTGCTCCATCGTCTGCTCCTCAAATGGGAGGTTAATTGCCAGAGCCGCATTGTTGACCAGGATGTCTATGTGCCCAAACTCCTGGAAGGTAGCGTCCGCGAGCGTCCTGGGCCCCTCGATGGTGCTCAAGTCCGCGCGGATGGCCACAGACTTCGTGGGCAAACTCGCAGCTACGGCAGTAGCATCCGCGAATAAGGATGGAAAAGGGTGGTTGATCACAATGTTGGCGCCACGAGAAGCAAGCTCTCTTGCGATAGCAAGCCCAATGCCGCTGTTGCTACCAGACACCACGGCCACTTTCCCGGCGAGGGTTTGTGGCACCGAGGGCGTGGCAATAGTCGAGGGGGTTGATGTCGTCAGAGACATGACGAGTATGCCGCAGGCGTGCCTGTTTGATCGCTTCTTTGTCAAGAATGTAATGGTGCTGCTACTTGAGCATTGTGATGAGACCGTATTCAAGAGTTTCCTGTGGCCAAGGCATTGTATTTCTCGGAAAGTGGTCCGCACGCCGCGATGGCGATGGTTCCTTCCGAGAGACACGAGAAACTAACAGAGGCGGTCTTGTGCGGACCACTGTCAAGCACAGGCGAAGCGGAGATAGCCTTAATGGTAACGCGATCTTAGAGACTCTCAACCGAACACTCAGAGGAGATTACCAAGTAACAATAGTCTAAAAGCAGCAGGTTGGCTGGAATTAATGCACACGTTGTACGGTGGCGGATAGTGCTAATTATGCTATAACTTTCAAATATCATAAAGTTTTATACGATATAACGTAGAATTAAACGGATAAAGTTTTTATCAATAAATATAATATAATTAGCAGTTTATATTTCTAAATTAATTAAAATATCTTAAATCTTAGAATAAAATATAAATAAAATTTTAAAACATAAGCTAAATTTACAATATTAGAGCTTTTAATTCTAAAAAAAGATATAACAATTCTGTAATATACTAACTTATATAAAAGTAAATGTTATAAAGAAACTTATTAATTAAATATATGTTTATAAAAATATATAAAGTAGAAATATAATATATAAACAAGGTTTATATTTTTATTTTTATTTTAAAAATTTAACTTTAATTAATAATAACTACATTACAAAAAAGGTTTTGAAAAAGAATAAATTTAACCGCATAAATTGAAACAAAATTCGGTTTTTATTTATAAAAATTTAAGTTTTATTTACAACAATAAATGTATTACTTTAAGAACGCAAATATATAGTAAACGCGCATAATCCGATGTCGTTTTTACTTTGCGAAAATTAACTTCAACTAAGAGAAATAAATTATAAACTAGATTTTTAATTTAAATACGGAAATATTTTTTGTCCAATTTTAATACGTTCAAAATATAGCACATTTATTATTTAATTACCACTTTGAAATATTTTAAATTCTGTTAAATAATTAAAATTTAAAATGTATTTAAATAGAAGAATTAATTATTAAACATATTATACTAAGATTTAGACATTTTCTTCAAAGAATTTAAATTTGTTCAAATTATTATTAGAAATACAATATTGTAAAAAAAGATACTTATAATTTTTTATTAAATAAAATTTTTACTAAAACTTTTATAATAACGAGTAGTCTACTAGATAAACTTGTCGAATATATAAACCTATTAAATACTTCTTAGTAATTTGCAATTATAAACGTGAATAAAATACTTCTAACGTAATAAATTAATTTAAATTAAATTTAAAACTTTTCGTTAACTGTATTAATAGACCTTTTTTTATAAATATACGTATGATATTCCTATTTGTTATAAACGTTATATTTTCAGTTTTTTATTTTAATACTTTTATTAAAAATAGCGTTTGTCGTTATTAATAGCAATTTTTTATTTTTTTCTAGACTAAAAGCTATTTATTTCTTTTTATAATAAGGATTTCTTCTTTTTAAAATCGTTAGTGTTTAATTTATCGACGTTGATTAAAAATATAGTTCGTTTTAGGTAAGTATTACATGTTTTGTTAAAAAATTTATATAAAAGTATTAGATTATTTTTTTAATAATAATTAACCGTTTTAATTGTTTTTATTAATAAGATATTTTGTTAAATTATAATTTTTAATTTTTAATATTTAAATTCTTAATATATAACTTTTTTGTTAAATTATTGTAAAAATATTTTTTTATCGTTTTTGCAAATAAAAAATAACGAAATTAACAAAGATAAACGAAAAACCAGCTAATATATATGTAACTAAACCTTTTAACTTGAAAAAAACGTTATTAAAATCGGATAAAATAAATTCAGCTTTTACAACTTTAATATTATCGAACGTTATAGCAGATTTAAACGCGTTATAAAAGTCGGCGAATTTTATTTTATAATATAACGTATTACACAAGTGAGCTGGACATACAAATAAGCTGAACACTTTTTGGCACTTCGCAATAACAAATTCAAATAAAACAACCACAACGTAATAAATTAATTGAAACTAATCGGATTCTTTATCGCTAAATATATCTACAGCTTTCTTACAAATACGCGCATTATGTTCGGGCTTGCTGTAAACGCTATATTTTCGTTTTTTTGCCTGAACCCTTTTACGATAATTGTTTTTAGCCGTTACTAGCTGCGATTATTTACTACCATTTTTCTTTGTAATTATAAAAATTTAAATCTTCTTTATAATAAGTATTTCTTTTTTCTAAAAACGTATATTTTTAGTTCTCCGGTATTTATTAATGACGTGGTTCGTTTTGCGAAAATAACTATTTCCCTTTCGAAAAAAAGCGATTTTATATAAAAGCATTAAGTTAGTTTTTATTAAAAAATTAACCGATTTAATTATTTTTATTAATAAGCTACCTTCATAATTTTTGATTTTTTTTTTTGCGAATAACATTTCCGTCGAATTACTTTAATAATATTCTTAAAGGTTTTCGCAGTTAGGGAGATAATGGAATTAGCAAAAGTAAGCGGCGAAACGGTCGGTATAAGTACAACTAAAACTTTTAGTTAGGAAAAAATGCGATTAAAATCGAATGGAACAAATTTTGTTTTTGCGAATCCGGATTTAACATTATCGGTTATTATAATAACTTTAAACGCGTCGTAAAAACCAGCAATAAAATCCTCCTTAGCGATATAAATAACGTACTGCTATATAAGATTTTCGATATATAGCGAATAGGCGTATTTTAATACGGAAAAATAAAATACGTCAAAAGATTAAAGTCGGTAGGAAAAATAAGCAGATATACAAAGCGTAATAATGCCGTTATTCGTGCAGTAGTTTTCGAATTCGGTCGAATAATAACTTTCGTAACTGTTAAGAATAAGGAAACGTTTCGAACTTTTGATACGCATTTTAATATGCTTGTCGAAATGTTTAATTCATTCTAAACCCAGTTTATTTGTTGTTCAGCCGTTTTCGCTTACAGCAAATCTCCAGTTGGATAGGAGTGGGTTATCGGCGAACTAACGAAAAAGGTGGTTCTTCTCAACAAGGATGATAAATGGGAGTAAATCCCAGCTTTATGGACCATTTCCGATTTCTTTGCTGGGCTTATCTAGGTCTTTTACGTCTTCTAGCGCTAGTAATAACCATGCCTACTGCTATAAAAAGTTCTATTAAGAATCTCGTTTTGTCGAAATTGTAAATATCCTTCTTTATGATATTATATTTTGCAGTTATAACCCGGACAAGCTTAAACCACTTCCGAAACACTTCTGAATTTTCGCATAAAACCCTTTGATAATTTATCGGTCGATTTAAACGCGTTTTGATTTTTTTGGCCGTTTAATAAAGTTAAATGCCTAATTAACTCTGACGCGTATCGTAACGCGCTGCGTAAGCAGCAAATTCGCCATATCTTTAACATATTAAAGCCGGACAGGAAACGCTTGCGCATCTGAATCAAGAACTTTTTCGATGATCGATAATTTTTCGGTCGGCGTTAATTTTTGTAAAGGAGGAATAATATCGGCTCGGGCGCGTATACCGTTATATCGCGTCTTTAGGGTAGAATATAGAATATTATAAATAGAACCAAGCTTTCTATAAATAATTTTCGGATTATTTTTCTTAGCCGGAACGGCTAGGTTTATTCTCGGTTTTTTTATAAGCCGTTCCATATCGTAATTATTAAGAAATAAGTAATTGAAGTTGGATGGTAAAATTATTAAAAGAAAGTGTCCAGCTTATTTGTGTATCCAGCTTACTTGTGTAATACGTTAAGTATAATAGTGTTATGTTAAATTTTCGATATAAAGCAAATAAAAACGTTTTAAAAACATGCGTTAAAAGGTTAAAACTGATAAAAAACGTTAATAAGTATATAAATTATAATAATATCGTTATTCGTAAAGTATTTTTCGAATATTATTAAATAATAATTGTTATAACCCTGTAAAATAAAACATTATTTCGGTTTTATAATGTATATTCGAATATATTTATCGAAATATTTGATTTATTATAAACAGAATTTGTTTGTTATTGTATTGTTATTATTTAAACGGATTTTAACTAATTAATAATATGTTTTTTATAATAAAAGTCAAGATATTTTTGTAGTAAAAATAATAAATGACAGTAATATCTAAATTTACACATTAATAATTTATATAAATATAATTTATTTTTTGTTCTTTTACTATGTTTATTGATATTTGTTTAAGTTTGTAGTATTTAGTAATTATTTTACTTATTATTATAAAAATACTTTTTATTATATGGTATTTCGTAATTATAATTCTAGCAAATTCGAATTATTTACAAAATATTTTTAATGTATTTAAGCCGAGTAAGAAATATTTACGTATTTAGATTAAGGATTTAGTCAGTAATCGATTCCTTTTTGATCGGTTTTAATTTTCGTAAACTGGAGATAATATCGAATTAAGAAGATTTATTATAAATTCCAGTTTTTAAAGCAGATAAAAGAATGTGGTTATTAGAGATAAAATTATAAAGATGATAAAGTTGTAGAATTAAAAAAGAATATAGAATATCGACGAACTAACTAGCTATATATAGGCCAGCTTGGGCCCGCTAAGCTGTTTGCTGCTAAGACTAAAGTCCTTAGCAGCTCTTGAGATCGTATAATCTCTAACAGTCGTATATAAAATTAAAATATTTAAAACTAAGTTTTGGATTTTATTTTCCTAATTTAAATAGCTAAATTCATTTTAATTTCCTTTACAAAATGTTTTATAATATTAATATTAAAAATAAGTGTTTAAAAGTAAATAGTTAAAACAGCTAAAAAAGTATTCGACAAGCTTCTATATCTAATAAGACTGTGCAGTACGTTATAATAATTAAAAATATTAAAAATATTAAAAATAAATATATCTATCAAATAAGCCAGATAAATAACGAAAATAAATTATACTTATATAAATTATTATAATATTTACCATTAATAATACCCATAATTATTCAATTAAAAAATTTAAAAGTGGTAAAATACGTAAATAACATATAAATTAAATTTAAATTGACTTTACTATTTTAATAAATATATACGAATATATTCTTAAAAACATATTTAAAAGGCTTTTAACTATTACGAAAACTATTATTTTATAAAAACTAAATAATTTTCTACGAATTATAGTTTATATATATTTTATAAATTTATCGTTTTCTTTATTTTTAAAAATTAAATTTTACTTATTTAATTTGTATCGAACGGTTAATTAAATAGCATATTATTTGTAATACCAGTTTCTTTTTACTGATTTTATAATCTAATTAGAGTTATTATAATACTCGATATTACTAAATCGAAATTTATGAAAATTATATTTATTTTATTCAAGTATAATAATATTCTTTTAGAATTTGAAAGGTTCAAATATATATTTACGTTAGTTCTTATTTTATTAATATTTGTCTATTTTTTCGATTATTAGAAATTTTAAAAATATTATATACTAAAAAATGAAAATTTAATAAAATAGATAATTATTAATTAACGATAATTTTATATTTTTATATAAAATTATTATTTTCGAGAAAAAATAGTCTATTATATAAAACAAAATATATTTTAAGTATATGTCGAAAAATTTTAGATAAATGTTCTTTATAAAAAAGAATACCTTTGTATATTACCAAATAAATTTGGTTAATTAAAGAAGAAAGTTGTAATAAAATTATAATTCATAACAATCAAAATAACTATAGCAAAAAAGCTAAAACAAAAACCGGAAATATAATATTTATAATAAATTTAAATGTAATAAACGTATTTATAAAAAAGAGTTAAATATATTTAGTAAAGAAAACTCTAATTAATTTAAATTAATTTAGTATAGTGTACGTAATTAACTTGAATATATTATTATAAAATCTTAAAAATTGTACGACTTGCTTATATATCTAACTAGATTATATAGCATATAATATTACATGTTAAGCAAGACACTTATACAATTGTTTATGTAATGTTAATTTAATAATATTTTTAAAAAATTGTCTTAAAGTTTATAAAAGCAAAAGATATATTAAGAGTTATAGTAGTTAGCGCTGTCGACTTTCGTAGTATAGGCAAGTTAATACCTGCAAAACGTAAGGCTCCGCGCTGCAGCGGCATGCATAATAAATAACATTGTTTTACGGTCCAAGTTATCAATTACTTCTTTAATCGAAGAACGAGACCCTTCGTCTATTTCGGCTTGCTTGGTCTGCTGACGCAGGTCTTGCGTATTTTATACGCTTCTATCTTATCTCAGCTACTTTAGACCTCTCTAGCTCGTTTCGATATACTAATGTACTCTTTTTTTTAACCAATTAAATGCCGTATCCCTTGTCTTATTAAAATCAGGCTCTATTTTAGAGATTATAGCTGCGTCTGCGGCGCAGCTGTAGCTAAGTAGCTTTTAATATTACGTTAATTTAATTTATAAAAGACCTACAAAAATAACAAATTTTTCAAAATAAGACTTAATAGCAAATTATAATTTTTTTGACCTTAATTAATACCATTTTATATAAAACCTTTTAAATTTTAATTTAAAATTTATAAATAAAATAATAACCAAAAACACTAAAAAAGTAAAAAAATAATAATATTTATTTAACGTTTTAAAAAGACTTTTTAATGATATATAAAATCTTTAAATCGGGGTTAATTTGAATAACATATTAAAAAAGGTAAATATTGTTTATTAATATTATTTTCAATTTGAAACGCTTTTATAATTATAATAACGTAATTATTATATATAATATTTAATTAAAAAAATTAAAAGTAAATTAATATAGAAATAACCCGTCTAATTATAATTTTACCTATACGTATCATAGTTTTTATGTTATAAGTATAAAATATTTCGGATTTAATTACTTTTAATTTTTTTATATCTATAACACAAAAACAATAACTCGTACGACCAAAAAAATTACTAAACGAGTTTTTTTATATAAAATATATTAGAGAAATTTGATCTATAATAATACGTCCGGTAATTATACTATTAAAATTATAAAGACGTTATAGTTACTTATTTTTAAAGCTAAATATAATTATATTAATTTTAACATTTATTTTTAAATCAATTTTAAAAGTTATATATATATATATTAATTTTTATTTAATGCTTATATCAAATATAAAATGCATCGAATTTAAATTAAATATTTTATAATAACATTAAGATTTTAGTTTGAATTATTTTTAATTATTTTCATACTTACGATGTAATAATAATAATTCGTACATATAAAAATATAATTAAATAATGTTTTAATATTAATTTACTATTAAACGGCTTATAACAAAATAATATATACGGTATTTGCGTTATTACAATTATAAAAACATTATAGTTCATAACTTTGCAGAATTTTAATTTAATTATATTAATTTTAATTATTATTTCAAAAATTCGAAATTCTTTAATACACGTATTAGTTTATATTTAGCATATATTTTAAGTATTAAAATTATTTAATTTTAATTATTTCTATAAAAGATTTTAATTAGTTTATTTTTAAAAAATAATAAATAAAAGCAATTTTGGGTAGTTTTAATTTAGGCTTCGTTCGTTTATTACGAAGATACGTTATTTGATTGGTTAATTTTAACACTTTGGCGTAATATATAAAGGTATATCGAAAATGAAAAGAATTCAATAAAAGCTTAAGCTAGCTAAAGTAACGTATCCTTATAACAAGCTAGCGAGGTCTAAGTTGGAGTTATGCGAAAAATGCGTTAGTTCTGGACATCGTTATTTAAAGTATTAATTGTTTTAAAAATAATTTAAATAAAAGTTTTTATATATATAATTAAATTCTACATATCTAACGGTTTATATACGCGTTAAATATAAGTTAATATATATATAAATTTTTTGAAATTTTTTAAATAAAAATTACAGCTAATATAACTAAATTAAGGTTTGAAAAATAGAGCAATTCCGACTTTCTTAAGGTTTAGTAAATAGGCGACCGTAACGCCTTTATAGTTGTAATAGTATAACTATTAGTCGCATTATTATACACCGAGCTTTTTTAGTATATTTTATATGGGAAAAATTCGTACGTCAATTTTTTAGCCGTACGGGTTATAGTTATTATGTCGTAACTATAAGAATGTTGGAATTAATTATGTTCGGAACGCTTTTATAGCTGCAATATAACAACCACTTATCTTAGCTAGCTTAGATTTCTACTAGCTCGTTTCTATTTTTGATATATTTTTATATATTACGGCAAAGCGCTAAAATTAACTAATCAAATAGTGTGTATCTTTGTAAGAAACTAATAAGGCTTAAGCTTAAATTACGAAAACACGTTTCCGTTTTATATTTTTTTATTTTTATTACTAGATTTAATCGAATAAAATTAATATTTTAAATAAACGTCAAATATATGTTAATATATGTTATAGCTGCACTATACCATCACGCTACTAAGGCAAAAGATCGATGAAATGATCGCAATTATAGCAATCATCCTAGTGCTTACAGCTGCATATATACTAGAGCACTTATAGATGACTAGGCCGTATCAATATATATATATAAAATTTTCGAAGTTTTCTTAATAAAAATTAAAAATAATATAATTAAATTAAAATTTTATAAAATTATTAATTATAATATGATTATAATTAAGATAATATAAATATTACGTATATTATGTTATTACAAGCCGTTTAAAAATAATTTAATATAGAAAAACTCGTTTAATTATATATTTATACGTATATATTATTATGATTACACTATAATTATAAGAAAATTAAAAAATAATTTTATTTTAAATATTTGAATAATCACATTATAATTAACTTAAATTCGATAAATTTAACATTTGGTATACTTGTTTAATATAAATTAATATATATATAAATTGTTTTAATACTTTAGAATTAAAATTAAGGCCGATGTAATTTAATTTAAATTTAGAAAATAAGCGATCGTAATATTTTTATACGTTGTAATAATATAATTATGGATCGTATTATCGTAGGTCGGGTTTTTTTAATATACTCAATATAGAAAAAACTTGTTTAGCAATTATTTTACCAGTACAGATTACCGTTATTACGTTATAACTTATTAAAAAATTAAAGATACTTAAATTCGAAATGTCTTTATAATTACGATATGATAAGTATAATTTATATATATAAAAATATAATTATACCAATTTATTCTATATTATGTTGTTTTTAAAAAAAAGTTCTTAAGATGTTATATACAATAATTATCCTTTTATAATTATAAGAGCATTCAGGTATAAAAATATATATAAAACGGAAATTTAATTTATTTTTAATATTTTTAATAAAATAGCTTTAATTATAAAATTATATATACGGTTAAAAAGCTCTTTTAAAATTATATATATTTATAATTTCACTTATTTTACATTAAGAATTTATTATTATTATATTTACCACTTTTTAAAATATTTTTTTAAAACTTTATATAAAAAGGTATAAAACGGAACTAAAATATTATGACTTAATATTAGGCCTTATTTTGAAGATTTTATTATTTTTATAGATTTTTTACGAATTAAATTAGCGTAATACTAAAAGTTACTTAGCTATAGCTGTGTTATAAGCGCAGCTGTAATCTTTAAAATAGAGCCTGATTTTAATAAGATAAACAACCATCGGTTAGAACATTTTTCCATAGTTCTTCTAAGAATAACTTAATATAGAAGAAGTCCATCCAATTTACCTTAGCTAGCTCAGGCCTTTCTAGCTCGTTTTCTCAATTTTTTCAAAGTTCTTCAAGTACTACTTTATAACGCTAAATATTAACCAATTAAATTCCAAGTCTCTATAACGAGCCAGCAAGGCCTAAGTTGTAATTACGTAAAAACGATTTCGTTTAATATTTTTTTTTAAAAATATAAATTTATAAAAATTTAATAATAAAATATTTTTATAATTATATATATATATATATATATATACAATACTATTTTAAATTCTCTTAAAATTTATATATTATTCTTAAATTTATTAGATTATTATTTTTCTCTTTAAAATATAACAAATTCAAATTTTTTAATTCTACTATATTACGTTCTTAAAACAAAATATTCGTAGGTATATATTAAGTTTTTAATATTAATATAAAAGATTTAAAATTTTAAAACTTTATTCGTAATAAAAACTATTCCAAAAATAATAACTTATTATTTTATTCGACTATATCAACTAATGCATTAAATAATGTTAAAAAAAAGTATACAAAAAATATTAATATATAAGAATTAATAAAACATTTTAATTTCGATTAATTAAAACCTCTTTATATTTAAATATTATGTTATATTATAAGAAACATTTATATTTTTACAAGACGTTGA
Source organism: Monosporascus cannonballus (assembly GCA_004154925.1). Classification (NCBI taxonomy): domain Eukaryota; kingdom Fungi; phylum Ascomycota; class Sordariomycetes; order Xylariales; genus Monosporascus; species Monosporascus cannonballus. Next base: position 115,225 of record QJNS01000157.1, on the reverse strand, counting down.
AATAATATTACTTGTCTAAAAATTATTACATACAATTAAAATAATTTATATTATTTCAAATTAAAATTAATACTTTATAAAAATATTTATTTTTAATTAATTTAAATTAGTAAATCAAGGAATTATATATTTTAAAACAATAATGATTATATAATATAAAACTTGAAATAAAATAATTTCGTAATAATAATAATTCGAATATTTTAACAAATTCAATTTATAGTATAAATTATTACAACTTAAATAATTTTTACAATTATCAGTAATTACGTACTTTATTTATTAAATTAGTATTTATTGTTTTTAGATTTATTATTAATTAATATTTATATCAATTATTATACGTTAAATAGAAATATATTTGAATTTATAAAAACAAGTAACATAATCGTATGTATTTTTTATAATAATATAATTTTAATTAAAATATATTACATTTGATCATTAGGTAAAGTAAAATAATAGCGTATTTTAATACGATAATTTTATTATTTAAAATTATACTTATATTATAATATTTTAATATAATATAGATATACGAAATATTATTATTATCTTGTTTTATTATAATAATTATATTTTATATTACATAACAATTTTTATTATTTCGTAATTAATATTATTCGAATTATATTTTATTTTTATTAAAAGATTTTATAAAAGTAATAAATAAAAATTTTCAGGCTTTTTTAAATTGAAATATATATCGTATAATAAATGCTATTCCATTTTATTAAATATAAGTAACAAAAATAAAAGTATTATTAATAATATTAATAATATTTTTCGAAAACGTTTTTAAACGAATAATAAAATCATTAATTATATTTCAAAAATACAGATTAATTAAGTCGAAATAATCGATTTATGTAATAATAAACTAAGAAGTCTTTTTATTTTTATTTTTATTTATATATACTCGTATTTATTAAATTATATAGCTGCGATGTATAAATTATAAATAATTTTGAAAACGAATTATTAACTTTCTTTAAATAAAATTATATAGTTTTATTAAAAACTACCGAAATACTATTTTTCTAAACTTTTTATTTTGTAAATATATAATATTTATATATGTGCATTATTTTTATAAACACTATATACTCGATATAAATTATTTATAACTAAAATATTTATTACATATAACGGTGTCCGAAATATTTTAATTGAAATTTGTTTTCGAAAATCAAGTTTACTATATTTATAAAATATATATATATTCGTTTAACCGTTATAAAGTGTAAATTTACTATATATTAAATAATTTCAAAGTATTTTAATTGTATCCACTAAATAAAAAGATATCGAAATGTTTTAATTAAAGCTTATTAATATATAAATATTTTATAATGAATTTTTTATTATTATTCGTTTATAATGCATTTGTATTACTATAAATAATAGAATAAATACGTTATAAAGATTTCATTTTTTAATTCGAAAATATGAGTTATTTGTATATTTTTAAACGATATAATTTTAATTAAAATATATCGAATAAATGTTTTTTATCGGATAGTTATAAAGCCGAACCTATTTTTAATATAGCTAATATTTCATAAAATAATAATCCTTTTAATTTTAATAAAAATAATAATTAACTTTTAATTAATACTGTTTTATTAATAAAACTTTCAAAATTACTGTTAATATTTTATACACTTTTATATTTATTTAGACTTTTATATATTCTATAACTTAACGACGTTAATGATAATAATTAAATAATACCGATATTATTTTTTTCAAAGAACGCTTAATTTAATTACGTTAAAAATATTTTTTATTTCTATTAACTATTATGTTTTATAATATTGGGATAAATACTTATTAATTTAATTTTACTATTACATTTAATTTCTGAAATATTAAAAGAAAAAAATTAAAAAGTATATAATCGAAAAAGTAAATAATATAATTCATAGTTTAGTAACGAATTCTCTACGTCAAAAAATAATATATATAATATTAAGTTTTTCTTCGAAAATTTATATTTAATTAAATACCGTATATATTTATGATATAAATATTATGCCCGTTATTTTTTTTATAAAATAAACGTTGCGTTATTCGAGATTTTCGTAACGAAATTTTCGAACGTTGTTATGGCGCTATACATCTTTAGATTTCTGGAAGATATTCTATTATTACACGAGGAAGAAAAAAGAGAGCTATCTAGCAAGCGCTATGCGCTTGCATACATATAGCGAAACGGCGGCTTAAATAAGCCGCTTTGCTAGTGCCGTAATAAACATATTTATTTTTTATTTCGGAATTTTTAATTCATTTAAAAAGATTTATGTTAGATTAATAAAATAATTATAAATCCGAAAATATTTTAATTAGAATTTGTAAAATTATGGAAATTAAGTTTGGCAATTATAATAATATCGTACTTATTAGTAACGATATAAATAAATATAATTAATTAAATCCGGTAAAAAAAGAAAATTAATTTACAAAAACTTTTAACAAAATTATTTAAAAAACAGTTAATACCGATTTCTTTAAAGATAATTTGGTTTCGAATAACTATAATATTTTATATATAAAAGGATTATAATTTTATAATATAAATTAAGGATAATTTAATTAATAATCTTAATTAAAGCGGTTTATTATCGTTTTTATCGTTATTAAATAAATAAATTAGAGAATTATTAATTAAAAATATATTGTTAAAAGAAATTTAAAATTTTTTATTAATTTATATTACAACTTTAAAATTAATATATTTTTATTACTTTTTATAATTTTAATTTATTAATATCGAATTTATATTATATATTATCTGAATAATTTAATTATTATATTAATATAATTTATGCGTTTTCAATAATAAAATCATAAATAAAAATACTTTTTACGATATGATATACGATATATAATTTAACAAAATTATTATAAATAATTAAATTTTGAATGTACATAATTTTATTCAATTTCATTTTATTGAAATAATTCGTTTTTTATAAAATCGTATACATATTTTATATTAGTATTTAATTAACTAAAATAAATAATATCGAAATAATCTATATATCTTATTTATAATTGATTAATTAATAAACATTTTTGAAAACTTCCTAAGATTTTTTTAGTTTTATTTTTTTTGCGTTATTATAATATATATATATATTAATTTTATTTTACGTTTTAAAGTTTTAAAAATTTCTTCATTTTATATATAATATTTAAAATTACGTATAAATATTTTTTTGTTACGTTTTTATATATAATTTATATGTTTATTATTTATATTAATTTATAATTCTTAATATTTATAAAGCAATTATATAGTATATATTTATTAATTAAACGGCTCGGTTTATAAAGTTATTAAATTCCTTTATATCGTTTATATTGTATTAAATTTATATGTTTTTTAATTAAATTAAGGAAACTATAATTAATGAAAAATTTATAATTAATTTCATAACTTAACATAATATATAACTGGTATAATTTGTTATAACGTGAATTCTTTTTGTCGATTATTATTATGTAAAAGATTTTAAATTATATTATTGAAATTCAAGATTGATATAAGTATTATATTTTTATAATATTATTAAATTGATAAATATTTAATAATTATAAAATGTTTTAAAATTAATATATATTCGAATTAATATTAAACAATAGTTGTCTTTAAACGTTTCGCTATATTTTTATAATTTTATAATATTTATTTAATATTTAAACTTATTTATATATAATATATATTTTTTATAAAAAACGTATTATATATTAAAATAATCCAATATTATTTGATTCATACCAAAATATTTTAATTAAAACTATGCCGTCGACTTTGTTTTATCGTAAATTAATTTAATATTAGTTGCAGTTGCTCTTTAATTCGAAATTTTGTTATCCGTTTTTAAAGTTACTTTTCAAAGATAAATTATTTTTGTTTTGATGCATATTCCGGCTATTTTTTAGCTTAAAATTTTATTACCTATTTTCAAGATTATTTTTAAAGGACAATTATGTTTCGAAAATTTTATTGACGAATTTCATATTTTTAACCGTGTAAATAAACATTTTTTTAAATTTATTCGAAATATATTGTAAAACTATTATAAATATTACTTTATTATATTATTACACTTTTCTTATTTTTAATAATATCGTAAAATATATAAGAAATATATATTATAATATATATTTCCACTATTAAATGTAAAAAATGAATTAATAATTATTATATAGTAAATCAGATAATTTTATATATTGATATATACTAAAATATAAAACGATAAAACATTATACCTAAATACATAATATTTATTGTATATTAAGTATTTATAATGGTTATATATAATATATATTTAATTGAAATTATTTTAAAATATTTTTATATTTTATTAAATGTTTATAAATTTCGTTTATATGTTTTATATTTTTATATAATCCTTATTAATATTAATTATATACTTCTTAATTATTTCATATACGAATTTTATTTGTTTATTATAATTATAATTTATATATTTATTTTAAATTTAATTTAATTAAATTTGAATTCATAAATTTATAATCCTATTAAATATCTTAATTATAAATTTTTATTTACATATATTTAATATTATTTAATTATTATATACTTATTATTATTATTTAGAAAAATAAAGTACAGTTTTTATATTTCAAAAATATATCGTAATTTAATAAAAAATTAAAATATATATATAAATTATAATCTCGTTAGGTTAAGATTTAATATAAATTATAGTAATTGGCGTGTTATTTTCCGTACTTTATTTGTTTTTATATATATTATTTTGTAATATTTTTACTTTTATTTATTAAATAAGCTTTTTTAAGCTAAATAATTATTCGACAAAGTTTTAATATTATAAGAATTTTAGAAAATTAATTTTTTATTTATATATTATTAAACGCCTTTTATTTACTGTTTTATGTATATTAATATATATATTATTTATAATTATATCGAAATAATATTTAAATAAATATTTTGACAGTTTAATTACATATATTTTATAAAACTTTAATAAAATATAGTTATATATTTTTCTAATTTTTTAATATCGGTTTTATTAGATTTCGAAAATATTATTATATAATATATAATATTATTTTTTGGGTTATATTAAAAAATTTTAATAAAATTATGTAATAGGTACGATGCGTAGGTTGAACGGAGGTACGGCCTAATAAAGGTTTATATTCAAGGTAAAAAAGGAAGAGGAGAAATAACTAGCCACTAACGAGGTGGCTGCTTTTTATATATATATAGGTAAGTTCGAGCTAAGGAGTTCGTTCCGTAAGCCCGAACTGCCTTATAGATTTTAGCCTATAATATCACCTTTTTTCTCGCCTTTGAAAAATGACCAAATTACGGCAAGGCGGCGACGGCTTTGTTTATATCTTTTTTTTGTCTTTATTCGTGCTTTTACGTTTTCGTTAACCTCGTTTCCGTTTTCGAATAATTTTTCGAAATTATTAAGAATAATTATATTTTTCATATTATTACGTAATTTTGATACTAGTTCGGCATAATTTACTTACTTTACGAATAGTTTTTTTCGGCGACCGCAGCCTATATGCTTATTTTCGGCCTTTAATATATGTTTTGTTATATATTTCTTTTAATAATATCGGTAATGGTTAATTATTATTTAAAATCTGATTAATTAATGAAATTTTTATTATTAATTTTAAAATGTTTCGGTGGAATTTCGGGTATATTTTCGATAATATATTTAGTTTTACGGTATTATACGGCGTAATTACGATAATTTTGTATTTAACGTATATTTTAAATAACCTTTTAATTAATTATAAGGTAATTATATTTTTAAGTTTAATTATATTAAATCCTTTATTTAAAATATAGTACCTACTTTTTAAAATCGTTAATTAATTATTCCATCCGGGTTTATACTGACGTTAAAATAATTTATACGAATTTCGTTTTTTTTGGTAACCTTTTAACGAAATTAATATTTTTTCCGCCTTAAAGATTAATTAAATAATTACCGGTATTTTGTTAATAGGTCTTCTATCGTATCCGTTAATTAAAAAGAAAAAAATTTTATCCTTAACGAAAAACTTTTACAGTTAAGAGCCAGTTATATTATTTGTAAAAATTCGACCTAATTATATTATACGTAATTTATGGAATAATGGAAATATATAAAAAGTTTTTGGTTAATTTTTCCGTAATTCCGTTTATTTAAGAATAAAAGGATATATTAAGCTGTTATTATATACTTATTAAGTTACATAAATAAGTCTAGAATTTGTTTGTTTAATTATTCCTTTTATTGGATATTAATTTTTTAGAAAAACCGTAATATTTCTAATAGCAGGTAATAAAACGTTAAATGTATATTTCCGCGTCCATTTTAAATATCGGCTTTAAAATAAACGTTTTTATTAAATAATCGTAAAATACTATAAAAAACGGAGGTCCCTTTTCTGTCTTGCCAGTCAATTAATTATAAAATTTACCGAAAAATCTAAATAAAATCGGTTTAAAATAGATAAAAGCCGTAATAACTTTTTTTTGTTTTTTTTTCATACGTATAACTTACTATATACGTCGTAATTACAGCAAATACGGCATATATCCTAAATTTATTCCGGCTAATAATAATTACGGATTAATATTATTAACGTAACGTTTTTTCTTAGATAACCGGTAATATGGAAATCGTATATCCGTTAAATTAATAACGTCCGAAACGGCTTTTGAATAAAAACTTAAATATATTTTTTAAATTGTAAAAACCCTTTAAGGTCGAAAAAGTATTCCGTTATAAAATATTTTACTATATTTATAACTAAAAAGAAATTACGTAATTTCTGAGTTACGGCAGCATTCGCCACGTTTAAGATTTTATTTTTAATAATCCTTAAATCTTATATTTCTTAAAGATCTTTTTCGAAAAACATTTCCTTACCAAAGAGTATAACCGGTTATTCGTTATTTCCTTACTTTAGATAAATTACGGTTATTAAGATTTCCTAAATTTACGTCGGTTTATTAAATAATTATTTTTCTTTAATTAACCGGGCCACTTATTCTTTAAATTTAATATTTTTTGTTACAAAAAATATTTTATAATTTGCAAAATATGGTATCGGGTTGGTTTGCCAATTTATTAAAGCAATATTTAAGTACGAAATTAAAGGCGGATAAAAAATTAGCTTATTAAATTTATTTTTTAATAAATTTACGGATACTTATAAAATATTAGAAATTTGCGTAATTTATTAAGATTATAAAAGGGTTAATTAACCTTTAAAACCTTTTTTTCGCCAGCATTTTAATAATAATTAATAATTTTTATCGTATATTTTATAATTATATTTAACTGGTAACAACTTTTTTAAAAAATATATTATTAGTTATAAGCGTTTTAACAAATCGAATTAGGATAGGTATTTTTTAACTATATAGCCGGAATAATTTACTTTTATTACTAGTTTTTTTTCGAGATTTTAATATATAAAGATAAGCGTTATAATAAAATGTTTTTTTAAATTAGTCGAAAACTTATTATTTTTCGTTTTTTTAGCGGAAATAGATTTCTTTTTTAATTAATCGTAAAAAAAATTATTATTTTGCTAAACCCTTTTATAAAAGTTTGGTAAAAATTAACGAACCCGATAAAACTTTTAATCTTTTTTATATTAATAAAAGTTTTTTTATTTTCGAATAATAAATACTTTTTTAGAATTAACTTTTAATTTTACTTTTATTTCGATGATGAATTTTAAGTATTTCATTTTCTGCATTACAAATTCGTATTTATTCGAATTTAGCTTTAATTCTGCTTTCGCTAAACGGCAGAATAGTAACTTAATTTTAATTATATAATTAATTCGAAGGCCGGACGAATAAATCAATATATCGTTTATATATATGCAGTAAAAACTATTAAAATAACGTTTTAGCATAATATTAATATAACGTTAAAAAGTAGCCGGTATACTGTTAAGGCCGAATGAACATATTAATTTTTTGAAAAACTCGGAATATATACGGAATGTAATTTTTTATTTGTTTTCTTAGCGGATATATAACCGGTAAAAGGCCGTTCGAACGTTAAGCTTTGTAAATTATCGGACCTGTAATAAGATTCGTAACATTTTTTTTATTAACGAAAAAAAGTAATAATTTTATTTCATAATCTTATTTAATTTTTTATAATTCACGTAAAATTGTAAACTTTTGTTAAATTTCTTTACGAATAATACCGGGGTATTTATAAGGGAACTGTTAGCCCGAATCTAGTTTTTATCGAATAAATTTATAAACATTTTACGTAAAATTAATAAATTTTCCTTTAATATTTTATATAAAAATTTTTATAAAATTGCTTTTTTTAATCCGAGGCATTTATTTTTAGATTTACTGTTATATTATTATTATTATTATAAAATAACAACTATAAATGTTCCTTATTTATAAAAAACTTTTAAAATTCCTGTATTTTCTTAAAAAACGTTTCGTTATATCGTAAATGTTACGGATCTCCGAGTAGACCCGTTCTGGAAGCCCTAGGGCTGTAGAAAAAGAGAAAGCTCCACATTCTAAGTTACGTAACTTAAAGTAATCTAACTGATCTATTAGATTATACAAATCATAATAATCTGGGTAATTTAACAGATCCAAAAGATCAGTATTATACCAGTAAAATAGAAGAAGGTATAAAACTTTAGGTTTCCTATGTAAATAGCACTTATTTAGTTTCGCTTTTTAACTATTAATCTAAGCTTTTAATTTAAAATCAATTATACCGTTCTTTAATTAAGGGAAAAATCTTTAAATTTCTTTAATAAACGGATCTTTAATAAATTATTCCTCGCCTTATTATTACCTGCAAATCAAGACCCCATTTCGGATACTGTTTATATTTCTAGGTGGATATATAATAGGTTCGTTACATTTTAATAGCTTTTTGATCAATAGCCGACAAATGATTTACCGCTTAGTTAATGTATAAACTCTTTTGAACTTAGTGCAAACGACAGCATAGGACGACGTTCAAAAAATAAATAATACACTCGATCCCCGTCACTAGCCAGTAAGGGATTAATAACCAAATTAAACGATTTATCACCTATTAAAGAAATTCTTTAACTGATTAATAATATAGCACCTTTTACTATTCGATTTCAAAAAGGTCCTTTTTTCTTTTAACCCCAGTAATAGCCTTTACCGGCAAAGGAAACAATTAAGATGTAAGGAGCTGAAATAAGTAAGGATAAGAAAAAATACCCAGCTGGAAATCAGAAAAAAAAAGCACCAAAGCGCTTAATTAAAGAAAAAGAACTTATTATAGAAAAGCGATTGGACCTTTTAGCCCAAGAAGTCAAAAGCATAAAAAAGGAAAATATTCGACTCGCCAAAGAAAAGAAACCGACTTTTCTATAATTTGGCTCCCTTAAGGGACGAAACCAAGGGAGTGGTTTCCAACCGCCTTCGTTCGAAACGGAACAGCCATAATAGCAAAAAACTTCAATCCTGCTATTATTTAGCATAAATCAAATACGAAAAAGAATTGTTCTTTTTCCTAACTATCATAAAATGCCGGACGTCAAGGGCTATAAACCAACTCCCCCTAAGCCCTATGATGGATTTACGGATATGGAAAGATTTTTGGTACAGGCCAGGTTTTACCTTAAATTCTACGAAAGTTCTCTAACGGAAAATTACCAAAAGGTGATAGCCATCTCGTAATTACTTATAGGAAAAATTTTCTTATGGTTCGAGCCCATTATAAAGAATTACTTGCAAAATTACCCCGAAAAATCTTCGAATATAATTAATTATATTTTCAGCAAATATAAACATTTTAAGGAAAAAATACGAACCTTATTAAAAAATCTAAATAAAAAATAATATGCAATTAAGCAGTTTTATCTTTTTCGCTAAACTAAATTAATATCCGAATATACGATTAAATTTAATCGTTTAGCAATTATTTCCAATTTGCTAAAAAGCGTATTATTTTATCTCTATTATAACGGCCTAAAACTTTAGGTTAAGGATAAGTTATATATAAAACCCAAAATAGAATTTTATGCAAAATATACAGATAAGGTTATTATTACCGACCAACGCATTTTTAATCGGTACTTCGAAAAAAAAGAGATAAACAAAAGCTCCAATAACCAAATTAAAAAGGATAAAGGCAAACTTTAGAAAAAAACGAATACCGTTTCCAAAAAGCCCAAAAAAAGTAAATCTAAAGTAAAATGTTTTAACTGTAACAAAAAGGGGTACTTTAAAAGCAAATATCGTTCCCTCGCTAAAAAAGATTTCAAAAAAGAAAGAATTCCTTAATCCCAGAAAAAAGTCAAGATAATTAAATAAAAAACCGATAATAAGGCAAAAAAGGAGAAAAAAAAGATTAATTCGATTTTCTCCCAGCCAAAATTCATTATTGCTATAATTATTTAAATCCAGAACGATATCCCAAAATACGAAAATTATCTTATTTATTAGGATTTTAAAGTTAAAGCCTATAAGTATTACTTAAGATAAACGGCTTCCAAAATAATTATGAAATTAGGATGCCAATATTATCTTAATTCTAAGAAATATAAGATATATATAAAAGACGGTTAGTTTCGACCAAATATTAATAATTATAAATAGTTATCCTTGGAACTTTACGAACTCCTAAAATACACCATTTACCGGAAAACACCACCGGTAAACTTTTACGACCTGCTACATTTTATCGCTTATTACCGTAACGATTATTTTGTCCATTTTAGAACCAAAGAAAATAATGATTTTTGGCCTAGATAGGACGAAAAAATACTTACCGAATCAAATAACGCGTGCAGATGTATAAAACCCCCCTGATAGCCAAAATACCCCAGGTCTTATTATTTACATCTTAATTCAAAATAAAGTCGAAAGGCCATATCGCAAAGATATTTATATTACGCCCCGACGCTTTGCATTTAATACGAACTCCTAAATATGGGAATACCTCCTTCGGAATTACACCTTTCCGACACTATAATTTAAGAAATACAAAACCAAGAATTAAGCCAAAAAAAAAACGATTACTTTCGGATGCCAGTTAGGCAAAAAAAAATAGTACAAATATATGGACGACCACTGTACCAAGTACGCAGCTAAAAAAGTTCGAAAATAAAAACGCCTTTTTACAAATAAACTATATTAATTAAAAAACGATAAAAACTTTCAAAAATAAAATATCGAAAAACCTTAATATATAAAACCTTATGTAAAATAATTAAGAGATTACGTAATTAAATCGAGATTTCTTTACGATATAAAAATAAAACGTTTAAAGTTATAATTAACTTAAAAACAAAAAATAATTTTATTTTTCTTATAATAATAAAAAAATATTAAATTCCTTAAAAATACAAATTAAAGTCCTATAAATTACGTACGGTAAACGGAAGCTTATTTATATACGAAAACGGACGAATCTTTCGAAAAACTAAAAAACTCCTAATACGGATTTAAAGATACCAAAAACGGATTTCGCTAAATATTGCCGATATTTCCGGATACGACATTATCCTGAGAATACTATAATTCAGGTCCAGTAATCTACGTATTAACTGGAAATATTAAACATTTTTATAGAAAAATAAGCCACCTAAAAAAAACGACCAAAAAATTTGTTATATTATTAAGGAAATCCTGATTACGAATTAAGCCTTTATAATACCACCAAAATATTAAGGATTTAAAAGATTATTTAAGGATAAAGAAAATTACGAATTACCGCCTTATAATTAATAAGATTATCGAATATCTATTAAAAAAGGACATCATTTTAAACTTTACAAAATTTACCACATAAACCTTAATAAGTTAAAGTCCTTATAAAAAAGCATTTAACTTGATTTGAAAAAAAATATATTTAACTTTTTGACTTTCTCGCTGGATACTCCGTTTTTATAATACCAAAAACTAAAAATAAAAAACAAAAAATTAACGAAAATAAAAATTTGATTTTTAAAAAATAATTAACTATAAATAATTAAACGATATTACGATCAAAAACGAATATCCTTTAACTTTTATAAATACGTTAAAGGAAAACGTTAATAAAGCCAAATAATTTACTGCATTTGATTTTCAAAACGGTTATTACTGTATTAAAATAGCCAAAGGAGAAAAATGGAAAACGGTATTTAAAATAATATATGGACTTTACGAGTACAAAATAATACCTATAAGATTTATTAATGCTTCCGCCAATTTCCAACGATTAATTATAATCACTTTCAGAAAATTCCTAAATAAATTTATATTTGTTTACCTCGACGACATCCTTATTTATTTTGAAACCCTCGAAAAGCACAAAAAGCAAATCGCCCAAATGCTCCAAACACTAGACGAAGTAAATATCCGAGTTAACCCAGCCAAAAGCGTATGGCACATATAAAAACTAAACTTTTTGGGATACACTTTTACCCTCGGTCAAATTTAGATTTAACGCTTTAAAATAAAAGCAGTTAAGGACTAGCCTATCCCTAATAAGGCGACCGTTATAAATATCCGGCAGATTTTAGGATTTACGGGTTACGTACGCGGCCTAATTAAGGGATACGGAAATATAATTAGGTTATTAACGAAACTTATTATCAAAAATATATGGGCAAAAAGTTTGAATTTCTAAAAGAAGCGAAAAAAGCGTTCCGGGTTTTAAAAAATGCAATTATTAGCGAACCCATAATAAGATTACCTAACGCCGACAAAAAGAAACGCCTAAAAACGGATATTTTAGATTACGCATTAGGTGCCGTTCTAAAATAGCTAAAGGATAACGGCAAATAGTACCCAGTAGCATATTATTTAAAAATATTCCGAAATGCAGAATTTAGATATCCAATTTACGATAAGAAATTATTGGCGATTATTAATGCTTTTAAGGAATAAGAACCTTTCCTTAGCGAAATAAAGGAACCTTTCGATATTTACTTTAATTATAAGAACTTTACCTAATTCATAAAAGCTTAAGAACTGAACAAACGATACAAAAAAATAAATAATTTTTCTATTAAGATTTAATTTTAGGATATATTATATTAAAGGAAAAAAATATCTAAGCGGATATTTTTAATCGCAAAAAAGATTATAACTTTAAAATTTCCAAAAAAAATATGCAAATGCTATAATATAACCAGGATAGCATTATACAATTATGCGAAATTTTAAGAAAACCATCTTTCAAATTTTTGACACGGTTCCGGAATTCTTACGATACAAAGAAACAAAAGGAAGTTTAGCAGCTAAAGGGATAATTAAAGGACTAATTACTGTACTATGGCAAAATCCATATTCCTAAGGATCAATAAAAATAATTCGTAAAGGAATTTTACGAAAACCTATTATACGGATACCAAAAAATCTTTAAGATTACCCGACGGCTATAAGAAAAATACGACTTCTCTAAGTTACGCCGCATAATTAAGATAATTATCAAAAATTGTAATATTTGTAAAAAAGCTAAGGTAATACGCTATAGGCCTTACGGATTATTATAACTTACTAATATTCTTAATAAAATATGGAATATTATAACTTGAGATTTTATTATTAATTTGCCTTTATTTAAAGACCCAGTTATTGGAATTAAGTACGACGAAATGTAAGTAATCGTTAATAAACTTATTAAGTACGAGTACTTTTTACTTTTCAAAAGAAACGTAACGGCAAAATAATTAGCATACGCCTTTATCAAATATTACTTAAATAAGTATGGAATACTAAAAAAATTATCTCCGATAAAAATACGTTATTTACTTTCATATTCGGCATTAACTTCTTTAAATAAATCGGTATTAAATTTAAGTTCTTCATAACCTATTACCTTTAAACAGACGGTTAAACCGAAAGATTAAACCAAACCTTAAAACAATATTTCCGAAATTATGTTAATTATTAACAAAATAATTAAATAAAACTTTTATTAATGGCACAAATCGCTTATAACATATTTATCAACGAAAATATGGGCATATCCCTTTATACAGCTATATATGAACATAACGCAAAAACGGAACGACCTAAATAACAATTTAATAAGGTACCAAAAATTATTATAATTACTCCAAAAGCAAAGATATTAACTATAGAAATTAAGACAATTTAAATCCGTCTCCAGAATAAATTACGATTTTTTTAATAACGGATAACCTAGTATTACAATAAAAAAAGAATTAAAAAACCAATTTTAACGAAGGAAAATAAGGTTTACCTGCTGCGCCAAAGGCAAAACGCGACTTCGAACATTTCACAGATTAAAACAAAAAGACCTAACGGCAAGTTCGATTTCAAAAAATTTGGTCCGTTCAAAATTGATAAAGTTATTTTTAGGACCAATTATTAACTGTCGTTACCTAAAAACATAAGAATATACCTTGTTTTCCACATTTCTTTATTTGAATTAGTATTTAAGAACGCTTTGTTAAAAACCGACTTGGAACTTAAAAAAACTTTAACGAATACAAAATTAAACAAATACTAAATTCCAAAATAATTAAGAACAAAGTTTAATGCCTAATTAAATAAAAAGGATACTTACATAAAGAAAATATTTGAAAATTATTTAACCATTTAACGAATGCGATGGACCTGGTTAAGACGTTCCACCGCCAGAATCCTGACCGACCGTTTTTAATACGGCCAAGGTCGCAGGCGATAACGGTCCCCCGCTTAAATCCAACCCTGCGGCGTTCCAGTCGAAGAAAATAAATGCCTTTGTTATGGCATTTATTTCTAAAGCAAGTTACGCTTACTTCGTTTCTATACGACGTCGCTCCTTTTTTATTTTTTCCCGCTCCTTTAATTGGTCCAGCTTATAACCTTTAAAAAGTAGCTGCAACCCTTTTTTTTTCAAAATGTTTTCTTAGTAACGCAAACGTTGTAACTTGTTTATTCTTTTTGATATTTCTTTTTAAAATTTTCGCTACAGTTTTACGAATTCGTTTTCGGCAGCACGACGTTCCTTTTGAAAGCGGTTACGTTCGGAACTGATGTTTTCTAACGAGAATATGGCAATCGTTAATCCGTTACAGTAACGTTAATAACAGGTATAGTAATAATAACTTGGAATATTTTCCGTTATAAAACATTCGGATTTTTTAAATAAAAGGTAGCCGGAATAAGGCAATACCTTAAACCCAAACTTAAAAATATAAGCAGACTGATTATCGCGAATCTGACGCTAATTCGTACGGGATTAGCGCGTCGATTTTTTTACTCGACTCGCCATAGTAAGTTGGCGATAAGAAAAACAATTTTCAATTAGAAGGGAGGAATGCTTACCTTTTTATCTTTGGGACAAAGATCTTGAGAAAAGGAGAATGGTATTACGGATCCCCGAGTAAACCCGTTCTGAAGGCCTTAGGGCTATAGAAAAAGGGAAAGCTCCATACTTTAAGTTACGTGACTTAAAATGATTTAATTGATTTATTAAATCACATAGATTACAGTGATCTGGGTGATTTAATAGATCCAAAAAATTAATATTACATCAGTAAAATAAAAGAAGGTATAAAACTTCAGGTTTTCTATGTAAATAATACTTACTTAGTTTCGCTTTTTAGTTATCAATTTAAGCTCTTAATTTAAAGGCAATTATACCGTTCTCTAATTAAAGGAAGAATCTTTAAATCTCTTTAACGAACGGACCTCCAGTGAATTATTCCTCGCCCTATTATTATCTGCAAATTAAGACCCCATTTCGGATACTGCTTATATCTCTAGGTGGATGTATAACAGGTTCGTTACAGTTAAAGGTTAATTACGGTTTTACTTTTAAAACTTTATTAATATTTTTTACAAAAATTGCAAATAATTATATCCTATTTTTTACGACAGTTTTGCCGCGTTATTATCGCGAAGGTTACGGCTATTATTAGGCGGGTTTCTTTATATTTCTGTAATTGCCCTTTTTGGCGGTCCTTAAGCTTTTTATCGAATTATTTTTTTTGCGTAATATAGGCGCGGTAACGTCATTTGCAAAATAGATAAACCGTTATTTTGCTTTATATATAACATTATTATATTTTATTTAAGGTGTTTTTAAAATAAAAAAAATAAAATAAATTTTTAATTACGTACTTGTAGATTTATTTTAGGCGGCCGTCTAACTTTACGTTAACGTAAATAATTTTTCGGATCGTATTTATTTTAAATTCGTTATTTTTTATAAATTTTAATTAATAAAATATAATAAATATACGTTATAACTTTAAATACCGAATTAATTGCAAATTAAATATAAAATAACAAATATATTTATTATTAAGTAGGACGTTTTTATATAAAACTTTATTAATTAAAACGCCTAATATTAAAAAATACTATTTAAGTTATTATTAACTTTTTATAATTTTTTCTTTATTACGTTTTTTAATTAACGACTTTTAACAAAAATCTTTTTTTATTTTTCGTTATTTAAATTATTATTCCCGTTAACGGCATTCCGCAAATTCGCTGCCATAATTTCCGTCCTAATCGGACGAGGCCGTTTTGCGGGTTTATATTTAAGGCATTCCTAATTCGAATAGCTTGTAACGGTATAGCGGAAATACTGCTCTTTCCGTTTTCGAACTTTATTTCGTTATCGGAAAACCATTTCGCATAAGGCCGATTATTCGAACCTCGTCTCGAACTATCCCCGAATCGGTTTTTTCGACTATTTTATTATTAATCCATAAACTTAAAGATTAACATAATTAATTACGCGATGTCCGTTATAAGTATATCTTCTTAAACGTTTATTAAATAATTCCTTCGTTTATTATTTCTACTAAAATCTTATTATTGTCTAAATAACTATTTTTATCGAATCGGCTTTTAGTTATTTTCTATATAAATATTTTCGAATTTAAAAGTTCGGATATATAAAGAAAATTTTATATATATATATTAAAATAAAATTCAGTTAAAATTAAAATAATACAAGTTTTATTTAATATAATATATTCGCTTTTTCAAATATATTTAAATTATTTTACGTATATATTTGCCATTAAATAATACGTATTATTAAGGATTTATTTTTAATTAATACTTTAAATTAACATTTTTTCGAAAATTTGTAGATAATATTTAAATATATGGAAAATTAAAATTAAAATTCGATAATTATTTTATTTTAGTCGAAATTGTTTGTAATAAATTATATTCGATTTTTACTATGAGAGTTCGTTACGTTATCTTTTATTCCAATTTTTGTATTTTTATAAATAATATTATTGTTAATTTACCGAGTTTGATTTTTTTTTTCTTTATTTCGACTTTTTTAAAAATAAACGATTCGGTTTTATATTTATTAAATGGTTAATAGGCTAGAAATTATATAATTTATTTATATATAATTATACATAATTGTTAATAATTAAAAAGCGTTTGATGAAAATATTTTTACAAATTCTTAATCGGAAAGTTTTATAATATATTTGATTATATTATTCAATTAATATCTGAAATACTTAGAATAAACTTAAAAACTATATTAAATATTATAAAAGAGATAAAATCATTAAATGATTTTAAATTATTATATATATATATATCAATTTAATTTCTATATAATATTTCAAAGATATGAAATTTAATTATATCATTTTATAATTCTTGATTAATATCCTTATTTTATTATAATTTAAGTTATATAATTTGAAATATTTATATCTTTTATATTATTATAAATTTAAATAGAAAGTTGAATAATGAAGTAGAAATTATTAATTTAAAGTTTCGCATTATTATTTAATAAATTAACTATATTAAAATTGAACGTTAAATTTTAAAAATAAAAAAATAATAATATCGATTTTCGTTTCATAATTATATTTAATTAAGGTATCGATTTAAGAAAAACTACTATATTTCGTAATTTCTTTTGCAATATGATTAATAATTATTATATACGCAAATTATTAAATATAAGACAATAAAATAAAACGTATATTACGAATATAAATATATTTAATGTAGATTTTTTTATAATTTGACAATAAATATATTTCGTCGCTAATAACTAAATTATAGTATTATTTAAAAACAAGATATAAGAAAATAATTTAAAATTAATCGTTTTATGTTAGTTTTAAACTCGAAAAATATAACTATATTTTTTACAATTATATTGTTGAATATGTTTAAATTAAGTTTTTTTCGTATTCGCTTATATTAATATAAAAATGTAATATAAAACTATTAATATAAACTTTCATTATTTGTTTTATTAATTAAATTAATAATATTGTTTAAGTAATAATTAAATTTGTTATTAACAAAAAAGTTTAAAAATTTAAAGATTTTCTAAAGTTTATTTTAGTCACGAAAAAAACATAAAGATATTCGAAAATTAAATTATATGTCGTACCGATTTACTTTTTCCGCAAAATACGGCTTTATTCGTTAAACATGTTACAGGCTAGAGCCTATAGGGCAGCTCGGGCTTACGGAGCGAGCTCCTTAGCCCGAGCTCACCCATATGTATATAGGGAGCAGCCACCTCGCTGGTGGCTAGCTGTTTCTCCCCTTCCCTCCTCACCTTGAATATAAACCTTTGTTGGGCCGTGCCTCCGTTCAACCTACGCATTGTGCTCGTCACAAAACATAACGTTTAATATAAAGCGAATAAACCGACGACGTAAAATTTTTGTAAGGTTATCGGTTATATATAAAATATTAATATATAGATTAATTAGATTTGTATTAGCAGAAAATCGATAAAAATATTAAATAAAAATAAACGTTTGGATTTTAAAAATCAAATGCTTAAAAAAATTAAAATATTTATTATGTATTTTTAAATATATTATCGGTATTAAATTAAATAAAAAGTATATTTCGAGGTTTTTTATAAATAATATTAAGTCTTACATATTATTATTTCGATTCGTAAGGTTATATTATTATTATACTTGTTAAAAAATTTAAAAAATTATAATAATTATTAAATATAATTTTATGTTATATTTTTCATTAATATTTATTTACTTATTATAATTTAAATTAGAACTGTTATAAAATATAAACATTTGTATTTTACGTTTAATTATATCAGTTATCATATTAGAAATTTCGTATTTAATATATATCATAAAAGTTAAAATTAATAATTTTTACCAATTATATAAAACGATATTAACTAAGTTTTAAAAATTATAACTTGTTATTAGGCTTTATTTTAAAGGTTTTATTATTTTAGAAAGATAATTCTTAAAGAAATTTAGTTAATACATTAAACCTTTAACAGATACTTTTTTATTAGAAGTTATAGCTGTGGTTACCGCTGCTGCGCCGCAGGCGCAGCCACAACCTCCAAAAGGGGTCCTGATCACGATGAGGTAACCGATAGACTCATTTATGCGCAGATCAACTAGTGGCCATCTAACCTGAACCTGTCAGCTAGCTGGGAGTGCGGAGCGCTTCCTATATACGGAAAGGTTTCATACTGATCGGCTTATATATGTTCCGTAGCTAAGCTACTTAGTTGTACCGTGCGAAAGCACCTACAACTTAACTGAATATAACAACACAACTGATGTCCCTTATATCTGACAATTAAGAGTCTCATTTGCTTAATTCGCATATATATTTATTAATTAGCTATTACAAAGACGTTAAATGCTATGTATTAATATCAATTATCTATATACTCTGATAATAATAATATCGGCCGTGTAATCGACGTCCTTAATTATTTATAAAGAACTTAAAAATTGAAATTACTTTAAGGGCGAATTCCAGTTTAAAGCATACGCGCTAAAGATTTGGGATTTTATCGATCTCGATTAATTACTTTCGTAACTTATTAAACTAATAGAACTCGATATAACCTATTATCACAAAAGACGAATTCGCTATACGGCGCGATTTAACATCTTATTATCGTCCTTATCGTCTGGAAAAATTACCCAAAAAACTGATTTTACGAGATATCTACTAAGTACTTTTAAGATAACAACCGAAAGTAAATAAGTCTATAATTAGGATTTTACGACATATACTTTTAAAAAATCGAAAATACGATACTTTCCGTAAAAACGTTAATAACGTAACGAAATAAGTTCTGAAGTTAATATTTTTAGCGATTAAAGAAACGAATTTCTTTTTTAAAAAGAACTTACGAAAATAATACACCAAGTTGGCCGAATTAAATAAGATGCACGGTAACAAGTTTCTAATCAAGACTTAACGAAAATATTGCGAAACGTTAAAATACATTTCGAAATTTAATAAGAAATTAAACGAATAAACTATGAAATAATAAAAAGAACTATGGTCTTAAAATAACGACATAGTATTTCAAAAACGAAAACGACAATTAGATAAGTTAACGATTTGTGCATAATATTAACCCTTGTAATTAGTATATAGATTATCAGTTTCCAGATAATAAAAAAGGCCGAAATTAATAATGGTATAATTAGTTTTTAAAAAGCGGCAATTAACTTTCTAGATTATTAGGCTATATCCTATCTTATATTTACATTACAAAATATCAAGGTAACGTTTCCGACGTTGTAGGAGGCCCTTATAGATGCCTTTAATTAAAATAATCCTGATTAAAAAAAAGTTACGTTTATTGATTTTTAACTATAAGAAAAAATCTCGGAACGTAAGGCGAAACGAAATAATTATAGAAGTTTTTATATAGACCGAAACATTAATAAATAAAAACGATAAAAATCGAATTTGTAAGGTATTCGTTATAAGGCTTATTTAAACGCTTACTATATATTATCTCAGTATTATTATGCATTCTCTAGTAAACCCTTAACGGGTTTTCGCTTTAACAATAGAATAAGTATATACGTCTAAGATCGAATTACTGCCAATTAATTTTTAAAACAAAGTATTGACCGTTTATCGAAAATCATGGAAAAGATATTTATATAAATAAATTAAATTTTAAAAAATATAAAATGAATTTTGGCGTATTTTTTAATTATTAATTAACATAACTCTTTAAACGCCTTATTTTACTCTTTAAGAAATTTATCCATTCTGGGCTTAAAGTTAACGATATATATTTTTAATCTTATTAACAGATTTTTGAATTTCAAATTAACCGTATAAAGTAACGAAATATACGTAAGTAATAACTTTGTTCTAATTAAAGAATACGAAAAAGTCGATATAGTACTTCGCAGGCTTAGCAGTACGAAAGCGTTACGCTTGTATAACGTAATATATTATAAAAGCTTCGTATATAACTTGGTATTTTTTTAGCAGTTCCGAAAAAAAGATTACTGGTAAGGTAACAGAAAATTAATAATTTTATTCAAAATAAATTTAATTATTTCGTTTTCAAAACTACTAACGGCATAATTATTTATATAATTTTAGTAATTTATAAAGGAAACGTTAATTCGTAAATAACTAAATTATTACGAATTAATAACGGCATTATATGGCACCTAAAATTAGAATATCTAGGATTCAAAATAATCGCATAGTTATAATTCTATACGAAAAGAGTCCGCTTAAAAGGCCCTATAATAGTCGAATGCTAAATATATAGCTAGGCGAAAGCCAAAAAGTAAATACGTCGTATATCTAGAAAAGGAACTTTTTAATCAAGATAAAAAATCGCTATTAATTGTGCAGATTTCGATAAAAAAACCTTAAAAATATAAATACGTTATATTTGCAACCGATCGATATATAGGATTTATTTAAAATATTTATCTTAAAAGTCAAAAGCAAAATATATTAATTATAACGTTCCGATATTTTCTAAAAATTTTTAAAAAAAACCAGGATAATATATTTTCATAGATATTTAAATGCGATAACGAAATCTTAAAAATTTATGAGCTTAAAAATATATTTTAATTCCCTTTTTTAAATATTAGATTTAAACCTTTAATACTATATACCTAGGTTGAAAATAAAGATGCAAAACGTTTAAAAGATATAATTTAAAAAATAATTATGATACGAAATAGCGTTAAATTATTTTGGTTTCTAATCGTATATATTTTTAAAGCGATAGTATACCTATATAATCGTATCCCTAAATATGCACCTTTTTTAACAAAGCCTAAATAAAATTTATTATATTTATCAAGTATATAAAAACGATGTAACAGTATTTCATTAGAAGTTTTAATAAACTTATTTATAAGTATATAGTTATATAACTTACGTTATAATAATTATTACTAGAAAAATAAAGATTTTAAAAATTAAATCCTAAATCATAAATAAGTTATTATGTCGGTTACCGATTTACGAATATTTACGAGATTTAGAATTTGTTAATTAATAAGATTATTATTATTGGAAATACATAATTTAATAAAATATAAGTTACAGAAATTATTTCGAAAAGTAAAAATATTTAATTAGACTAATAATTATCCTTTTTATATATAAAAGAAAACTGAAAACTTGAACAGAATAATTTAGTTATCGGCTAAATAAAAAATTGATTTTAAAAAGATATTAATATAAAAAACGTACGAAATCGAGAGATATAAGTCTATTTATAAAGGATTAATTATCCTTATACAATGGTTATATTCGAATTATTTCCGTTTTTTACATTATTACTGCTGTTAGCGTTTGTTCTAATAATTGTTACGATTATTACGTCGACGAAAAAAATAAAGGTAATTTTAGGCTCTTGTTACATTGTTTAACCTAAAATAGCAGTAAAAAACAAAAGTACTTGACGGGTCGTAAACGTAAGTTCCTCGTATATTTCGTACTGAACTGGTATTATCCGAAATAAATACAAAATATAAAAAACTGTATTTAATATAAAACGTTTAACCTTTTTTATAGGTACGAACAATAATCGGCCAGTAAATTACGGAAATTTAAAGAAAATAATTATCCGAAATACGCGCCATTTTAATTAAAAAGAGTTTAATACTAAAACGTATAAAAAAATACTTAGATCGTAAGACCAGGTATATAGGCGTAATTTATCGTTACTATCGCAAAGCTATAAAAAGCTAAATATATATTCGTTAAAGAAGATATTTCGTAAAGCCGAAAATGCTTATTTATAAAGTTATAAAAAGATATAATTTTGGAAAATTATTAATCAGTTTTTTACTAAAGAGAAATAAATCTTAGAGTATATATGGATATACGTTTATGAGTTCAACAAATACGGCTAGTTATAGAAATACAAGGCCCGTTTTATCGTACGAAGTGATTAACAGCTAAAGGACGCTTATAGCGATATATACGTATCTACATTTACTAGGAGGTCGTTTCGAGCTCTGATCGCTGCCGCGACTTGGTTTAACCTAAAGTTTAAATAATATAACGCTATAAACGTTTCGTTAATGCAACGTTACTTTATAAGATATATATAAAGATACCTTCAGGATATTTATAACGTAAAAAGGTATTTCTAATTAGGAAAATATTATATAAACTAAAGAAATCACTTTTATTTTCGTAGAAAAAATTTACCAGTACATTAAAGAATTTGAAATTAAGTTCTATTCCTTACAAATCTTGTTGTTTTATTTGTTAAGAGGTACTTTTTTTTCTTAAACGATATTATTGTTACGTATAATAAAAAGGTTTAAAATTTCGTTAATTGGTTAATTTAATAAATCCGAAAATAATATATTTTTATAAGTAGTAAAAGTTTATAACGGTTTTTCGAGATTAAAGTAATTAAAAATAAACTTAATAAAAAGATTTAATTATTTTATTTTATTTTATAAATAAGCTGGTTAATCTAGTCCCTAAAAAAAATCTAAATAGCTGCCTAAAAACGCTTATAATAAACGTTAAGCTATTATCGAATCTTAATTCGGCTTATTTAAGCTTAATTAAGAAATATTTAAAACAAATTCGGTTTTATTTTATATATTATAATTAATATGCGACCAGATATATTTTTAGCGGTATTTTGATTTGCTCGATTAAATCTAAACGAGAATAACTTATATTATAAAGTTATTAATCAAGCTATACTATATTTATTTGATATTAAAACGTTAGCGTTATAGTTCGGAAATAAATATTCGATAAACACTTAAAATGATACCTTTTTCGTAAATAATACGATTAATCAAAAAAAACTCCTAAGCTTACGTTATAAGGCTATTCGGCAAAATAATAAAATAACGAGCGAATAAACAAAATACAGTAATTATTTTTATAAGCAAAACAGAATTATTATTTTTTATAAAGGCTATAAAAAATCTAATATTGTTTTCGTTTAATCGAAAAACTAGAAATCGACCTAGATACGGGACCATTAAATATATGGTACGATAATTAACAGATTATATAGCTAATTAACGCCGACGTCGCTTTTTTAAAGATAAAATTATAATACATAAATATAAATAATTATTAATTATAAAAAATAATAAAAAAACTTATTCGAAATATATTATACGATTATATGCAATATATTAATTAATAAATTAATTAAAACCTTATTACGAAACACCTTTAGGTATTTTAAAAAATAACTAAAATTAATAAATATTATAAAAGCCTTAAATCAACGCAGAAAAGCTTTAAAGATTATATTAAATAAGAAATTAATTAATTAAAAGGATTTAATCGCTAAAAATAAAATAAAATAGACAGCTGCAGCTTTAAAAAGTGATAAAATGTGACGATTAATGCCGTAAATACTTTAAGGCGTTAAGAGGGTATGTTAGCTAACTGGGAAATGCGGAGCGCTCTCTATATACGGAAAGATCCCATACTGACCGGCTCATATATGTTTCGTAGCTAGGCTACTTAAAGTTGTACGCGTGCGATAACACCTACAACTTAGCTGAATAGAACAACACAACTGATGCCCCCTATATCTGACAGATAGATTAATCAGATCACATAGATTACATAGATCTACGACACACTTAGGAAAGAATAAATATATAACGAATCGATCCCTTTTGTAAATAGCTATCTACTTAGTTTTTGTTCTTTAGCTATTAATCTAAGCCTTCAATCAAAGGCATCGTTTTCTTATTGAAGAAGAATCTTTAAATCTCTTTAACGAACAAAGATTACTGAATTATTCCTCACTATATTGTTACCTACAAATCAAGACCCCGTTTCGGATACTGCTTGTACTTTTAGATAGATGTATAACAGGTTCGTTATATTACTGTGCTTAATATATAGTTCGAAATATCGGGTTTTCGTTCGACGAAGCGTATTAAATCGTGTATAATTAATATTAATTCGTTAATAATCGTATTTATAATTTTCTTAAAACGTTTTTAATGTTTATTTCGTTTATTTAAATCTTTTAAAATAAACTTAATTAAAAATATAACAATATTTTTCAAATTTAAAATAATTTTCTTATAGTAATTAAGAAATTCCAAAAGTATTTATATAGTGTAAACCATAATTGGCGTTTCTTACTTTGTAATAATATTAATATTTTATATTCCGTTTTAATATATATCGAAATAATAGTATATTTTAAATGTTTTATTTTTATATAATATAATTAATTCATTCAGTATTAAATAATAATGTGATATTTTATAACATTTAAAATTTTTTATAAACGTATTCCGTATATACTTTTTGCCGTTTCTAAAAAAATAAAAATATCGTCAAAGTAACATATACTACGTTAATATATTTTCGTAATATATATTTTACTATTTTTTTAAAAAAAGTATAAATATCTTTGTAAATCTTACTAACGTAATTAATTATTTAAATAAATCGCATTTTATTTCAGTAATTGATTTTAATTTATATGTTTTTAAACATTTTAATAATACTATATTTATTTTCAAAATCGAATACTATAAATTATTAAGTTTTATAAAAACAGATTTTGAATTTAATAATTAAGAATAACATTATTTAATTATCGGTAATTAATTAAAATTTTTAGTTGTCTTTTTTATATATAAAAATGTGGTATGTTATAAGTAATTTTGAAAATCGAATTTATTTTTATAACTAATTTTTCAGAGTTTTTCTAAAGACTTAAAATTCGTTTTTATTAAATTTGAACATAGAATAAAACCTTATAAATAAGCTTTTTTTCTAGAAATCTCTTTATTTTTATAATATTATTGTAATATAGCAATAAAGTTTTTAATTTTTAAGTTATTATTATAAATAGTTTTTTGCTCGCTTAAATTTCTTTTTTATAATAATCCTAATACTTTATATTTAATATTAATTTTTTTAAATATAATAACGTTTTATCGTATTTTATATCTATATTTATTGTTATTTTCTATGACATATTAACATTTTGTTTGTTTAAATTCTGCCTATTAATAAGCTATAAAATAAATTTTATATATTTAATTTCTTCGTCAATCACGGCTTTATATTAATATATTTATAATGTTCCGAACATTATATCATATTTTTGAAATTACACAATATCGAGATTCATTATTTAATAATATGTTTAAATAGAAATTCCGAAATATTTTAATTTTATATTTATTTCTTTTCTTTGTTATAAGTAAAATTTTAATTTTCGGCATTTGTAATTATATCAGGGTTTAACTTAGACTTTCGTAACAGTTTAATTTTTTTAAATAATATAATATATATTATAATTTCTGCTTAAAATTCTGTAATTCTTTATTATAATATATTAATATATTTTAATATTTATAAGTAATAAAGTTATTAATAGTTTGTATCGTTGCGTTTAAACGTCTTTTTAGAAATATCTTCTAATTTTTTAAATTTTATTATCTTATAGCTTTTTTATAAATAATCTAGTTTTGTTAACCTTTTTTAAAATTGTGAAATATTTTTATATTTCTATATATAACCCGTTAAATTATTATATTTATCGTTTGTAACGATGAATTTACGACTTGAATTCTATTAAATATTTTTGAATTTCAACAATCTTTTAAAATAATTAACTATTTATTTTTTATATAATATTTTATTATATTAAATCGATATTATCTTTTAATATCTTTCGGATAAAAATAAGAATTTTCGTTTTTATATTTTTTAATATTTTTAAAGTTTATAATAAATGTGAATTGAAATTAAAATTCGTAATAGCTCTTTAGTAATATTTTTACGAGATATTAAAATAATTTTTTCGTAAACTAATAATTATATTTATCGTACAAATATAAAAGAATTTATAGATATCATTATTTACTATTAATTTTATAGACTTATTCATTTGTTAAATTTATTTTATAGATTAATAAGTCGAAAATATCGACATTGTTATTTATTTATCTTATTTCTTATAGTTTAGTTAAGAAAAATCTAAAAACTCTAATATTTGCGTATAATACCTTAATAAATAGATTTTTTATAAAATTGCTACATATTAAACATTTCCGTTATTTATAATATACGGCGTAGAGTTTACCGTATTAAAATAGGACTTTATATTAATATTTTTCGGTTATTTTTAATATTGTTTTTATTTTTTAAAGCATTTTATTATTTTTAAATATCTTTTAAATTAACATCTTAATCATTTGTATTTTTATTAGACATTCTATGAAAATAACCTCTGTTTGTATTAAATTTATATTATAGTAAAGAATTATTTATTTTTATTAAATAGTTTTTATTTAACTTAATTCACCACCTTTTTAAAATAAAAATGCAATTTTTTCGTTATTAAAGTTCTTTATAAGTATTTTAGTAATACTTTGTTTTGTCGTAATTATAATACTTAACTTAATTTTTATTTTTGCGTTAAATGGTTTCTAGTTTTATAAGTTTTAATATTATTCTATATTGTTACAGTCTTAAGTGGCATCTAGTAGGTATATAGAGCAGAACAAGACGATTAGTGCTCGAGCTGACAAGGTTCTACTTTTAGTAGTGTAATAGCTAGACTCTTATGCTTTTGTACCGTAACATATATAATATAAAAAGCACGTTTCGTGTTTTTTTGTAACTAACTGATTAAACTTTAAACTTTAAAATATATTATGTTTTTTTAAATTGTATTAGCGTAATTTAAGATTAATTTTCCTAATTTTCGTAGTATATCGTGTTTAAAATTTAAAATTTAAAAATATATTAATTTTATTTTTACTTTTATTTTTTAATCTTGTATAAAATATATCGGTTAAAATATTGCTTTTATCCTCGGTCTATTTTATTTCATTTATGCAATTTCGAAAAATAATAATATATTTCGAATTAAATGATTTTTGTTATAAATAAAAAGTGTTTTATATTATCGTTGACCTTTTATTCAGGTTTTCGAAATTTATTTTTAACTCTTTTTTAACATTTATATAATCGGGGAAAAAAACTTAATAACTTTGTTTAAATCGATTTCAATGTTTTTCAAATAATTTTTCATTATTAATTTGGATTAATTTAGAGTATTTTCTTTAAGAAAAGGTATTGTAATAAAAGTCCGATTTATAAATCAGTTTAAGCCTGAAAACGGAAATATATTTACGTTTAAAAAAATTTAAAGTTTTTCTTTTGTTATAACGTTAAAGTTTTTTAGCTTTATCTCTTAACGAAACAGTATATATTAAAATATCCGCTATTTAATATATAACTTATTAAAATATTTGTTCAAATGTTTTAAGTTTATTGTAAAGTTATATAACAATCAAAAGTTAGATATTGGTTAATATCTTTATTGAAAAGGTATTGTTTAAAATTTAACAGTTTCACTAAACAAGACTTTACAATATATAATTATTACAGATTTAAATAATAAACCTATTTTATTCGATAACTACTATTAGTTTTTTACTAAATTAATAAAATTTCGTAATAATTCTAATAATTTTAAGTATTGTAAATCTCGTAACAATTTTAATAATCCTATTACATAATCTATCTTTTTCTACTCCACTTATCTTAACTATTTCTAGATGTATTAAAGATATTAGATTATAATATTTATTTTTTAACTAATTTATCAAAAATTCTAGAACTATTTTATTACTATATTAATATAAAATATATTGTTGAAAAGTTTTAAACGTTTTTATTTCAAATAATAAAATTAATCAAAAATATTTTTTATTTTTACAATTATATTTATAAAGCTATTTAATTATAATAATACTATATTATAATTAAATTTTACAAAACCTTTTAAGTAATTTCGTTTTAAGTTAATAATACCATAATAATATGTATTAAATAAAGTGGTTAAAATATAAACTAATATATTATACAAATTTGCAATTTAAACAAGTTAGCAATTTATTCTTTATTTATATTCCGATTACCAACTTTAAATGTATATTATTTAATACTAATAATACAAAACGTTTTACAAAAAAAACAAGAATAAAATTAGCCGTTTAAGCGAAAAGACGTACCCCGAAACTTAGTTATAAAAGGCTTAATACAATATACGATATCGCTAAAACTATCGTAAAAGCTCGATATTACGATAAACGCGCCTAAGCCGATATTATCCTCAATTTGCGAAAATTGACGCCGACCGAAAAGAAATCGATCGTCGAACGGATCCTTAATCTAGATACGCGAACGTTTTTTATCCAGCGTTAACACGTTAAAAATATAGCGAATTTGTTACTTACATAACGCGGTACGAAACGTATCGAGATTAACTAGATATTTAACTTTATTAAATGGCTAAAAAATTTTGAAATATATTTAAATCAAAAAATAAATTACCAAAAGATTTTATATAAAAATTTAGAAATAGTTCGGAAATAATTTAAGCTTATCCGAGTTATACTTACAAAGTACGGTATTGCAAAAAAGAATATTTATAACTTTGACAAAACGGAAATTTTAATAAAGCTTTTTATGATAATAAGCATAATTATTATTAGCGCTAAAAAATGTAAACAATTTCGATAAACTTACCAAAAAATCGAAAATAATTTACAATAATATAAGCCGTTAACTTTAAAGCTAGGCTTTATTTTTATTTATTATCCTTGCTAAGAAAAAAAAATTTTAGTTAGTTCGCCGATAACTTACTTTTATCAGATTAAAGGTTTACTGTAAGCGAAAACGGCTAAATAACAAATAAACTAGGTTTAAAATAGATTAAGTTTTTCAATAAGTATATTAAAACGCGTCCCAAAAGCTCGAAACGTTTCTTTATCCTCGACGGTTACGAAAATGACTATTCGATCGAATTTAAAAAATACTGCCAAACTAACGATATTATTACACTTTATATGCCTGCTTATTCCTTCCATCGGCTTTAATTTTTCGACGTATTCTATTTTTTCATATTAAAACGCGCGTATTTATTTTATGTCGAAAGTTTTATACAGCAGTACGTTACCTATATTACTAAGAAAGATTTTATCGTCGTCTTTCACAACGCGTTTAAAGCTGTTATGATAACCAACAATATTAAATCCGGATTCGCAAAAATGGAACTTGTTTTATTCGATCCTTATTGCGTTCTTTTCGAATTAGAAATTCCAGTTGTATGTATACCGACCATTTCGCCGCTTACTTCTGTCAACTCCGTTATTTCTCCATCTATAAACACTCTTCGAAATATTATTAAAACGATTCGACGCGGACGCTATTTATAAAAAAAGATTAGAAATTAACAGGATAGCTCGCTAACAAAGATAATTAAATCGGTTAATCTTTTAATAAAAAATAACTTAATACTTTTGTATAAAGTTGTTTTTTTGAAAAAAAAAACGGTTATTTACGCGAAACGAATTATATTCTTAGTAAACGCCGAAAAACCAAAAATAAACAGCTTTAAAAAAAGATATTTATTATAAAAAAATACAAGTTTTCATAATTACAAAAAAATGATAATAAATAATCGCAGTTAATAGCAGCTAAAAGTAATCGTTATAAAAGAGCTCAGGCGAAAAAACGAAAGTATAACATTTGCGGCAAGCCGGGATATAATACGCGAATTTGCGAAAAGAATATAAAGGCGACCAGCGATAAAAAAAATCCGATTAATTTGAATTAATTTGATATATTATAGTTTATTAAATTAAATTTCTTATTGCAACGTGCTAAAAAACGAGTCGCAAACTTATTTAAGTCGCGAGGTTGTATAGTACGTTACATCTTTTATTATATTTTAATTGCGCTTTTAAATACAATTTTGGTTACAAATTTGAGTAAATTTTAATATATAAATTAATAATAAGTTTAAAAAAGCGTTGATATATTATTATTAAAGTAAATAAGCTTAATAATAAACAAAGAGAAATACGTATAAAATTAAGTTAAAAATTTAAGTTTTTTTTCGTAAATAATAGCTTTTAATACGTTTAATACAAGTTATATACTTAATAATATTATTTTTAAATAGTTTTAAACATAACTTAAAACAGTAATAAAACGTGGAATTTGTTAACTTATAGTTAAAAAGTACTATATTATTTATATAGTAATAAGAAAATTTTATATTTCAAGTTATACCAAATATTACATACTTTATAAACTTTTTTTAAAAGTATATAGTTTTTTATTATTACGTATAGCAGCCCGTAGCGAAAGTTACAGTCTGATATTCGCTACAAACTGCAGTTAGACTATAAGTGGTTAAAAGTCGTAGATTAGTATAAATTACTGCAAAGCTAGGCTTTAAATAACTAGAAACTTTTGTTAGCTTTCTGTGAATTTCAAGAGTTAA
Organism: Monosporascus cannonballus; assembly: GCA_004154925.1. Taxonomy (NCBI): domain Eukaryota; kingdom Fungi; phylum Ascomycota; class Sordariomycetes; order Xylariales; genus Monosporascus; species Monosporascus cannonballus. The sequence continues at coordinate 83,669 of QJNS01000157.1, read as the reverse complement.
AACGGTATCTCTTCACATTTAAGACGACCGGATTTTCTTTTAGTTGGCTTGCCTTATCGTGATCAGAACCCCATTTTGGAGGTTGTAGCTGCGCCTGCGACGCAGCAGTCGTAGCTACAGCTATAGCTTTTGATCAAGAAGTATCTGTTAAAGGTTTAATATATTAGCTAAATTTTTTTAAAAATAATACTTACAAAAATAACAAAACCTTTAAAATAGAGCCTGATAACAAGTTATGATTTTTTCGTTTCGTTTGGTACATTCCTATATAAATTCGCAGAAATTATTATTATTAACTTTGGCAATATATATTAGTTATGAAGCTCCTAATATTTTAACTTATTTAATTCAACGCAAAATTAAATTATTTATTTTTTAATATAATAATGGTCCTAATTAATATAAAATAAGAATTATTATAATAAAAAAAGAGTCCAAAATCTCAATTAATGCATATTATAATTTTTATCTTTTTTAGATTAATACAATAACAATATAACCTTATAAGCTAAAATAATAATATATAAAGCTTAAAATCGCCTATGGCAAACCTCGAGATATATTTTTTTCTTAATTAGCCAAATACGGGTAATATATTCGAAAGTTTAAGGGAAATATCTCAGATTTTCGAACATTTAACTTTTTAAAGCGAAAAATTTATTCTTATTATATATTTTTACGGGTTTTTTTACCGATATATACGTAATTAACCTATATGCCAACGTTATATGTACGGCCGATAACTCTATAAAAACTTTGCGCCGTCGGTTTGTTCGCCTTATATTAGGCGTTATATTCGGCGAACAGGGCCGTATTTTATGGAAAAAATAAGTTGATACGGTATATGATCTGGTTTTCGGAAAACTTAATATCTTTTTCGTTATTAAGATAAATTTTAGAAAATCCTTAATTATTTAAGCCTTTTTGTTAATAACTAACTTAATTATTATTTAAATCGTATTATTAATTAATTAATAAAGAAATAACGAACTTTTGTATTAACAGTTTTATATTTTGTTTTTATGTTAATATTTGCAAATACGAAAAAGCTTAACTTAAAAATATTTAACCGTATAGCTGCCGAACGGTATAACCATATTATTTTTAGTTTTAAATAAATATCGAACGATTAGTTTTAAATTGCTATATTAAATTCTGTTTTCGAATAACGATGTAGTTTGATTGTTATCGACAAAGCACATTTATTATCGGAATAAAAAGATTTCCGGCCTAAATATGCTAATATTCGTAATCTGCATTTTATTTTCCTTACTTATGTACATTGGTTTGCGTATATAACAACTATTAGTAATATCATAAAGAAGAAAATTGCGAAGTATGGCGGCTTTCGTCAAATCGGCGGTCTAACTGGATATGGCTATAAGGCGGAGGTCCGGCGTTTTAATATTGATCGTCCCGAAATCGACATTGCCCTAAAGGTTAACGTTCGAATTGGAGGTACTTAGATTTCCTGATAGCTAATGTATCCGGGCCATTAAGTAATATCCCCTTAGTTCAGCTTAATAACTTTCATTTTATCATTAAGATGATTATTTATGTTGATAGCAGGGCGAAAATTATGGATATCCGTAATTATCTAATTAGGATTATGGTAAACCGAAGGTATTTGTTAAAAGTTGTAAAAGAAATTATCAAGTTTTATAGTTCCGAATTGCCAAAAAATAATAGAAACTTGCCTAATAAATAAGGCAGGTAATTGCCGTTAATTTTGGAAATTATCTTAATTATAATATTTAGAATTATGAAAAAAAGATATATAAGAATATCCGAATTATTATTATTACGAAACCGTTTTGTTTTCCGTTTTGTATTATACGATTACTTTTTTTCTCAAATATATAATTACTTAATTTAAAAGTTTAAATTAGTTAAAAGTTTAAATTAGTTAAAAGTAAACGTTTTTATAAAATGTTAACCTTTGTTTAAAATAATATGGATTACGTTAATTTCGAATAATAATTTTTTAACAGGCGGTAAAATTTAAACCTTTTTGCGAAAATTACAAATTTCCCGTATAATATATTATAATATTTGTATATAACGAGATTTTAATTAATAAGAATTAGAAATTTTTGTTAATTTTCGTATATTAATAACCGTTTACGTATTCATTTTTTTAATACGTTAATTAATCGGTTAATCCGAATGGTCGAATTAAGAGTTTGGCTTAAATCGTTATAAAAAACCTAATTACAAATAAAAATTTTAAACGTTATATTAATTTTTTTATATTAATGCCAAAATTTCAAAATACGTATACGTATATTCTGTTTTAAAGGTGTAGCTTGGTAAAATTTAAAAAAAGATAATAATATAACGGGTTTGGGTTATAACTATTATATATATTAAGGTTTAAAAATAATAAATAAATTTTAATTAAAATTAGAATAATATTAATAATAAGTTATAATAAAAATAACGATATATATATATATTTATAAAAAATATTTTGTTATTATGTTATTACGGATTTTATTTTTTTAAAAAAATAAATATATTAAACGAAACCGTTTTTACGTAATTATAACTTAAGCCTTGCTGGCTCGTTATGGGGATTTGGGATTTGATTGGTTAATATTTAGCGTTGTGGAGCGGTACTTGAGTGACTTTGAAGAAATTGGGAAAACGAGCCAGGGAGGCCTGAGCTAGCTGAGGTAATAGTTGGCCAGTTTCTTGCACTTACTGATACCTGACATGGATGTTTTTATGACACCAAGTAGGGCCAAATTCCAGGCCTCGCACGGGCCATACGTATTAGCAGGGTCTTAGAGGCGGACCCAGAAGCACGAGCTGCATGCTGCCATGGTAGCTACTTTCCTATTTGGGAAATGCGGGTCGGCTTCCACAGATAGAAGGGAGCGACACACAATAACCCTCGTTTACTCCCTTCATTCCTCAGTACGTTAAAACGAGGGCATATAGCTATAGCGGTAAGAAACACGACACTGAAGGTGGCTTACAAGTAATTTAACTAGGGGCTATCTACTTGGGCTAACTCGGGCTATTTTCAGCTACTCACCGTTAGTTTCCATACCACCAGCTATCGCTAACTGATTCTGGTCCACGCGCCCCTACAAGTCACAGGGGTATTTTTAGAGTTACCTCCTCTGGGCTACGACATGCCATCCAGGGTTAGGATATAGATGTGTATAGAAAATTGTATGGGATGTGACCTCGTAAGTACCGTTCGAGATAGAAAAGTGACAACCTACAATAGAGATAAACACCAACAGAACCGTCTGCAATGGCTAAACTCATAAAATTTGTGTACAATTTCACCTGGTCCTATTGTAGCCCTCGTGGAGGTAACTAACTAAAAATGCCATGTGACTTGTAGGTTCTGCCTTCCCATTCAATCCCATGAACAGTGAGTGCTAGGGGTCGCGCTGGAAATCAATTCTCATTCTCTCTCTGTTCATTTTCTGTCCTCTCCCTACCCCTTGCCCTGCGAACGCATTGGTCATGCACGCACTCCTTGAAAGGCCGCGCCATACGGCGCGGCCCATGATTGCACTTCACCATAGCACCTGGACCGTCTCAGAAATGCTGAAATGCCAAGCCAAGGCAATCGTCTGATAGCCACACAACTGTCCCCAATGGCGTCCGGAAGACCTCGATCCCTTTTGGAGATAATTATGCGGCTGAGGCCCGCCGTTGTGGTTCCTGATTCTCATTGGGGTAAGGCGAGGCTGTGCGCGTCCATTCCTCTTTGCTATTCCCCGCCAGCCCCCAAAAGTCTCCTTGGATTGGCCCGGCCTCACAGCTTCAGTTACGCCTCGAATTACGCCTCGAGCGCCAAACCAGCAGCCACTAGGGCTATGGGACATTTGGTTAGTAGAATGGGAGATTGATGCTTAGGTGCTAATAGTCATCGAAAACAATGTGGCGAAACTATCCCTCTGTGTGTCGAGGTCGTCTAACGGGTATAAGTATGTTCCGTTTTCCCGTGTGCCCGAAGACAGCGAGACTCCCTCAAAATCTTGACTCCCAGCACTCGAGATTCAGTCTCAAAACGGAACCGGCCGATCAACACCAGAATAGAAACCACAGAGATGTTGTTCAGGCTTGCACTCCTCGGCTTTGTAGCCACGGCCAAAGCCTACCTCGACGTGGGCCACCTCATCGCTCGACAGACATCCACCCCCACGGCAGACGGTGGGGGCGACAACGACGGAAGCTGCCTGGACGCCATTATGGAGGTCGCCGGGTCCGCGCCGTACCCACCCGACGAGATTATCTCCGTCATGACCAGCTTCTACATGACAGCGACCGGAGTGACCGACTACCAGTGCGGCTGGCAGACTGCCCTCCCTGGCTCACTCGTCGACGACTGGTACTCGTACCAGAGCGAGGTCATGCAGTGGTACTCGGCCAGCTCAGCCGAGCTCAGCTCTGCCCTATCAAAGTGTCCGGCCGGCTACGAAAGCTCGGCGGGGCCTTGCTCATCAAGCATTTCCGGCCTTGCTCCGGTCCAGGAAGGTGGTCCTGCAACGGCTACTGGGGAAAATGATGACGGGACTCCGAGCAGGAATGGAGGCCCGAGGGATACGGGGCTCGTTGGGGTTACCGGCGCGGTTGCTGCTGGCTTTTTAGGCATTCTAGCTGCTCTTTAGCCTCGATTTCTTCGGTGGAAAGAGTGTGAGGTGGCATGGGCTGGGAAAGGGGAACCTGAAACCACCAGGAAAGTTGGGAGCTACCTATAATTTGGCCTTTGTAAATACCCCAACTCATCCATCCTTGCTGTTTATGTCAGCCCTGCCCCGTCTACGAACTATTTTAAATGCGGCATCCGGTGACTTTGGGCTCGGTGCCTTCGTGGAAAGCTCGATCACATCCTTTTTATATAGTAACCTGCCTTAATTCTGATTAGGAACCTATCCTTGCAACTCCACTGGCCCATTTTAGAATTATTAATTCATAAAATAGCTTCATTTTCCGTAATATTTTAGCGATTACATTGAGCAATCTTGGATGCCTGGAAGCGCATACTGGATTGGGGTCTCTTTTTCTAGATGGTCTTCCTTACCTACAGATGTACGCGGATACTCTATCTGTCTTGGGAGGTGACTATCTGGTGAAGTTCATGTGAAACGACGCCGGTTTGACGGGCGTGAGCACGAATAGGGGCCTAGGATGGTGACCGGGCATGTGGCCTTATCTCCACCGGTTTCCGCCGGGACAGTATTGTTATACCGTGCCAACAGCAGTTGCACTGTACCCTAACAGGTGGGCAACGAATGACAATATCCACTGTGCCGAGAAGTATTTGAATATGCGACAATCCCCGATCACTTGGGCTTGGACCCTCGGTCCCCACCAATCTTCCATTAGATTTCTCGTCTTAGCTCGATCACTATCAGAACAGAAATTTCGAGATGGCAACCCCCAAAGCCCCAGGGGTCAACACCTACAACCTATCCTACACGTTTCCGGGCTACGCCACTGGCCTATCAGGCGTAACCCTGTCCCTGCCGCCGCGGAGCCGCACGCTGCTAATCGGGGCCAACGGCGCGGGCAAGACCACACTGCTGCGGCTGTTGGCGGGCAAGCGCCTGGCGCCGGCAGGCAGCATCAGCGTATCGGGGGCGGACCCGTTCAAGGAGGGGCTGGAGGGGGTGACGTACCTAGGTCTAGAGTGGGTACTGAACCCGATCGTGCGGACGGACATCGGGGTCGCGGAGCTGCTGCGGTCGGTAGGTGGGGACGCGTACCCGGCGCGGCGGGACGAGCTCGTGGGCGTGCTCGACATCGACGTCGGATGGCGCATGCACGCCGTCAGCGACGGCGAGCGGCGGCGCGTGCAGCTGGCCATGGGCCTCGTGCGCCCCTGGACCGTGCTGCTGCTCGACGAGATCACCGTCGACCTCGACGTGCTCAGCCGCGCCGAGTTCCTTGCCTGGCTCAAGCGCGAGACCGAGACCCGCGCCTGCACTATCGTCTACGCCACCCACATCCTCGACTACCTCGCCGGCTGGCCCACCCACCTCGTGCACATGCACATGGGCCGCGTGCGCGAGTGGGGCCCCGCCGACGAATTTTTAGACAACAACGCCTCCCTGCGGAGCACCGGGAATAGCCGCCTAGGCGAGCTGGTGCTCGGCTGGCTGAGGACGGACCTGAAGGACCGCGGCCCCAGGAACCAGGCGACGATGGGCACCGAGGGGCTGACGTACTCGACGGGCGGCCTTGGGGGTTACGGCCTCGAGAATGCGGGCTCGAGGAAATGAGGTGATTAGGATACTTCGGCGGGACACATGGCTGGGTGGATAAGGGCATAAGGGCGTCAGGAATGCACTTAACTGCATTTAGAGGAAGCTTCTCAATGACATGCCTCTCCGAGAAGAATCTTCAACGAGCATACGAAGGCGTTTGGATTTGGTCTAAAGCATTATCTGTGATGCGATGGGAACCCTACGACTTGAGAAAGCGTTGCAGTGCGGTTTAACCTACTTAGAGATACCCTTTCAACAGAGGATAGAACGAGAACAAATCATGGATGGGTTTCAAAGCGAAGTATATCATGCGTGATGCTACAATTACTTTAGATTAACTGTGCCAGGATTCCCCTAACTGCTGACACTATAGTCGTCACCACAACTTGGCTCGACGGTCCACTTGACAATCTCAATGCATAAAGGAGAAACCCTATACAGGAGGCCAATTCCCCATAATCCGTTCAAACCTTCTTCATTAACGTCGTCATTGTGTTATACATCAACTGTCCGACGCCACCCATGCCTTTCTGATCGAGGTATGTCAACACCCCCAGTCGGTATTCGTCCCAAGTTAGCCTTAAACCACCATCCTCTGCCAGTGAAGCGAGCGTGGCTCGGGTCACAGGCCCGGCATGCCTAGTGTGAAGCTCATTTGTGCCCTTTTCCAGTTCCGCGTCTTCCAAGCCGCGGAAATAGGAGATCGACAATAAGCCCAAGACCGGTGAATGTGATAGAGAGAATAGTGACGCCAGAGAGGCGCCAGTGTCGAGACCCTTGATATAAAGTGAAAGGACTTCAGCGATACGTTTAGGGATAAGACAGCCGTGTGAATTGTCATCTTTGGTGTTGAATGCCCTTGACCGCCACAGACAGTTGCAGACATCCATTAGGAACCCATTAAACTCGTTGACGTATTCCGGTGTGTAGTCAGAGCGCGAGGTAGACATTGCTTTCTGAAGACCTTGTTTGTACTTCGCTAGTAGGCCACACAGACGAGACACGGTCGTCGGGGAGGGGGTGAAGAAGAGCATGTATGCTAACGGGGAAGGTGGAATGACGACTCTAGTGCGGAATGAATTGCGGGGACCCGACATTAACGAAGCGCCTTGTTCGTAGAAGTCTAGGACCATCGAGTGGGTGGATATGCTAGAAGATGTTTGGAGAAGCGTTAGGCAGAGAACGTTTACATGCGTGATCAGATCAGCAGTTGCCGAAGATGCCCGTACTGATAACTGGTCAACGGATGCCAACGTCACTGACCAACGCTGAAGTAGTGTCGTATAGAACTGGAGGATATCTGCTAGAGAAGCTGCCGTGTCATCGAGGACCCTTGCTTCGAGAGGCCGAAGAAATTTATTGTAGAGCTCTTGGTCTCATTAGCCGGAATCATTTGGAATAAGATGGGATGCTGACCTCCGAACTCCAACATAGGGACATAGGATAAGACTCCAAGCACTAATTCCCTTCCACGCCGGCCATCCCATATTTTCAGATATTCGCTGAAGAGGGCAAAGAACATGGGAGGGAAACTCTACAAGAGATTGCGTTAGCCAGGAGCCTGATTCTGAAATTTTCATGCGCACCTTTGTGCTTGAGACATAATCCCGAAGTGTCGCAAGAATATCTAGGGGATTAGCATCCGAGTCCCCACTGATCATGTCATGTGCATACGATGACAACCAGTTATTGACACGTTGATTAGCCTCAACATCCGGTTTCAGAAGTAAAAGCTTTTGAAGTAGGGGATCTCCTAGGACTGCTATCAGCTGGTTCGGTAATTCAATCGTTTCGAGCGCTTTAACAAAGCCGTCGACATTTTCGATTTCCTCTAGGGAAACGGAATTCTGTGCAGTTAGCGGCGGTGCGAAGAGGATAATGGGGCGCCACTGACTTCAGCAACATGCGACGTGTGCACTTCCGGAACCATAGCACCGTTATGGCCTCGCCCTCCATTACGATGACGCGCAACTCGGAAGGAGTTCAATTGCCTTTGAGATCTCGAAATGGCACGCTCAGCATGGGCTTGTTGGATGGCATCAAGCCTTTCCCGCCACTCAGGATTCGGGTACTACAAGTATGAGCTTGTTTCTGCTTTAGGGGTTTCTATTGTCGGGGCCATACATTGAAAGCGGATGCTTTGCCCCGTGTCGCCTCTCCCACGATGATCTCCGGATAGTAATCTTTAAAAACACGAAGTAAGCCCGTCAGCGCGGGGTCGTTTCCTGTTTGTCTTGAGAGAGATAGCCTGGAAGATATCGGTATGAGTCTTATCCACAGTGGTGCCCAGTAGAACCGATCACTCACAAGCTCTGTATTCTATACGGCCTTACATGTTTGCGCCTAGTAATGAGGGCAAGTAGATGGCATAGCTGGGGTCTAGCTGGGTTAGTGACGATCACCAGCCCGCTTTGTTGAAGTCGCCTACCGAATTGCAGCCGTATCTAGCAGATTAAACAAGATTGAATATCCTCGAGCCAAGGCGTCTTGGCTTTGTATGATGTGGTAGATCATGACTAACCATCTCAATAATGACCCCTGGATAGCCAGCGACGGCTTGGACCTGCCATGGCCGATAGAGCCAACCACCTTAGTGACGACATCGTCGCTGACGGTACTTGCCGGATAGAGATTCCTGACGATGCTGGCCAGGCTAGCCTGGTCGAGATGGTTTGGGGTTGTAACCAAATCAATAAGATCGTTCAATTCAGCCGGTAATATACCTCTGTCATACGACAGAGAATTCAAAGTTTCAACATCAGGCTTGATGCTGCTTTCCCTGCGTTTTGCCGTTAATGTTGAACCTATGAGACAGTTAGCCGGTGTGGCATGCATGTGCCATGCGCCCATATGGAAGAATGCTTACCTTGGATTATTTTCGACAGGGTTTTTCGGAACTCGGTCGCTTCTTGAGACTCATCAGGCTCGAGTCGTCGTTGCGACATGATGGGCTGAGATACGACGAAGTGACTTGTGAGGGGGGAAAACAACCCTTGGCACGTGAATAACTGCATACAATTGCTTGGTCAGATAATACGGACCAACTCTATAAATACCTCAGGATCTCCTATCACATTTCAGTAGCGATGATAAATGCTGTGTAATGTCCGCGTCAAGCATTCGATTGCAGGTCGATGCGCAGAACGCGCAGCCGCGAATGTGGCTACAGACCTTGGCCTTCTTGTTTTAGGTACTTCTAATTCGTGCACTAAAATAAGCGACCCGTGTTTACAAGTAGAGCTAAACGGAGATTGGGGGGAAGCTCGGAATTACCTAGTAAGGTAGGTCTTGTATGTTTGAAACTCGGCACGCTAAGACTGAGATCCCCGTCTCGGGCGTAGCCGATGTCACGCCCCGGTTACGCTGTCCACGTCAAATCGTTAATATTTCACCGCTAAACTCGTTTTGGCAACCAGCCGACTATTATCAAATTTTGCGGAATACTCGTACTACGTCGTAGAGATAAGTTTAACATCTTAGTCAGGTATTTTTACTTAGCTTTAAAATTATTAAAATAATTAATTTTATATAAATATTTATAACTTAATATTTTTATAAAGATTTAAAAATATTCGATTTAGATTACAAAAACGCTTATATAAATTAAAACCTCTATATAATAATAGCGCTAGATTTAACAGTAAAAGATATTAAGATATTAATATTCGACTTAATACTTACTATTTTCTCTCGACATTAATCTAAAGCTAATATAAGCTAATATAGATTAGTATAACGGATTATATATAATATCGAACGCTATTCTAGGTTTTTATAAAGTGGCTTAATAGATAAAAATAACGCGACGAATAAAACGAAAAAGAAAACTATTTCTTTTAAAGAAGTAAGAATAGTAAGCTTATTAGCCTGCATTAGCTTTAGATCAATTTCAAGAAAAAACACAGTATCACTTAGAGCGGTATTTTTAATATTCAAAACTAATAACTGCTATTGTTAAATTTAAAATTAATATTAGAATTAGATTTAAGTTTTAGAAGATTTAGAAGAGTAGTAACAGGCTATTTATTTATATATATAGACTTAATACCATATCTGATTTTAATAGTAGTAAATGTAGTATTATAGCAATTGTATTAGCCTTGCTCTGCTAATCCACTAGTTTTGTATGGAGGTGGAGAGGATAATCGGTAAGCCTGCCAGAAAGCGTCTAGCGGTGTAATATTAACAATTCGGCGTGGAGAGCGTACCCGGGTCGCGATGTCAATGGGGTTCAGGGATCTTGGGGCCGGGGGGTTAAGCTTCACCCGTAACACAATCCTGACAGCAGTGAACCGCACATACCTAGCTTTATCTAGTGTACTTATCCATATTGACATCCTCGCCATGATGGGACGTAGTGATGAAAGCAATGGGCATACTCAGTAGATAGGCTGCAATTTGCTCCTTTAGTCCTCCGGGAACACATGATGAATGGTTTAGATTTTTACATGCATATAGAGCTACATCTGTAAAAGTTGTCAGTGATACCTAGGTATCGCGGTTTTCTTCGCTTTAACCAATTATCCGATTACCGCTTCCGAATAGTTACCTACATAGCAGGTATTGTGAGCTTTGCTGCTGAGAGTCCCCACCTTCTCATTGCAACATTCGTCACATCCCATCATGATTGCGTAGGTATATTACCGCCCGATCCAAGCCTTCAGCCTTCTATGCCGCCCTACAGAGCTATCTCGTTAGCTCGGTAGGCAGCTAGCTTCCTTAACCGCAAGGTGTTACTTACGTACCTAGTAGGATTCCATCATTTGTGCACATTTTGCAATCCTCCGTGCTCTCGGCCGATGATAGGCTTACCCTAAAGTTTCACTTCCTGCTCTAAATGCTGCCTGTATGCCAGCGCCAGTGTCGGCTTACAGCAGCCGCAACCGTGATCTCGCCCTGCCCTTCATAACAGCTAGTATCGGCCTGACCGGTGGCTGATCTAGAAGATCCTGGCTACTGAAGCCGTTGTGCTACTTCTTCAGAACTCCACGGATCAATTCCGCGACCCCGGCCTCTTGCCGGATTCTTGTTATAGATTATGCGCCATGAAAGCAAAGCTGCTCGCTTGGGCGTCAGTCCAGTCTCTCTGCAGGGTTGCACCACAGAATCTGGCGTTTATCAAGAGTCGGTCCACATGAGGGGCATGCCGTTGCGCTTTAGGCCAATCATATCGCAGTACCTCACTCGACTCAACCGCCCAAGTAACCACCAAAGGATTGTGCGACCTGATCTCAATACTACAGGCAGAGGTCCAGCTCAGGTGAGACACGTCAGTGGGATAAAGAAGCTCGGATGCCTGGTAACCACTAGCCGTAATCAAGGGCTGTCTGCCAGATACCATATTTGGCCTGCCCGTCCGACTCGGATCGCAAAGAGCCACGGCTACGCCTGGATCTGCTATGCCCACTGACGGCTGAACAGCACCGGCGACAAAGCTATAGAATATCTATAATATTGCAGCATCCTAGTTGGCCTATACCGTCTTCGGTGAAAAGAACCTTGGTATTCTTGGCCAGTCCATTATCCTGATCAGCGTACATATACACCGCTTTGGCTACCTGCGGCTTGTGTAACGTTATTACATGAGGATGCAAGTACCTGGACGTCCGCTTTAGAGCCAAGTCCTTGCCTGATATCCTCACCTCAGCATCAGACGCCTGTGAGCATTCCTGCTTGCTTACTATCGGACGTTAGAACCAAGCAGCGGCCTTATTCGGGAAAGCGACCGCTCCGTTAAGGTGATGCTCATCCTTTCAAAATTACACCGCGCGGCCGAGGCTCCTATTTGAGTCGCTGAACCCGCCCTAGAGTGTCACGGCCGAGTCCATCCCGGAGCAATTATTGATGAACAAGATGAATGGATAACGAGGCGCCTGCCCCTTGGTTGACCAATTGCAATGACCTCGGACCCCGCATTCCGTCTGTTCGCGAAGCTCCAGTAGGAGTGCGCCGGCCAATTTGCAGAGCGCCCATACTCTGAATACGGAGTTGCAACGAAACAAATGTAGTGCATCAAGGCATGTGCGTCCTTATGCCCTCTAGTCTTCCCTCGTCGCCTTCTAGGACGAATTTGAATAGACGTGTGCTTGGTCCTACATTCCCGCAGTCAGAGTGGAATTTGGGTTGCAAGATTTATAAGAGACAAGCCCCCGGCCTGACACACACCCATTTTAAACAACAACTATTTATATACGTCTTCAGCATTACACTCGCCTTTCTCCATTATCACCTTAAAACCGGAAAATAGCACTATTCACAATTATCGCTGCACTGACAGTTGGGTAGGAACGTAGGGAACGATCGCCATCCCCGCCAAGCCACGACTGATGTTTGGCATAGGCGAGTTCGACTCCCTCGTCGCTTGCTTCATATTGGTACATAACCAAGGCACTCGCACGAGCTTCCAGCCAGCCCTGCGTTCCTAATAAGTCAAAGCCACTGGCACCGTTAGTGCGGAACTTTTCGTCGAATGGTGTGCGTGGTACCATCGCGTCGAATCGCTAACGGGAGTTCCCTTCTATTCTTGGCGGCGCGGACCACCCAATTGGGTTAAGGCAATCCGTCAAAAGTCCTCAAACGTCAAGGAACCCTGCAAGTTCTGCACGACCTCGTGGACAAGTGATGGAATGACAGCCTACTGAATTCGGGATTTGTCAGTTGTCGCAGAAGCAGCAGAATCCCGAAGGGCTGCAACGCCGTCCTGCTGTAACCAAATTTGGCTGTCGGCCTGATAGTAACTTTTTATGGCCAGGTAGATATGATTACTCATATCATTCCCAGAGTGTCTAATAGAAATTGTGTAGGAGGCGTCTAATCATGCTTATGTCATAGGGTTTTAGGAGTTGGTCTCGAGATTGGGGTGAGTGATTTGGGGATTTGCTGACCCTCGAGTGTTATGACTACTAAACTGAGTTTCACCGCGGCACTAACATGCAAGACAGACAACGCTATTTAGAAAGGCACATTCGTGGCCAACACACTTTCCGCCGTGGCCAACCATCTTCTTAGCAATGGTACCACGCCAAGGCGCAAGAACCTCCGGATCCAGGGAGGGTTATCAGAAGTCTGAAGTGGCTGTAGTGAGAGACCGCCAATCATGTATTCCCCTAACCAGAATCCTAAACGACGGCGACGTTGTGGTACTTCTGACGCCCGTCGTGCCTCCAATGCGACAAGAGGCTAGGAATGACCGCGATCCTTTTGAGCCTCTCGGTAGAGCCCTTGCTGAGAGGCATCCCTGGATCCGCCATGTCCCGTATACCTCCCGAAATGGCATCACGAGTACCCACGTTGGATTCATCAAGCGAGCAAAAGCGGTCATCTTCGTTATATCCGGGCTCCCCATTTTCGGAGAGCCTTCTCAACTTGAGATGGCAGAAACGGCCCGTAACATTGGAGAACAGCGCCCACAGATCATCGTGGCGTGCCGAAGCGTACAGGACCTAGGCCTGCTAGGGGCGGATTCCACTACAATACTAGAAGTGCCTGATTACTCACCGTCTCAATTACGAGTTGCGGCGGCGCTCCTATTCGGCGATGCTGCACCTCCGGATAACATTGTCGGAGATGTCGAGAAGATCGTGGAAACGCCCAGGTTTTGGCCCCCGCAAGTATGGGACATTACGAGGAACGATGTTACCCCGGTTCAAGAACTTTGGAATCAGTGCCTCCCCGATCAATTCCGTCTAGACAGGTTTGAGTTACAGTCATTGCTCCAGCGAGACGGTTATGCAATGCACTTCATTGTACAAGCCCCCGAAAGCCGCGAGATCGTGGGATTTTGTGCCACATACACTACATTCGTCGACCAGGCCGGCGAACGACTCATTGGGTCGTTAGCCGTGATCCTTGTGAAGCCGTATTATAGGAAAAGAGGTATTGGATTGAGCCTTTACGAGCATGCGCTCCGTCAACTCCAGAGAATTTGTGGAGTGGACCGAATTCAGCTCGGCTCTACCTTCCCTCGGCTTCTGTACGGGATCCCTGCGGAGTCCGCGTCAGTGGAATGGTTCGAGAGACGTGGATGGCAAATGGATTGCCAGGACCCGGGCCGTGGTCAGGAGGTATGCGACCTCCTCTTAAAAATGGATGATTGGCCGAGCGGCTATTCTGCAGTATCCTCCGGGTTACATTTTCGACAGGCAACTTTCGACGACTTCAATCCGATAATAGACTTCGTAGAAAAGGAGTCATCTCGCAAAGACAATATGGGCTGGTATGATCAGTATACGAACATCGCGCAGGATGGTCGTTTCAGCGATATTATACTGGGTCTGCAAGGTTCTACCATCATTGCTACTGCTATGATTTACACCCCTAGCGATGGGAGTCCCGCCGCGCAGAACCTACCTTGGGCACGAACGGTCGGAGCGGACGTTGGGGGCGTTACCTGCATTTGCATCACAGGTGGGTGGTCTACGAACTACGCCCTTTGCAGGAGAAAATGCTAAGTCTACCACAGATGATGAGCTTGCCATGACTAATAGCAAGGATACCGTGATGATCGGCCTACTCGACGCCTGTGTAACGGTGCTGAAGAGGCAAGGGATGAACCAACTTTTTCTTGATGCCATCAAAGACGGCCACGACGGGTTTCTGTCAATCGGTAAGGTCGGCTTGTATAGATGTCTAGATCAGATGTTAACGTGAGGCATCACCAGGTTTTCACAAATGGGCACGATATCGGGACTTGTGGCGGAAGGTGTGAGCCGTAGTCACGTTACACCCTCAGCCGCCATCACGACTCCCGCTTACGCCTAGTCAGCCAGCAAGCCGTTGCCATAAATCCTCCGCGGTGCGCATAATATTGCCCACGTTAGCGGGGACTATATTCCTTGTCACCTAGCACATACGAAGCAAGCTCTACCTGAAGAGGCGCTACTTTGGAACTGGTCCCTGGGTGGTGGGATACTCCACTACTCCTGACTTCGAATTCAAAGTTGAAGTTAATTATCAAGGGCTGATGCAGCCTGGGATAGTTCAAGATGGCCCCCCACGCGTAATTCATACATAATCTGTTGCTTGTGGACCCAGCTAGGATCATGACATATAACGAACTGGTAACCAAGGGCGTCATATCACCGGGAGGCGTTGCCGGCAATCCATGCCAATCCATTATTTCCGGAGCCCAGCCTGATGTGGCGGTGAAAGGAGGATGCAGCGAGATCTATCAGCAAGGACCAGTATTCCTTAATGTTGGTTGCTGACGATGCGAAATAGTGCCGGCGACTTTCGGCCGTCGAGGGAGTGGCCGTGCGTACCACGAAATGCCCAACGCTAATATCAGACAGTGTCGGTGGAAGCTTATGGAGTTGTGTCAGGAGACGTATGCGAATATGCCGAAGGTGGAATTGATGTGGCGTCAAACAGGCCCCTTATTCAACAACATATAGAAACCCCAACTAGGCAGTCAAGCCTCAGTGGTAAAGACTCTATCAGCCCTCAGGAGGCCAATGAACACTCAAGAACCCATTCTCGTGCTGTGTGCCAAGCGGCTTGAACTGCCCGCATCCGAGCCCGACATCTCTTCCGCGAATGCAAATACTGAGTATAAATGTATTTTGCCATGCGGTGGGGTCCACAAGCAAGGAGCCGGCCCCTGAAAGTAAAGGAGTTTGTCAATCGCAGAGCGCCACCCAAAACGGACAACCCTCCTAGGTGTAAGCACATCGTGCAACCCCATTTGTGAATCTTTTGCCGTGTTCTCATCCTCGTGCCACCCCAGTCGCTGACAATATGGGGAAGTACAAGGTTATCCATCCTAGCCAGCCTATTTGCGGCTCTGCATAGGCTCCTTGTATGATCGTCGCCTTTCACGAAACGTGCTGTTGGCCTGGCCTGCATGTCCAAGGGGCGAGCTGTCCACTCAAAGAGCTCGATCAACTAGTAAGAAAGGTTCAGTGCATGTGTGCTACCCCCGACGCTATAGTATATCTGTCCTATATGCCCTATACAACATCGTAAATGCGACAGACGGCGAGCACAGCCAGCCAGGCCAGTCAGTTAGTCAGTCGTGGGGCATCCTCACGAATCAGCGCCTCCCACTTTCCCCTTTTCTGGCTGAGGGCTGCAACCACAACTTTAAAAATTCGGCAGACAGTGTAGCCACCGACGAACGAGAACATGGAAAATTGGTTACACAGAATCCACGCACGAAACCCACAACGACGTTGTATGGTCTCCCACTCGTCACGCGCACGAGCAGGATTTAGTCACGACCATTGCGCAAGAACCTCCCTAGACTAAACAATAGTCAAAAAGAAAAAAAAATTCGATAGATCGGGCAGCAGAGATCGCCGAGTCGTATGATTGCTGACCTCCGCATCTGGGTCTGTGCAACACACAGCTACACGGCATGCATCTACGGGTATTGAAGGGGAGACGGAAAAAGCAATTCTGTACTTCGCAGACAGCTCCCTCAACTTCTGCCTCTGCGCTTGCGCCAATGCTGCGGCTTATTCACTCTCACCCCCCAAATATCCCGAAATTTTAAGCTGCAAAACCGCGAAGTCTCCGGAAACGGAAGGAAAATGATTACCCATGTACGACGCGAGGTGTCGAACAACCCCACAAAATGTGGCATATCCCCAAAGCCGCATGGGCGTCGACCCCCCCCCCCCTTTCCAATTTGTGCGTGTGGTTCCTTATCGCCCTGCGAGTGTGAGAAGGGTGCAACCATACCGAGGAAATAGCTACTGCAATTGGCCAGCGATTACCTACCTACCCACTTACCATATTCGGATACCGAGATTCTCCGAGATCGCGCCAAAGCGGGCTCTGACGGACTTCCCCGACATTGACCAAGTACCTTCCCGGTGATGCCGTTCCCCCGGGGCGCCCGGCGGTGGAAAGTTAGCCGAGGCTGATGCCGTGGGGGCCGGCCTAACTCAGCTCGCACATAATTCATACCTACATATTTACCTACCTACACGCGTTACTTATATATATACTTAGATATGCATAATTGTCTCCTTCTCCTCTAGCCGTGGGCATCTTCCGCATACGGTGCATGCATCAAATGTGCGTGGGATCATCCTCCTTTGCGCGCACCGCGTGATGGCCGCCCCTTCCAGAAATAGTGAACCTGCAACCCGCGTCAAAAGGAATGAGGAAATGAGAAAAACAATCGAACAGAACCGACCGTCGCGGTCCGCGGCCATGGCTATCTCCCCCGTGCTTAAATCCCACCACGCATTATATCCATCCGTTCTGCTTATCGCCATTGCCGTGTGAACACTAGCTGGGCATAACCAGACAGGCCCAGACGCGAAAGTTTAGCGTTTCCTCTGTCCCTCCACTCAGTTCCCCACTCCAAGAGGAAATAAAATAAACAGAATTCGGCGAACTGGGGGTAAGCAAGCAAGCAAGGAACTACTGTTGCATCGCATAGCATAGCCGAGGCGTACAGAACGCCGGGGGCGGCGCCCATTGGGGGCGAGGGCCGTGCGACCTGCATGCGCGGTCGGTCACCAGACCCGAAGTCGAAGCCAAGCAGTCCGTGCCGTGCCGCTCCGCCCCGCAAGCTCTTCCGCTTCTCTCTTTGCTAAGTAGCTAGACGAGAGAGACGTCGCTTATACGGGGGGTCGGTGGCCCCTCTGTGCGCGATCCTCCTGCAGCCCCCGAGTATGTATGGGATCGGAAATACGTCGGGTCATCCTCTCCCAGAAACGACTGACCCAAGCAAGCGCGCTGGATGACGGCGATGGTACCGGGAAAGAAGACGACGGAGGGTCCAAACCGGAAGGAGCGAGGAGAGAGGGGGGAGGTTAGGGTTGCCTGCGCTGCTTCCGGCCGCCGTCCTTCCCCTCGCGGAGTTGCTGCTGCTATGAGCCCCTGACAAGGGACCGGCTAGAGCTGGGCTATGGCATTCTGATGAAGCAGGCAGTCACTACAAGCTTCCTATCGCTTGAATCCTCAGGGCCAATGATGCCAGCGACAAGCTCCCATGCCTATCATGCACCATTTACCGACTTGCATGAGTGTTGGTTCTGGGTTGCAATCTCGGTAAACACAGACCATGAGAAGATATCAATAGCTTTAGCAAAGGACTGTGCAGTTAGCAGGCACTGACCATGAGAGTCAAGCCACCTCTGACCCTAGGTATATCTCATGGCTGCAAAATATTACGAACGAAATTTCCTTTATCAAGCCCAAAGAATCATAGGGCTTTGTGTTCGTTACTCAAATGATAAAATTATATCCTTCGGCTTATTCTCATTATCCGATTCCATATTTTATGATCATAACTTAATCTTTAAGAGAGGAGTTCAAAAGAGCTAGGCAGATTAACTAATCCATATCTTATATACAGGGGTAAAAGGCCGACAATTATCGACTTAGGAACTCTGGTGGTATCCTCCATATCCGGACGCCGCGCAACCCCTTTTTATTCTTTTTTAGACGCCGGAAAAAAAAACCGCACGCATTCATATACACAGTGAATCCATTGTCTCCCCGTACCCAGGTGGTCTCTCATTTGAGGGGCTCGGTGAGCTACTTATGCCCACTTCGAGAAGTCGACGTTCTCAACCAAGGACTCGGCACCGTTGGGCGATGCAACTTCCGTAGGATCCGCCGTCGTGGTGGATACCATCGATGAGCGATGTGAATTGGGTTCGCTTGCGTTAGAAGAGAAGAACGTGGCAACAGAAGATCGTCTTAAGCTGCTGAAGCCGTCACGAACAGCGTTGCCAGTCTTTGTTGTTTCATGTTGAGCTGAAGCCGCGACAGTCGCAGAGTTGCCTTGGGTTAGAGCCGTCCCTGGAGGTGAGGGACCAGGTCCGTGCGAAATTGCCTTTGACCCGTACTTCTCCCGCAGGCGATAGATCTCCCTAAGACGACTGCGCCACGGCGACATATACTCCCCGCCGGCGCGGTTAGCCCACACGAGGCAGAATACCGACGCATTAAGCGCAAGGAGCCGAATAAAGTCGGGCAAGGCCTTCAGGCTCACGATCTTCGTCTCAGAGGCTGGCGAGATCTCAGGAAATCCCGGCTTGCTCATCATCTGAACTTTGTAGAACGGCTCGTCAACATTGTTCGGTGTCCTGTGCCTAGTAGCGACAAACGAAGCGCGTGATTCGGGCGTGATGACGATGTTGACGTAGTTGAACTCGGAAGGGAAGGTATCAAACTTGAACGGCAAACCGGAATCATTAAAGATGATATTGACGAAGTCGTTGCCGATATGCCGCTTCTTCAAGGTACACTGCGGGTCATGGTCCAGATTGGTGGGCATCTGAGTAGTGACATGGAAGACGATCTCAGTCAGCCTGTCTCTCCAGCAGAATGTATATTGACCGTCGGTGTCATATGCTCGGTCGAGGCCCTGAGTGTTGAATTTGGCACCGTTGAGTTTCGTCAACGTACCAAGACCGTTGAGGAACTTGACATAGTCACTGCTGCCAGATACGTTGGCGAGGATCTCAACCTCCTTGGTCTGGCCCTCTCCAATGTAAATCACACCGACCTTGTGGCCGTCCACCGTTTGAATGTGGTCAAATAGCCTCACCGCCCTATCGATGGAGTCATCAAGCGGCAGGGGTATAGGCCGCCCGTGGTCGGCGCCCTGAGGTATCGAAGCTAGTAACAACACGAGTAAGTGACTCGGTAGTACGCTGTTACTCGACACCATGTTCGCTTCCCTTACGGCGTCCCCGGGATTTCGTTGATGAGGTGGCGTCGGTCTGAAATTTTCTCGTATGATGTACGATGAGGTCCCGGAAGGATGACGCTTAGTAATTTGAGCCCACCCTGTACTGGTAGCTTGCTCGATGGTCACGATGCTGTTCCCAATTAGCCACCTCTTCTTCTGGATCTCACCGAACCTCTCTGACGTGAAGAGGGGGTCAGATTCAGACTCGTCAACATCCGCATACGTAGCTCTCTGCATGAAGTCGATCGTGATCTGGGCTTGGTCGTCGGAGTACTGAGATCCGTCGACATCACTGAAGAGATTCTTCGCGATCCAGCCAACCAGGTTCGCGCGGTCCTGAAGTTTCAACGCGAGGAACCAGTACGTGATAACTTGAAAGGCCAGGGCATACACGTACTGGGGTAGATCATCTGATGCGTTTGGGCGGGACTGGCTGTCCGAAGTAGTGGCCGTGGGCGGCGCTGTAGCTGACGAGTCGCTGATGTAGCTCGTCTTGGAATGTTGCTTCTTGTCCCTAACATACTGCACATAGCGGAAGCAGATTCCAAACACGATCTTGTATTCCTCTTCTCGAAAGTTGACGTACAGAGAAGGAATACGGTAAAGACAGGCCAGGAACTCCAGGATATGCATGGCAACTTGAGGCTGCGTAATAATTTGTGCCATCCTTTGCAAGATTGTTACCAGAACTTTGCCGGTCGACGTGGGCAGTTCGTGACAACAGATGGAAAGGGCGTGTATGCAACACTTTGCACTTCGCTCCCATGTTGCTATACCTTGCACAAAAGCGCGAACGATCTCGTCTTCCTCCGCCTTCTGGAAATGCTTATGGTAGCTGAGAATCATCGTAAGGGTGTGAAACAAGCAGATGGCCACGTCCGCCCGACGCAACCCGTAGGCCGCTGGGGGTTCTTGGAAGGCATTCTTGTTAATCTGCTCACAGACTGTCCGTCGCAGCTCCTGCAACTGCGGTACCGCATCCTCGAAGATGGCGTGGTTGCTAAGCTGCGAAGGTAGGTGGACTAACACGAAACTGTATATCTCCCAATCACAGCCTTGCTGAAGTAAACTCAAGACGGTCTCGAGCCATAGCCCAATGTCCAATGTGGTGCCTTCAGCCGACCCATCAGATTGAGATTTAGAGGCATTGGAACGTAGGGCAGGGCTTGCTGCTTGCGACACAGCCTCCGGAAGAGGTTCCGAATCATCCAATGTCCATAAATGCCGTCTCGCCAGAGTCGCCTTTGCGCCGCTAGCTGATCGCATTGTGAATCCCCGATCTTGCGGTTGACTTTGGCTGAAGGATACACCACGGGACGCCCGGGTTACGCTTCCGGCATCGGTTCTGGAGAATCGACTCGAGCTAGCCGCTTCTTCAGCATGCTTCCGTGCCAGTGACACTCCAGTGCGATGCAGCAGAGATGCCAGACCAGTCGATTCGGTGTCCAGAATTATATAAATGCGGTTGGCCCAGTCCGCTCGTAGACGGAAGAGTAACTTCATTGCGGTCAGGCGGGCATCAGCATCACTGCGATCGGACCCAGCGATCGATACCAACAAGTGAAATAGTCGGGTTGCTTTGGTGACGTCGTAATTCATCACGCTCATGAAGATTTGAACGTAACCCGTTGTGACCACGTTTGAGGGTGTCTGCTTTTCTGCGTGATTCGCATCTTCGGACGATGTCCGTCGCTCGCTGCTGTGCGGAAGCGATGAGGATCCGGTGGACTGTAACCCGTCCCTGCCCACGATATCATGAAGCGTGTCAACAATGTAGTAGAATAATGGCAAGTCCGCGGTGCTGGCGATAGCAGCAGAGAATGAGACGAGTTCTTTGAGCAGCAGGATATCAGTTTCGTCCGCTACGTCCGTAAGCAACCTTTTCATCAGGTCAGGCACGAAGTTAGGCCCAATCTGATCATTTATGAGCTCAATCATGTCATAAACTTCAGTGACAATTTGCAGGGCCTTAGAGCGGATCTCCGTCGATCGATCCTTGTTGCTGAAGAATGCATCTAGAACCAAGTCCAAATTCGAGTCCCAATCCGGATCTGAAGGGAAGCAACACCTCAATTCTTTGGCGTAGTTTAGAACTAGCATTGCTGCCGAGTCCGGAAGCTCGCGATGGATCTTAGCGAAGAAGAAGATGCAGTCGTGTCTCTGAAATAAGGTGTTGGATTGTTTCTCAAGGATCTCCTCAATCCGCGCGACCAGTCTCTTCAACTCCGCAGCTTTGTCCTTCGTCACCGAGTCATCCACGATCCGTGCTTCGCCTCCTTCGTGGGGCAGTTTACTACACGCGGCAGCTACATCGAGCAAGGGGCCCCAATCCTCGTTATCCAGCATGTCATTGACATTGCCGTGACCGTCGCAAAAAAGCGCATTCGTCAGCCGGAGGATATCAACATGTACCTTCCGGGCGGATGTAGTTTTGACTACAGCGGTGAGGCCATCAACCAAAAGAGTGTATGATACCGCGGGGTAACCTTTCTCCGAGCTTTTCGACAAGAGCTTTTGGAGGATCGAAATGGCCCCTCTAACCTCCCTGATATTCTCCGCGCTCTTGTCCGCATCTTCCGGAACATTCTTCAAAACCTCGAGCAGCAGTCGCACAGTTGCCTGTCCGTTATGAGACCGACAGAGAATGCTGAACGTGTGCCAGGCCTCCCTCTGAAGGGACCCAACCATGTAATAGATAGAGCTCAGTACGTGAACACAGCGTTTGAGCTTTCCTGCCGGTATAGCGCCGAAGGTCACAATGGCTTCCATAACGCCAATGCAGGCCCGGAGATCCTCCTCAACGCTGGTCTTCAAGCAGATATCGAGTAGAGCGTCTATCAGGGCCTCTGCAGCATCATCATCCGCAACATTGAAGTTGAACTTGATTACACTTGTAATGAAGGAAAAGAGCTGCGCGAAGTCCCTATCTTCTGCGGTGGCAACAGCTTTTCCTTGTGGGCGTGAACCTTGCTTCTTTCTTGCAGCCTTCACGTCATGAAACTTTGACCTGAGCCATCCGGTCAGGAGGGGGAAGACGTCATAGTAGAAGCCGGAAATATTCCGTCCGTGATTCGTCAAATCGACGAGGGCGGCAAGCTGCAAATGGAAATCTTCGAGGTTCGCCGGGGCAGAAATGGTACGAAAATATTCCATCCGCTCGAGATCGGTCGATGAGGGATGTTTAACGCATTCAGTGAGAAGTTGCCATCCAGCCAGGCGAGTAGGCGCAGCATTGGACGGCTCGATCAGATCTTTGGCTGCATACCATATATCAAGTACCTATATTCGTTGCAGTCAGCATAGCTACTGATAGGAGTATCACTTAGGCGGTTGAAGCGTACGGGGTTCAGAGGGTAGTCAGCCACCGCATAACGCAAGGTGTCAGCGGCAGCAACACGCTCGCCGAGTGACCCATTCTTCAGCTTCTCAAACCCCTCGATCTGATGAGGCGGCAATGCGTCCGCGGCCGTCGAGGAAGAACTGAGGTGCTGGGCGATCTGGACAGCCTGCAGAGAACTCGGGAGAGGCTTGTTCAGTTTGGCAGCACCCGCAAGGCCCTTGAAGACGCTGGCAAGGCCGCCTCCTCCAGTGCCCTTCAAGTTGGAGTCCTGGTGCGGTCTGACCTCATCTCCGGGTGAGGGAGACATGGCTCTACCTTGCCCTTCACCGACCGTTCGGCCGAGGGACGCTAACCACGAAAACATGTTAGCTACCCAAGCCATAGTAGCGTATCAACTTTGAGAGGGGAAAGGCGAAGCGTGCAAGAGATAAGATGTGGGAAATCGTAGCTGGTACTTCAAAGACCACGGTACCAGCATACATAGTTTCACACAAGAATGCGCAGGTGCACGCAATGCGCGCAGGGTAGCTCTCGCGACTCTTTGATCCGGTCAAGCCTACCTGTGCGAAGGAAAAACGGAACCGAGTGAAGGACATCGATAAGTCAAACCAACCAAAGGGGTCGACGAAAGCCGAACTGGGACGGAGCCGACTTACAAGCAAACCGTGACTTGCATAAGGAAGAAAGTCACACCAAAAGCGGTATAATGGCAGCGATGGGCCACTATGGATATCAAGATTGCATCCAGTGCAAGAAGCCGTTGCTTGCGCAGGGTGGAGGCTTGAAAACAATTGCGCAACGGGCTGGATTTGGGAACCCAACAACACGGCAGCCTCAACGCCCTCGTTCTCCCAAATTTCCCTTTTCCAAAGTCTTTATCGACCTGACCACTTGTACGTCTCTTAAGGAGGATGATAGTTCCTGGTAAAGCTCGCTTTCAGGTGGTGGGGTGACTCCAACCAGGACGGTGGATGTGGTCGCAAATCTGAGGAAACGTTAGATGAGATCAAAAGCTTGGAGAATGACGACAAGACAGGATCCAGGGGTCGAAGTAATAATTCAGTCTAGAGACTGGATATAGTAATACGTTTAAATAAGAGGCCTAAAACTTAGACTAAAATAATGTTAATCCAAGGCGGAAGAACCCAGAAAAGCGTCGTTCATCAAATTCACGAATAAAAGAGAGATCTCCACTCCTGGTATAATAAATAGTACATGTATGCGCTTGGTCTGCCTGATGAACCTGAACAGTGAAGATCAGCTGCAGTTTCTGCAGGTCCGGCTGGTACCTCTTTGGTCCTCGCGCAGCTTTTTTCGCAACATCGCTTTTCCGCTCTAGCCAATGACCTCAATATCTAGGCTGCCTCCCAGAGGTAGGTTGCCTCCTGATCCGTCACCACCATCTTGTATGAAGGGGTATCTATAATGTAGCTCCTATAAGAAGCCAGAAGCCCCATGACGGCATCAACCCATCAAAACAAGTCATATTTCCCAAGTGACGTACGCAGCATAAGAGGAAATCCTTGCTGCTAATTCTGTTGTATACCTATGTATTGGGAAGGAAATAAGAAAATATACCTAAGATAAATACTCGTACTGTATTCATATTTGCAGCTACAAGTGATTCTAAGGCAACGCGCCGCGGAAGAGGGAGCACTCACGTCGTTGAGCAGGGGGATAAAATAGATGTCCCGATCCGACGTTGCTTCTCTCTACGGTAGGTATCTACCCAGTTCCAAGGTTATTCCAGTTGAAATGCCCGCCTGCTACCTAGTACGAGGTAGGTAGGTAGTGGATTGCGGTCGGGGCTTTCCGTAATTCCTAGGTGGGGTTCCGTTGTCCCTCACTGGATTTTGAGCTCCCCCGCAGTGCAGCGCGATGCGACCCGTTGTTACCTCGTCGGCAGGAGCTCATGTAATAATCCCGATAAGTCAATAAAAACCTGTTGTCTGTTTTCGACCACAACTTCACCAGCAGCATTGAACGTATTCCCAAGATCATCTGCTCCCTTAAGCCTCAAGCTCTCTCCTTATCTCTCCCCCCCCACAGGCACCCGTAACAATCATCGATACAACCAACAGAACCACTTCTCATAAAAACATGGCTTCTGATTTGGGCCAAGTCGCCCAGTTGCTAGAAGCAACACTCGATCCTACCAAGCATAAGAAAGGTAAGTAGATTTATTGCTGCGCCCTGTCTCGTAATCATGCAGAGTTCTCTTTGGATCGTGTCCCTGATCTATTTGGGGATGGATAACGTCCGGGTTAGAGCTAACTTTTTATCCAAACTATCAGCGGAAGCAGGCCTGAAGCTTGAAGAGCAGAAGCCTCAGTACTCCCTGCAGCTTCTCAAGATCGTCGCGACCGACTCGCTCCAACCAAAGATCCGCCTCGCCGCAGCTCTTGCCTTTAAGAATTTCATCCGGCACAACTATGTGGTACGCCATACATATATGCTCGGGCACTCGTGTTTTTGGATGGCGCATTGTTGACATGTGCTCTTATGTAGGACGAGGATGGAAACTACAAGCGCCCCATTGACGAGGTCAACACGATAAAACAGGAACTTATTGGGCTCATGATTGTTTGCCCTCCAACGATCCAGACACAGCTCGGCGAAGCCATCAGTATCATCGCAGACTCCGACTTTTGGGAACGGTGGGACACGCTCGTCGGGGATCTTGTTTCGAGACTCACACCCGACAACTCCAAGGTGAACAATGGAGTTCTGGAGGTTGCGCATTCCATATTCGTCAGATGGCGGCCGCTGTTTCGCTCCGACCAGTTGTTTATCGAGATCAACCACGTCCTGAACACCTTCGCGGGGCCCTTCCTCACTCTGCTATTTGTAGGTCACTCCGTCTCGGGTTCGACCGATAGGGGTCGGAGTTACTAACTCTTCGTCAAACGCCAGGCTACCGACCAGCAGATCGACGCCAATGCCACAAACAAGGATGCACTCAAGGGCTATTTTGACACCTTAAGTCTATTGACCAAAGTGTTCTACGACTTATCGTGCCAAGATATGCCGCCTCAATTCGAGAGCAGGCTGGAACAGATCTCGACACTCCTCCACAAGTATCTAACCTACCAGAATCAGCTCTTGGAGACCGACGACGACTCCGAAGCCGGTATCATCGAGACAGTCAAGGCCGACATCTGCGAGGTCCTTGAACTTTACGTCACCAAATACGATGAGGATTTCAACAGATACACCCAGGTCTTCATTTCGAGCGCCTGGAGCCTGCTATCGACAATCGGACAAGAGACCAAATACGATAACCTCGTTAGCCGGGCTCTACATTTCCTAACGGCCATCGCTGGCACTAAACAGCACGCCAACGCCTTCGAAAACGAAGGCGTCCTCAGCGAAGTGGTCGAAAAAGTTGTGCTTCCCAATGTCGCTCTCCGAGAATATGATGTTGAATTATTCGAAGACGAGCCTATCGAATACATTCGACGGGATCTGGAGGGATCGGACACGGATTCCCGGCGGCGCGCGGCTACTGACTTCCTGAGAAAGCTCCAAGAGAGATTCGAGGAGTTGGTTACCCGCGTTGCTGGCAAATACATCAATCACTATCTCGAGCAGGGGAAGACCAGTTGGAAGGAGAAGGACACTGCTATCTCGCTGTTCCTGTCGATTGCTGCTAAGGGGGCCGTCACAGCGGGTCACGGTGTCAAGACGGTCAATCCACTGGTCAACGTCGTTGAATTCTTCCAGCAGCATATTGCGAACGACTTGATATCTGAAACCGCCGAGCCCATCTCCAAGGTTGACGCCATCAAGTACCTGTACACTTTCCGGAGTCAGCTGACCAAGGAGCAATGGCAAGCTGCATTCCAGCCTCTAATCCAGAACATGGGTTCGCCGAACTACGTCGTTTATACGTACGCAGCGATCGCGGTCGAGAGATTATTGTATCTCACCGACGAGTCTGGTGCCCGCGTTTTTGACAGATCCGACATCGAGCCCTTTGCGAAGGATCTTCTAGAGCATCTCTTCAAACTCGTCGAGAAGGAGAGCTCCGCCGCCAAGATGCAGGAGAACGAGTACCTGATGCGCTGCATTATGCGCGTGCTCATCGTCATCAAGACTGGTGTGCTTGGCTTCGTTGATATGGTACTGGATCACCTAGTGGGTATTACGAATACAATCAAGCAGAACCCGAGCAACCCCAGGTTCTACTATTACCATTTCGAGGCCCTGGGGGCCATTGTAAGGTGAGTCTGCATTCGTCATATAACCTCGTTCGTTCATGGAAAAAATGGCTGACCTCGATAGCTGTGGTTCACCTGAAGGCACTTCCAAATTGGAGGATCGGCTGTGGGAGCCATTTAATCTCATCCTAACCGAGGAAGTCAGCGGTAAGATCCTACACATTAAACTTTATGCTAAGGCGATTCTCTAATGAAATTGCAGAGTTCATGCCCTACGTGTTCCAGCTTTTCGCAAGGCTACTGGAATCTAAACCGTCCGGGGCGCTGCCGAACCATTATCAGGCACTTGTCCCACCCTTACTGATGCCGGCGTTATGGGAGACTAGAGGCAATGTCCCGGCTTTAGCAAGATTGCTCGCCGCCATCATTCCTAGGGCAGCCCAGTCAATTGTGGCTGAGAATCAGCTCGAACCCATCTTGGGTATCTTCCAGAGACTCATTAGCGGCAAGAAGACGGAACAGAGTGCATTCGACCTGCTCGAATCGGTCGTGAAGTCCATTGACCGGTAAGTCCGCTTAGCTCATTCGCATAAAGGCTCCTTCGGCCCTGCTCAACCGAACTTACTCACTGCATTTGATACATCCTCTCAACCCATGCTTCATGCTAACATATCGTTAGGAGCACTCTTGACAGGTACTTCAATACGATTCTGAGCCTCTTGTTCACCAAGCTCCAGAACAACCCCTCAGATTCCTTCAAGCTACGATTTGTGCGGTTTTACCATCTTGTATCGGCACGTGTTGAGACTGGCTTGGGCGCCGATTACTTCATCAGCCAGGTGGATTCGATCCAGAACAACCTCTTCACCCCAGTTTACCTGAGCGTCATCCTGCCCACATCCGACCAGCTTGTCGCCAATGACCGGCGGCTGGCCGTGATATCATTCACTAAGACGCTGTGCGACAGTTCAGCGTTCGCCAAGCGATACCTCAAAGGCTGGCGGTATACGTGCGAGGCGATGCTGAAGATGCTGGCCAATGCGCCCAAGGTGACACTGGGCGCGGGCGACGAGATCGTCAACGTGGCTGACGTCGACGACATTGGATTCGGCCTCGGCTTCACGCCCCTCAGCACCTGCCGAAAGCAGCAGGGCCGCGACGAGTTCCCCGAGATCACGGACCTGCCCCAGTGGGTGCGCGAGTACATCACTCAGGCCAACCAGCGCCACAACGGCGCCATCGCCGGCTACGTTCAGGAGCGGCTCGACGACCAGGGCAAACAGGCGCTGGCCATGTATATGTCATAAATAAAAGGAGCAGCAGCAGCTACGGGGGATCTTGGTTGACTGATTGTTTGATTGATACCATAAAAAAGGGGGCGTGTGGACCGTGATTGAGAGTGAGGGAAATGAATTGAGGATCCATAGCATTTACTGGGACCGCTCGGCTGGAACTCTGTATCCGGCTTCGGAGTTTCGCGACTGCCCAAACGAAAAAGTGGAATGTAGGCATGATACAATAATGTATGATAAATGCCTGATTATGGTGTTGAAGTGCGCCGCGAAGTGATGCAAGTGTGGTGACTGTCCTGGAATCCGAAGGGTGATAGACAGCCTTGACGATACCTATGCTGGCGCACGATTGGGGAATGTGATGTGAAGGCCGGCATCGTACCGAACGTATCGCGGGAGAAACACATCTGTATTTTTGCACCGTTCTAGCCCCTTAGGTTGATGAACCGACATATCTAACAAAGGGCTCGAGAGAATACGTGGAGAGCAGGCAACTCAACATCGTTATAGGCTACGGAGTGCCAGGAGACTGGCAAGAAAGCATTTATACCGCCATCGGCTACGCCGCTCCGTTATGTGTTGTACCAACTCCTCGACGATGCCGTCGAAGCCGGAACGAACAACTGCTCCGTTCATGGAGATCATTAAACGGACGGACAGGCGTACATATTCAAGCAACGGGTGGTATCCGCTTAACTGCAGCATAGATCTGCAAGCTACGACTTGTTATTCCCTGCTTTCGCAGTCCTGATAAGCTACCGGTCCGCACCCATGTACCTACCTAGCTAAGCTGCCCAATGGAGTTGACCGGCCTCCGGCGAACTTCCTACGTACGCTCTTTCCGCCGGATTTGCAGTCAACCTTACCGCCTAGCGCCACCGCACGTACGGCAGGATCGACAGCGCCTGCGGTGTAACCGGCCGGGCTCGAAAGGCGAAGGCGCGGTAAGCAGTGAGAGGCTGTTATCCGCAAGTAAGGTTGGACAGGCATTGTTAGTAATCCCGCCCAAGGCGCATTACGTGCATACTGCAGCATGCAAGGTAACCTCGGCATGGGGCGATATCGGAGATCTTATGAAAGAATCGTTACGGCGACGAACGCAACTGTTCGGTACGTGGATAGATGGCAGCGCACGCCTACTACAAAAGGCGCCTCATGCGTATCGAAAAGGGCATTGGAGAGTATTCGTAAGCAACGGCATCTCCCATGGAATCCCTTCTTGCATACCAGCTCGTCAGCCTTCGTCATCATATCCGGCATGTCCGCTGCCCCGATTCGGCGTCACAGGCACTGTCGGTGCACAGATCATCCACGGACGGACGTGGCCGAGCGACCGGGCTGCGAATCGGAGCAGATCAAGAATCGTGCCGATTCCAGAAGTTATGGGGGAGTCGTCACGTCGTTTCGCGTCGGGGGCTGGAGAGAGAGACCTGTGAACACGTGGCCACGGCGAGAGACGGGACAGCAGGAAACGGCGGAGAGAAAATCGCGACCCTTTAGCCCCAGTCTCGAGAGATATAAGGGGTCTCACAGCATGAGGGCATTCCGCTCGTCACATAGTAATAAATCAAGAGCGGCCCCCGACCGGGGTTTCGGGACGTGCTCGTTCTCCGGTCAACTCGGCAAGGCCGTTGAGTTCCTATATTTAGAGCAGATAGCCGTGGAAGAGAGCCCGTGCGGCATGACAAGTCCTTAACCAGGTTTCGAAACCCCTTGGACTATAGAGCTCTGCCAAGCTTGAACAACGTTACAACGGCGGCGGTGGCGCCATGATGTCGGTGAGCCGGAAGCGAGCAGCCGGGGGTTACGCAACAGGCACCGTCGTCCTAGGGCAGCGAAGGGGAGACGTAACCGAGATATTATAATCTGCTCCGTGCACGCCCTGGGATGTAAGGTTGTTCCAGGGTCCTCCCATCTAGCGTGTAGTGCAAAACAGGGTAGGACTTTCACCAACTCTCGACTCCTGAGCGAAATCCTCCAGAACGTTGAGGACGCGCAAGAGAATACTGATGGAAGGAGTGGAGATGCAGCAGCAGTCGCACTCTGAAAGGCCTGTTGTGTAGAGGTGGGCTGGTGGAGTTCGCATGAGATGGAACTTCTCGAAGCAAATGCAGGTCAGGAGAGTGTCTCTAGAAAATTCTTAGCGTAGCTGCCACTTGGTTATTCCCCTCCTTCACGACCTTCCTGCGATCATTGCGTCGAGAGTCGGCCCGCCGTACCGCACCATTGGGCCCCCTGGTGCAAAGTCCGCAACAGCGGTGTACCGGAGGGCTACATAATATGCAAGGGACGGCCGTCGGTTTCTCCAGAGCGGTGGGACAGAGACATGGCTTTCAATTGGGAATTGGAGTTCCCGAGACAGAAACAGCCGTTCAATATGCGAATGCGGCCCCGGATAGGAGTAGTCCAATTGGATGCCAGGTGAACCGCGTTGCCCCTAGCTACCGCTCCGGACATACTGCAAGTTGTACGATGCCTGAGAAAGACACCGGTTGTTCGTATTGAGAACGCAACCCGGGCTCTCAGTCTATGGTTGCATTAGCCTCCTGCTTATGCGAACGAGAGCTAGAGGTTTGACCTACCCGTGACCTTGGAGACATCGTGCATGAGAGGCCGGTATAGGAAAGCTGGTTACTGGATGAAAGCCCGTGTTTGTGCGCCCGAGAGATGGCTTGTGGCCAAGACATAGCATGCTCCCAGGCGTACTAAACACGGCCAGCTTGAGTCATATAGGCAAATGCCCAAAAGCCGTCTCGCGAATCACGACTGGTAATCGCGAAAACGTAATGGGGGTTAGCGAGCGGGATTCGGAGACTGTCGATGCGGTTCGTACACGCCGACAGATGTAACCCTTCTAGAACAAAAATTGGGTCAGCCCGCACGTTCTCTGCAGGAGACGAAAAAATTCTGGAAAATCGCCACTTAGTTGGTGTTCGACGGCATCTCCGTATTGGCTGTGGTTAAATGACCTTGCGGGAGAGGATTTGCATGTCGACATTCCGACGCGGCCAAGAGCTTCTACCGGTCAGCAAGCCGTGCAGAAGACTACATAGTACAGCAGCAGCAGCAGCAGTAGTGGTGGTGGCAGTAGTAGTAGTAGTTCACCACCTAGGTAGGTATGTATAGAGAGTCTCGAGACCCTCCGTGAATGGTGGGCGACCGCTTAGCGGGCGTAAAGTCGACCCTAGAAGCTACTGCAGTTAGTATCAGTTGATGCACGTCTATGGTTTTCAATCTCATTGCAGCTGCTAGTCTCAGCCCGTCCTCCGTATATTACCCAATAACTTAATTCACATCTTACAAGTACTACTGATAGACATCTGTGGCCCGACGAGCGACCGAGCCCGAGATGGATTGCCAACTAAATACCGCGTACATCTGCGCCAACATGTCCTTGTGCCATAATATCACCCAAGGAGCTCGATCGTGAGCCATGGTTGGCATATACGCGCCTCGCTAGCCAACACTGCCGATCTAGATGTAGGCTAATACCGGGCCGTGGGAATACTCGGCCTAAGACCAAAAGCTCCCATCGTAGTATATATTGTAAGTATGTACATATGTACGTATGTATCGCAGGCCGTACGGAGTATATTGACTGACTTGGTGCGCAGCAGTAGGAACCCGCCAGCGTGGTTGATGTGTTTTAGCAAACCCTGAATAGATGGATGGAGTAGGTCAGGAAAGCTTGTGAAACCCCAAGTGCCGGCGCATACTTTGCTGATATATGGCTTACGGGGCATATTTTATTATATCTGACTGAGACCTGGTCTCTCTCGTTATCTCCGAATGTTCATGGCTTCTGGGTACTTGTCGCTACCAGATAGCGTGGCCCCATCCACTAGTTCTGACGCAGTGAACCCTGTGTTGTGCATACATTAGCACGACGCCAATGCCAGGTCTTTTGTCTTTTCCCCTGGAGGCACTCCACAGTTCGGATCAGGTGTATAGCAGGGTGACAGGGTGGAGACTTTCAGCTGCACTACTCGAGAAGAAGCTATTCATCTATTCGTCGGCAGTCCAGACGTGAATGACACCGAAAGAGGACGATAATCCCAAGGTCTATCCCCGTTCCCGACCAAAGAGCTATGGGGCGACACGAACCATCTCTTTTGGGACGCCAGTCAAAGTCTTTAAATTCCCCCTGATTTGCGGATGGTCGGCTTCATCGATAGCTTACAGGCAAACCTCACCGGTCGCCCTTTGGGGGGCCTTTGAAAAGTCTTGGAGAATCGACGAGATTGTCCGTGTAGCCACATACATTTCTTGTCGGAAAAGGCGGTCTCGCTTTGGCCTTGAAGACTGTCACTTCTCTAACTTAAGAGGCCATCATTTACTATTACAGTAGCTAGCTGGTCTGACGAAGTCGTTGGTTAATAAAGCTCGCTGGACTCCCTGCTTTAATATTTGGGTGTCGGACCGTAGCTCAAGTACCGTGTTACTCGTCCGACCGGAGCGTCGTGGTCATTTTCGAAACAATGCACAACGTTTCCCCCAAGCCACAACTGCTATCTCCGAAGCCACAACGTCTCTCCGAAGCCACCATTAGCTGAAGAAGGTATAAGGTTTAGGGGTGGCAGCGATGTTGGACGCTTTGTTCAAGTTATAATAACCTCAATAGACATGGTCATCAGTGTGTTGCGACATGAAGAGCAGGTGCCCACACTCTGCAAGTAGTTAATCTATGATGTAAAAGAATTTATCTGTAAGTTTCAAATCGCTCTTTCGTACAATATTCCACATTGGCCTTGCTTTCCAGACATGTCAGGATTCCCTGGAAAAGTACTTCTCTTACGGGTTTGAATCTTTTCGACGACCCTGAACTAACGACGACCCCTGCGCTAGCCCAGGCAACGACCTAAAGTACTTACACGAATAGAGGCTAGAGCTGTATGTATGCATGTGCAAGTTGCATGGGCATTTCTAGTTAGGTACCTCCACCGGGCCCACTTTACAATCACGTACTATAGTAGAATCACATAAATTTATATGGGCCTGGACTGGAGATCGTTCTGCCGATGCTTACCGCTATCGCCGCCTCCCAATTCTCGCAGGGCCATCGACCTTGAACGAGATCAAGTATGTCACAGCCCATACATAATATTCTATGCACATCTGCATCCTCAACCCGTATTGCATATAGTGGCCCAATGGAGATCACTAGGTAGCTAAAATACCCTTGGGACTCGAATGTTTGTAGGTATGTATGTACGCACAAGTGGGAGGTGCGACATGTGGAATGATATGTGGGAATGATATGTGGGAATGATATGTGGGAATAATATGTGGGAATGATATGTGGGAATAATATGTGGGAATAATATGTGGGATATTATGTAGAACAATCTGTGGAATAATATGTAGAAGAATGCTAAAATGTAGTAAGGGGACCGCCGGTTACGGTGCGGGTCACAGGCCCCACCCGTTACACCAGGGCATGGGCTCTGTCCCGCTATTAATTTCGCCTCTTGGGGTCGAATCCCGCTGGTATGACGGACCTTTTGTCAATTCCGGTCAATCGAATTGATACGTAAATGGAAGCATCTCCTTTCCCGTCCGCGATCCTTCAAGGCTTTCAACTTTCTCAGCATATGCACATGTAGCCGCTCGAGCCGTTGTACGTCAGGTCAGGTACCGTACCTGCTTAACAATTTCCTTGGTCGACCTTGCGGCTAGCATTAACCTTCGATCTAACCTTTTTCTATTATTCGACTCTTCTACTTCTCAATTCTCGAAGCCATACCCGGCCAGAGCCGTATCCCCCACCAGGGCGTTCCCTTCGGCTGGACAATCACTTTTAATGCCTCCTTCGATCAGATGAATTCTGGTTAAACCTGTTGTAATTTGCGCGGCGACTATGGAAGGCTATCTATTGATACCTCCAGATCGGGGCACTATCATCGGGAGGGCAATTTGGAAGGTATTATTGAGCCTGGGGAGGGACTGGTCCCCCCACCTGCGAATGCGCTGAGGCTGACCAAGTCCACATCCAGAGTCGTTATGTCGTCGTTGGAAACCCCCGACAGGACAAGGACCAGCCGAATCCCGGTTTCTCCCAAGTCATATCCGCCGTTCGAACGAAAGATGGAAGCGGCCGAGCATCCAAACACCAACCTAGACCGGAGCCCGACGGCATCTATCTCTCAATATACAAGTCGAAGGTAGCAGGCCTATCGCCGCTTTTAACCCAAGTTTGCACACTGACAGTGTTCTAGGAGGATTTGGAGCCCGTACAACGACACTCGATTTCGTCCATAACCGATTGTCACGTCCGCATGCTTTCACATCGCAAGCAAGGGAATGTGCTTCCAACTCTGGCTATCCAAGTATCTCCAGATCCAGCGACGGACAAACTCCGCAAACGACGGTCGAGTCGGACTGCGGGCTTGACGACAACGAAGGATTCAGGTCCGATAACGTTATGGTTTCGCCTTGGCGATGACCGTACCTATGCATTGGTGGATTGGGCAAAATACATCCAAGACCTGTTACCCCAAAATATCGCCGACAGACAACCCATAAGCCCGATTAGCCCGGGGTCGCCCACATTCGTAAACCCGTTTCCCGGCCCGCCCTCGGACAGGAGTCACTTTACTCGCTCCTCCAGTGGGAACACCAATACGCGGGCGACGCTATCGCATAAAACATCTAGCCACATTTATGGGTCGAGCCAAAATCCGCGGACACTGTACAGCTCTGGGAGTCCGAGCGTGCGGTCTTTGGAGAGCGACGTGTCATCTCATGCTAGCTCTAGCAACGTCGGTACAATGGGCTACCCAGTACAGCAATACACGAGTATCATGCCGGACGACCTCCTATCTCCAACCGACACGCTTGGTGGATATCAGGACGAGTTTATAGAGGGATGGACGTCAGCTCAGGGCAGGATCTCAACTTTGAGCTCCCCGACAAGGATGGTACGAGGGAGCATGGGGTCACCACGGGGCCCCTTGCCAGTTGGTTCCGATTCTAGCTCGCCTCCTCTGCCTCGAGAAACGATTTTGGATAGAGCCTTTCAATTGAGATGCATCCCGGGCTCAGAGCGGGAGGTCCCTGGGGAGGAGAAACTCAGCTCGCTTGCCCGATTTGATGCACTGATGCGCGAGGCGGAAGAGCGGCGGAAAGCGAAAGAACGGGACCAGGCAGCGGTGAAGGAACCATTGAGAAGTACATGGGAGGAGGACGACAGCGAAAGCGCGAATTGCGACGGAGTCAGCAAAGAGTCCGACGACGAGGACAGTGACGCTGATGGCTTCGATTACGACCTGGACGATGATGGCAATACCCCAGTTAACTCAGGACACAGAGCACTCGAGTACATTGCCAGCCACCGCAGTTCCGTACAGTCTCCCCCATTTCGCCACATGTCCAGGAACTCCGTGAGTTATCAAGAATCACATAGCATGACCAGTGGAGCATCGATTGCACGTCCACACACAGCGCATTCAAAACTGCGGCCGGTAATGGCCCCACGAACGATTAGCCAGCCACAACCTATTCCCCTGTCTTTGGATAGGCTCGCTTCGACTCCTATGCCCCTTACAGAAGAAGGAAGCGTTCAGCGACATGGGAAACGCGACTCCACGTCAAGTATCAAGAGACTCAGCTTCAATGAGTTCACGAAACGATTAAGCAGCACGAGCAGCTTGTTGCTTGTTCAGACAAACCAGAGCACGAGCAGCAGAGGTAGCAGCGAGGTGGACGGTCTCGCGAATTCTCGAGGCACGACCTTTTCACCCGAGCGTGAAGACCGTTGCGGATGGCGCGGCAGTGTGGGCGTCTTTGGCGGAAACGACGGCGGCTTCATATGACCGTCCGCGATCAGCCCGCTCCGTCAATCTTTTTTTTTCCTTTTGTTTCTTCCGAGCCTTTGCTTCCCGGAGTAAGATGGTCTCATGGGCGAAGCCCGATTTTCAACCCAGTACTCAAACTTGTATTTTTGTCTATGACGACCCTTTACGAACGACCGACTGCAGCGGCGCTGTTACGAAATCTCACAATCCATTGCGGCTTTTTCACGTCTATTGCATATCAGCGGTTGGGTGTGACATACGTAGTCCACGAAAGCACGGCCCATCTGAGAAGATCTATTATACGAGAGAATATTTTGCACGACGGCGGTTCATGGACAGAGGTCCTGCCCCATTCCGTCGCCTTTTTTTTGTCTTACCTAGTTAGAAGGAGCGACATACCATCCTCATCCATAGCCACGCTTTCTGGCTGGCTCTGGGGCGGAGACACAGGCCGCCGCTTCATACGGAAAGGATTATACTACTACCTCAATTGAATATAGCCCCACCCCATCTCGTACGACCGTCCTCCTGTGTCTTGAATGTGCTTGTTTTGCTTCTTTTCTTCCATTTACTTTCTTAGGTCCCCCCTGCGTCATATGAGTGTCAGACGCTGCATGAAACGGGAACTTATCATGCAGTGTGATGCGGGTGGGGAGATTTGCTGCAAAGCTGTCCCGATCATCTATCTCGTTGGTCCAGGATCCCATGGCCAACAATGTTCTTCTGGTTGGTTGGTTCATGTGCAATAGGTCTGAAAATCCAATAGCTACCACGGCCCCTGCATGCGGGCCTTCCCTTGTAAGCTGACGTTCCCAATGACCTGCGCCGGGAGTGTGGCACCCCCGGATTGACCTGCATAAGTGACTACGGCATGTCCGCAAGGAGAGGAGGTGATTGATTGGGGTGGACTGGAGGGGCAAGGGGGGAGGGGGCCAGCCCCGAGAGAACCCCGATTTGTCATCGCGGCTGCTTATTAACACAACTTTACCTGGTTTATGGACAAAAATGGAAGTGTTCGCGGGTAACCTAGCCATCGCATGCACGCACGCACGTACCGTACGTAGGATGCCAGTTCTGTTGCCAGATGAATTTCAGTATCTAGTAGTTGAATCGGATGCCCTTTCGGCGGGCTGCATTTTATCACCTACATAGGTACCCGTTGAAAGTAGCCTTACGTTGGTTATTGTGAGGCGGTAGGATTGTCTTCATCTCCGCCCCTGTTGATCGATGACGATACCTGCGGTATACGTGCTCATGCTCTGCGTAACACGAAGCAAGGCGTGGAAAGCAAGGGACTACAAAGATAACTACTAGGTACCTACCTACGCTTCGTACTCCTCGTTCGTCGTTAGTGAGGTTCTACTATCGAGTAGTAGCTCTACGCTATCGAACTTGCGCCTGCACCCCCCCCCTCCCCCCCACACACCCCTCCCCGAGTCGGCTCCCAGCACACGGGCAGGTAGCTAGGTATGTACGGATACGTAGGACCTAACGATGTACTATATGATATTATACAATCCCTGACCATCTCGGTAAGATCTACACCCAACTACCATCGACGACGCAGATCCTTCGAGTATGTCATACAACAAGGTGTAAGCCAGCGGCCGCAAGCAACACCAGCAGCAGCATGGAGAAGAGCTCGGGTAACGAGCTTGGCTCGCTCTCTGGGGTTCACAGGGGCACAATCCAGGTAGTGGGTCCAGAGCACTACCTAGTGGCAGAAGCTTATGACGTGTTTGCCTTACTAGTGCGTATTCTGGGTAGCGCAGCCACAAAGGTTATTACTGCACGTGGTGTCAGGCCGAAGAAAACCTGCCCTGTCATGTACCCGTGGGGGTTAGAAGCTATACCATAACTAATACCAGGGTAGGCTGTCTTTGAGCACATTCAGTAGTCGCATGTATGTATCATATAGATAAGCGCGAATGCCCCCACTGGTAGTTTAACGTACCCTTCCTACTTAGTGAGTTTGTTGTCAGAACTTAACCCGCGCATGTAATAACACGACTCTTATTGCCATCATCGTCATCATCATTATCCATTCCCATCGTGACAACTGAGCAAGTGGGGGGCAGCGACCAGGACCAGGGGCGGATGCACGGCACATGGTGGCTCGCAGGCTCGCAGGGTGGCAGGTGTACTTTTGACGACGAGACGGGATTGAGTGCCCGGAAGGGGGGATAGATCCGAGATATCACCATGACTCGGGCGGGCCGCTGGTAGACGAGGGCGGGAGATGCCTTTGTACTAATGTACGCTCGACCCCTTGTTTCATTGTAACGTTAAGAGGGGCCCCTATTACACGACTGGGTAGAACTTCGCTTTGACGATGGTTCCGACATGTGTCTTGCAACCACAACATTCGTAGCAATAGTTAATCGGGCCATAAACGCAACTCTCAAAGCGCTGTCATTTGAATATAGTATCACCATAAAAGGGTTTGCGTATGTATCCGTGTGT
Organism: Monosporascus cannonballus; assembly: GCA_004154925.1. Classification (NCBI taxonomy): domain Eukaryota; kingdom Fungi; phylum Ascomycota; class Sordariomycetes; order Xylariales; genus Monosporascus; species Monosporascus cannonballus. The sequence goes on along the minus strand of QJNS01000157.1, from coordinate 44,734 downwards.
ATCCGTGTGAAGCGATCAAAAAATATTAACAAGATCTCGGGGCCACTGAATAAGAATGCCCCCCCCCGCCCAG
>QJNS01000157.1:0-44651 GCA_004154925.1 Monosporascus cannonballus | reverse complement strand
AAAACAATTCCCCCCCCCCCCCCTCTACAATAAGACAAGGGGTCGAGTGTAGCTGGGCCCTGGCTGCTGAATCTCGGGAGTGTTGGATGATACCGGTTATTGTCTTGAGGTTCGGGACTTGCTGTATTCGGCTCCTTCCGGGTCCTCGTTCATTCATGTCGGCAGATTACCTAATCCACCCGCTTCTTCCTGGAACACCCCGATGAGCCTCGTAGCGTACAGTAAGCACACGGGCGGAGAGTCCAGTTATTAGATTCGGGAGGTATTACCAATTACATGCACACACAGACTCACATGTAGGCAATCATCGTTCTCATGAGCTCGGTTGCCACTTATCTCTCATTTAATTAAGTCTAGACATGCTTTGTCAATCCAAGGCCAGCATCCCGGCCGTCTCCTCGAGGGCCTTGTTGAGCAGCTCGGTCGCTATAGGGTCCTGCGGGTTGATGGCCAGCGCTTGGTGCAGCACCTCGACCGCGTCCTCGGGCTTCCCCAGCTCCATGTATATCAGGCCCTTGGCGGAGAACACGGCGGCGTCCTTGCCGCCCTGCCTCAGGACCTCGTCAAACTGCTCCAGCGCTTCGTAGTACTTCTTCGAGCGCCGATACGCGTGCGCGAGGTTTGTGCGAGCCGACAGCCAGGCCTCCGGCTCCGAGTCGATGTCCTCGGCCACCTCGAGGGCCTTCTGGAAGAGCGTGGCCGCCTCGGTCGGCCTGTCTTGGTGATAGTAGACAACCCCCATCTCGTTCAATAACAGCGGGTCCGTCTTGCATAGTCCGTACGCTGTCCTGAGGAACTCGTCCGCTAGCGTCATGTTGTTGAGGGCATGGTTCTGCATGCCGAGGAACACTTGTGGGAGATGCGTGCCCATGAATAGCCTTGCTGCTGTCGAGTACGCCGATATAGCTTGGTCATGTTCTCCTTCGGCAGCGAAGGTGTGAGCGAAGCCGATCCAAGCCGGCCCGAAATGGGCGTCCATCATGCTAGCTTTACTGAAGTATCGCCTTGCTTCGGCGATTTTGTCGATAGAAAAGTAGTATATGCCCACGGCAAGCCAGGTGCATGGCTCTTCGGGATGACTGTCGGCGAGGTCGTGTGCAACAAGGAAGAGGGCATTCTTCATCTTCAGCTCGTACAAGCAGGCTAGATGCAAGGGGTATATACTAAAGTTATATTTGTCCTCTTGCAGGACGGAATCGGTAATCGCGAGGGCATCCTTATACCTGCATTGGGTATAGAGGAGATCTGCTTGAGCCAGACGCAGATCGGGGTTCGAGGAGAGGTTGTAATGTGTAGAGAGCGTCTCGCAAGCCGATGTAAAAGCGTCGGGGTTACGGTATTTCGAGAGCCGTGTGGTATAGAGCATTCTGGTGAACTCGGCGGCTTCTTGTGACGAAGACGGGTCCCCTGGTACGGTGATAGAGTCGAAGTCTAGAGATTCGAGGAACTGCCATTCCTCGTCGGGTGACATGAGCGAGTTCTTCATCAGCTGCTGGAAAGCTTCGAAGCACTGGACGTCTATGCGGACGGCATCCTTGTAACACTCCTTAGCCCGGTCGAAGGCATTCTGCTTCGCGTAACAGATCCCTCTCAGAAAACACATGGCGGCCTCGTAGCGCCTGTTTGCAATCTCTTCCTCCGAAGCTTCGTCCCTCCGGTCGTGTGACCTGGCAGTGGCCCTGCCATGGCTGGACGCCGTGGACCGTCCACTAGTATGTTGCGCCTTGCGCCTATTCGCCGGGTTCGATATTAGATGAGTAGGGTTACGCTCTCCAAGGATAGAAAGGGCCTCGTCGAATCTCGACTGCTTGATGAAGCAGTGGGCAGCTAAATATCGACACGACGGGTTCCGGGCGACCAGGTCTTGTTTGGATAGGAAAGCTTGGGCTCTCGTGTAATTGCCCGTCGCGAAGTGAACCTGTGCGAGCCAGAACGCATCGTTATCGTCGTCTATAGCAAAGGCAAAATGCGGTCAGTGTGGCGCAATAACCATCTATCCGTTCTCTCCCTCTCTCTGTCTGTCTTGGTCACCTCGAAAGATGTTTCAGCGGATGGGACGGACGGACGAACTCGTTAAAGCCAGCAGCTTATCTCCTATGAAGATGGCAGACTCATATTGGGCCTTGTTCAAGGCATCCTGCCTCCATTCCCGGAGGAAGCTTTCCATTGCTACCGGCAGTGCATCGAGGGACTTCGTATAATAGGGCTAGGCATTAGGGATGTTGAAAGCTGGTGGAGGTGCTTCGCTAGTTGGACGGTTGACGTTGATGTTGTTCGACAGATAGGATAGTGGGGTGTCCGACCACAGACTGCCGGATGTCTACGCTTGTGGTTGGTTGCCCTATATCCTTTGAATTTACGACGCGTTTTTGGCGGTCGCGGCGTGGGGTATGTATTCGATCTCCCTGGAGGGTGGACCTGGCCCAAGATGCTAGTTGTGCTGTGCTTGTGCAGTAGCGAGGCTCCAGGGGTCCTAGCCAATCAGTACTTGCTTGCTATCCGACGATATGCAGCCCAATTAGTATATTGATAGTCTAGGTATGTAGATAGAAATAACCTCTCGATAGGCTCGATCCATATTATACACCTACCACTGAGCAATGGTCGTCTCCGAAATCTAAACAACTATGTAGATAAATACAAATGCATGCGTCTTGAATGGCGAAGGGAAAACATGCAGATTGACAGTTACTTATAATAGGCAACATTGAAACTCAGAACCCGGCGCCGTTACCGGTAACATGGACAAAGATTCTCACCAATACGTTCCATTGGATTTGTACTCTTCCTACTCGAGTGACGGCAACTCTTCTCAACATGGTAGTCTTTGTGCGGTCTGGCATTATGTGATCCCCATGCACAATATTGGAATAGCGCTCACCGATGCCATCAGGAAGCTTGATATCGTACTCGAATAAGATGGTCGCCGATCTTGATCTCGTGCACAGCTAGGAAACGGCCGGGATAGGCATGGCGCCCGAGACTGAAGCTCGTGTTCTCCATCGTAGGAGATATGAACCGATACTGCTCCTTGTTGACGAGGTTCAGGGGGGGTCGTCCTTCACGCCGCTTCGGATATCGGCGAAGCGGTGCGGGTTGAATATGGTCGGCTCGGGGTGGTACTCAGGGTCTCTTGGGTGCGAACCTGCTAGGCGTTAACACAAGGCATCGAGTGTTTAAGCGGAAAGCCTAGCTATGAGACTCTCCAAGCTCAAAAGCGGCCGTCAAATTCTTCGTTGGGAAAACGGGGAGAATCATACGTACTGCCTATAGCAGTAAACCAAGTCAACGGGCAATTCAGGCCCAGCGAAGATTTCGGGCTTCGACACCAGGAATCACTCGTACATACCACAGAGGCAACGCGATGCTTGAGTCAGCAGGGATTTTGGTGCCGTCTGAGAGCCGCAACGGCTTCATCACCGAGCGGGACGTCCGGGTTCAGCCCGGTGTGTTTGGATTCGAGAACCTGTACCACGGTCAGCCGTCACGAGCCCCATCTCTCGCGGAGAGTAGGACACCAGCCGCACGTTGTCCTGCAAGGTGGTTGAGCCACGTCATCTGGTAATGCCCTTGATTTCTCCACATATTTCATCGCAAGAATGAGCAACTCCCTTGTTGCGTTAGCAGAAGTTGTACATCGAACAATAGTAGGGGAGGTTGATTTACGTACCATCAGCTGAAGTCGCCCGCCGTATTAGCCCTTTGGACTGTGGCTCCGTCAGGTGGTCTCTCTGAACAGCGTGAAGGCTCTAACTAAAAATGGCGACGAGCACAGAGACGAAGATTGTCAGGCGAGCAACGGCAGTGTCGCTAAATAGGTCTCTGATCCCAAAGGCGCCCATCTTGCATCCGTGAGAAGCGGGATTCTCGTATATGCTGTGCGAAGGCGAAACGGCACGACAGCATATAGAAGAATCTACGGTAATATATGGGAATTACGGTAACCGGCAAAAGGAGCTCGTTTAAGGGCGGCCTTAATGCTTTCGGTGTTCCCTATTGCAATGATGTTTGCTCTCATTAAGGTAAGGGTCATATAAACAGGGGGATAGAAGCGACAGGACATTGTTGACCGTATATCACTGGGGCAATCATCTAGAAGCCGTCGGTGGCGAACCTGGATTCGATTCCAAGCATTCTAGGAAGACTTGGATATCCCGCCACCAGCGAAAGCCGGGGCTACCGTAGCACACCAGATAAACGAAGGCGGAGAAGCACACACCAGTCAGCCACCATCTCGGCTGCCGCACGTTGGGCGGGGAGAAAAGCAACGAAAGCATTACCATTCCAAGACACATCTCCGGATCCCCAACGCAGAGTCGGGAAATGGGCAACAGCTCGCGCTCTTCGCAGAGACTCTAAGGGAAGTATCATCAGCCCTTTGCCGCGAAGCTGGTCGGATGTGTACCCCTGAGGCCTTTCTTACGCGTACTGCTTTTTGAAGCCCGCTTCTCATAGGCAGCGCCTTGAACCGAGGGACGGCATGGCGCCGAGGTAGCGCACTTGGTTGTTTGTGTTTGGAGTCACACCCGCTTGCTAGACGAGTCGACTGGTCCCCACTCTTGCGCTCCTGTTTGCATGTTAATGATCTCCATTGTAGACTCGTATCATTTCTAGGATCCGTGAGCCTACACGACGGCTCCTGCAAATAGACTGTACAGGAAAGCAGCCTGCACTCTGGCTAGTGGCGGTGCCCGTAGGAAAGTGCTGCCTGGCATCCAAGGGCCCTTCCCGGACCTAGGGCTTCGTACGATGTGAATGGTTTTGTTTTGTCGTTTTCGGCTGCGGATAACTACTGGCTGAACAATAGCTTACATTCCTTAGATGAGTTAATGCTGCGTTGGTCAGCACTGTGGTGTAACTGGAGTATGCTCAAGGGGTACACCAAAGTATCGTGGTCGCAGGCCTACAAGAAACCTGGTGATACCCCTGCGATATTTTTGGCTAACATTCAGCCCGCGGACGTAGCGGATAAATCCGCTCTCCATATGTGAAAACGGTGGATGGAAACTTATGTTATGTGGCCTTGCCTAACTCCAGAAAATAGCCATGACCGGAAGCAGCCGATGTGGACCCGTATATGATCCTCCCAAGCGGATATAGTTAAGTTTTTGCTTCACGCCAAAGAGACAACATGTCCCGGGCAGACGTTGACGGCAGTCATATATATTAATGACGCGCATTGCTTATGTGCTTTAGGACTAGAGAGCAACAGACATAGGGATTCCGATGGGAAAATAAAATACATAATTGCAACTCCAACCTGTCCGCTGCGTCCCCTGGGAGGAATGCAAGACGAGAACCGGATTCTGACACTAATAATTAATTATATCCATTCGCAAGACACGAACGAGTTGTTGGGCCGAGGCGGTGCAGAGGGCGAACAGAAAACGGACTCGGCGTGGCGCAGATCCGCCATATTATACCGCCCAATTAGCCGCCGTTGATGGCCTGCGTCGCGTTGCCCGCCGACTGCCGCGATATCTCTAGTGATGCTAGGATAGCAAACTAGGTGTGCCAGAATTGCGAGTGAAAAGCTTAGGTACGTCGCGTGTCGAGTGGAAAGCTCGCACGCTTGGTAGTTTGCTCTAGCTTGGCCTACGATACCGCAAGAGTTCGCCGATCTGATCAAAGACAAGCCCCGGATCCAGCTGGCGACGGAGTTGCAGATGGATTCCATCCACGTCTTAGCCCCTTCGCTGTGTGATTCGTATGCCATATCAAGGGAAGCTTCACCTACTGACCGACCACCTCTATCGCAGTCTCCAAACTCCGCCTCTCCCCCAGCTATCCCTAGTAACTATTCCCCGGCCCCTCTAGGAGGCCCCGGGAAGCATCGAATACAGGGATGAGTACAAATCAACAACGCAGTACAGTAACGTTAGATACGTATTACAGAGATCCGTCTAGGTCGTCCTGTGCACCGTCCTATTTGCATCATTATACAGAAAACGCCATATGCTGCAAGGAGAGACGCTCTCGTGTAAACATTAGATTTGACTCCCGTGAGTCGTGACAAAACCTCCGAGCTCCGATGCAGCCAGCAAACTCCGGCGTGCTTGCAAATGCGCAAAAACCAAGATCATGCGTTCGCTCCACCAATTTGTCTAAACGCCGTGAAAGCTGCACCTCGTGCCATCCTGTCAACCTAGCATGTGGCGAGCTAGAGAACCGTACCGTACCTACAATCACTTCAAACAGTATCCTAACACCTTGACTCCGTAAGAAGATGAATGACGTGGCGTCTATCTAGACACCAGGCCAGCGCAGGCGTAGGCCGTCGACCCAACGGCCATACAGGACGTCGGAAAGCTGCTTGCAGTGCTCCATCCCCGGGCGAGCGTCGCGGCCTGGATACTTGGCTTCCAACGCGGCTCTTTCAGAGTCCTTCTCTCGGGAGGGCCCTTTAGCGGGGCTGCTAGAGCCATCGGAAGCCATACTCTCTTGCCGCCGCCTATGGCCCCTGAGATGGGGGCTGTTCGCTGCAGGCACCGACTTTGTCGGACTCTGATTCTGTTTGGTGGGCGTGCTTTTAATGACCACCGTACCCAGCGGCATCTCGGAATCCGCTGTTGGTTTCGCTAACGTGTTGCCCCGCAAAAACGCGTTCGACAGCTTCGCATCTTGTGAGATGGACGAGTTTAGGTTGCGCATCAGGTGGTAGGCTCCTTCGGGGTCCAAAGCGTCGAGAATAGCAAACGCGTCTGATAACTTCGCAAGAGCCTCTCTTTTGATCATGTCCGACGTCTGTGCGTGTAGTTCAGCAAGGGTCGGGTCAAGGGCTTTGGAATACAGGCGTCGGCCAAGCATTGCTTCCTTGCTGTTTGTCTCGACCGCATTGGGGTTCCGATTCTCGTCTCCCACTTCATCACCTGAAAGCGGAGATGGGATCGGACTTGAGGCAGAGCCGTCGGACGGGACGCGGCGGAAAAGACGTTGAGAGGAGCCGGAGTTTCCAAATGACATGTCAGGCTGGAGAGGCCGTTTCATCGCAGGGCCCGGAGGGCTCCGTACAGGCCCGGCTCCCGGCGTCTGCGCCGAGGAAGGTTGCCTTCGCATGGTCGTCTTACGGACGGTCATCGGGACTGGCGAAGATGGCTGCAGCGGAGCGTCCTTAATGTCCATTCTGCGCAGAGCTTCCTCGGTAGAAAAGACAGACGACGGGTTTCGTGACCGAACAGTTGCCTTCTTAGGGGCCACTGATTTTACGGTATCGAATACCCACTCGTCCTTGTCGTCTTTGGGCAACATGCTGTGTAGGGTTTCTTGGTAGAAATTCCTGGTCCTCTTCCTGTACTTAACGGCGTCGTAATTTCGTCGTCGCTCGATAAGCTCCTGCAAAGCTTCCACTTTCCCTGCGGACCTGACAAATCGGTGCTTTAATAAATCCTTTGCCGTCGGTCGGCGATCCGGGTCTTTCATAAGACACTGCGTGACAAAGTCCTTGAACTCCTTCGAGAAGTTGCCCTCCAGTCTAGGCGGGGGGTTCTTTGGAATCTGGAACAGCGCCTTCATCGGGTGAAGAGCGGCATGGGGCGGCTCCCCGTTCGCCATCTCGAGCGCAGTGATCCCCAAAGACCAGATGTCCGCCTTGAAGTCGTACCCAGCCTGTTGGATGACCTCAGGGGCCATCCAGAAGGGGGTGCCGACGAAGGTGTTCCGTTGCGACTTGATGTTGGTGAGCTGCGCAGCTACGCCAAAATCGGCCAACTTGACTTTGCCGGCTTCCGATAGCAGAACGTTGGCGGCCTTGATATCTCGGTGTATCTTGCCTTCGGCGTGAAGGTACTCGAGACCGCGGAGCAGTTCGCGGCAGATGATAGCAATATGCGTCTCGCTAAAGACGGAAGGCTCGGGTTTGAGCTGTGATGAATAGCCTGTTAGGTCAAGAAACTGGTGTACTTTGCGAAGGTATTTTACCAAGTCGAGGCATGAGCCCCCGCCTAGATATTCCATTACGATCCATAGTTTACTGCCTCGTAAAAAACTCGCTTTATACTTTGTTACGTAGGAGCTGGCGCATGTACTCAGAACCGAGATTTCGGCCTGTATATCCTGGATGTCATCGTCGGTCGACTCTAGGTCGATCTATCGGCCCGGGATTAAAATTAGAGCCACGTATAACATGCGCGGGAGTGCAACTTACGTGTTTAATTGCCACGACTTCGCCCGTGGCCTTTTCGATGCCCTTGTACACGACCCCAAAGCTGCCACCTACACATGTCAAGCACAAGTCAGTAACAGGCCTGTTCACCTCATAGTCAAACGGCGGGGTTCGCTGAAACCGGGAGGGATCCACTTACGTCCAAGTTCCTCAAGGACCTGGTAATGACTGGCGATAGCCTCGTCTGCCATGCTGTCGGGGAGATGCGATTGCGCTTAACTATACCCGAGTGGGAGCGCAATAACGGGTGCAGGAGGAAAGTGAGACAACAATAACAATGAATAGGACCCGGACTCGAGTCAGTGGCAGGGAGCTGCAGCGACCCAACAGTCGACGACCCGCAGCAACAACAACAGCACCAAGAGAGAGACACCTAAGTATTTCAGGATATGCTGTTCCAGAAGGTGACGAACTGCCCCATTGATAAATAAGTTGGACTCCAGGTGAGAGTGTTGAGATGTCTTTGGTAGTTATTCAAGAGCGGTATTCGTTCTCAGGTAGGTAGACAGCTCTAGAGATCTACCTGCTACAGTATGGAAGGGCCGTTGTCCGGGTGCGTGTCCCAGGGAGCTATGACCAACAACAACAGTTTACCGTTCTGGGGGTAGCTTGGCTCGTCCGGGGTGTTTGGGGGACCTGATTGGCAATAATGTAACGTTAATAGCGTCGGGGGCAATTGTGATCCAATCCGCTAGTGGAACTAAAAATATCGGTCATTTCTTCTCTGACGTCGCTTAAATGAAATCCAGTAGCTTACCTCGCAGGTATTCTCTTTTTCGCAAAGCGACGATATTCCCAATGGTTCATGATGAGTGAAATGGTAGTTTAGGTGACCGAGACGGGGAACGAGCAAGAAGGGTACCTGCGCATATGCAGGAAACTAGACTACGCGCTTTGATATTGAAAAGGCGTGCATCCTCCCCAGAGTCAGTTGATGGTCGCCTTCGACGTGGTACTTACGCATCTCTTTTCGGTCCGCCTTGCATGCCTGTGGACCTAGAGGTACCAGTATTGCGTTCGGTATTGCAGGTGCTCCTTATGGCGATCAATCTGGGCGACTCCCGCGCTTGGGGGTCCGCTTGCTCTCTGAACAGCCCCAGTTATGCAGGGTGAATCAGCCAATTGTATAACACGATCTCAGGCGACAAGCCGGCCCCACGTTACCGTCCTTGGAAGTAAGCAGGCTGTTACCCAGAGAACAGGCTACTGAGGGGCGCTGAGCAGCAGAGCGTCGCAATCAACAATCCAAGACAAACATAAGTACATATCTCTAAGAAGCGGTCGGGCCCACGCTAGAACTATGCATCCGGGTACCTTGGTGAGTATAGAGCAATAAAATAAATTTTGTTTTGTCGGATATAAATTGAGGGGATGCTTGCATGTATATGATGTCGCGACTCAACGCAAAGTTCCTGGTGTTGCCCGAGTCTATGTCTCTCCTCCCTCGCTCTGAATGATGGTGGCATATCAGACACAGGTTACCTGGGAATAACCAATTGTGGGGCTCGTAGTTGACCCAATGGAATTGCAGTGTGGACAAAGAAAAGGTGGTTGAAATAAGCTGTGGGTGGGGGCAAGCGCCTTATGGCTTCGTCCGATTATTTACTGCCGCCCTGAGTTGAATCCCTTGAATCTTTGATGCACCAGGATTGAAATGCGCTGAAACAGGTAGTACATGCGTACATGTATCTGCCGTTTCTGGGTCAACCGCAATCAGCCGCCCCTCTGTTTTGAATCAGCCTCCATCCCCTCTGTGCCCACCTGCCCAGATAATGTCAAGCCTCGAGCTTTGGCCATCACGTCCTTACTTCATCTATTCGACTGGTCTCCTGCTACGTTAGTGCCCGCTATCCTAGGCCTTGGTCTTCGCTGAGAGAAGAATCCCTGTAGTGCGTCCTTGAAGCATCGTCAAATCCCCGTTTTCTGGCCCCGTCGTGATGAGTTGGCAGTACGGGGGTGGTATCATTAGTCTCACTCGCTGCCTTCTGACCTGTCCGCCCACCTTGAACGTCCTGGTTGGTCTCTTCATGCAGCCTTCCCATTCATTGCCTCGTTCTCCCAACTTGTTGCCTCGCCTATCTCTCTGACAACAACACCTGGTTGTTGATTTTACTCCTCTGCATTCTGGTCCCGGTTTACACCGCCTCCGCCTTGCCCGCATCTGCGCATGGACGGGTCTTTGGACACGGAAACACGCGCCGCAAAACATTGACGGAACGCATCTGATCTGTGCTAGTTCGGATCCCGATTGAACTTACGCAAGGAGATCCTTCGAGGTGGAAAGAGTCACTCGTTTTTCAAACTTTGACGGTCATAATTCGGCGATATGGTACCAGAACCGCCGCCCCTGCCTACGCAGTTTCCATGCTGGTGTAGAGCTATCTATTCTTGGGGAGGGGAGGTAGGTGCATTTCATCCGTAAGAGCAGTTCCCGGTCCCGCTGACATTATATGCGTTTTAGTCAACACGAGATCTGGGTTTCATCGAAGGAGATCTTATAGAATGTTTAAATGCCGGAGATGGATCCTGGTGGACGGGCAGATTACTACGGAACAAGACTGTCGGGGTCTTTCCGTCCAATTTTGTCGAAGTGCTGCCCGATAATTTTCGGCCAGTGCACAGATCAATAAGCCCGATGATGTCCAGCAATACTTCCAGCGCGGCAAGTAGTCTCCAGAAGACCAGATCGAAACCTTTTCGCAAACCTTTCGAAGCATACGCGAAGGCACCACATTACACAACAGCCAAAACGCCCGAGATTATACGAGAAGCGCCAAAACCTCGACCTAGGAGGGACTCGGCTCGGAAGGATTCGCCCAGGACTATTAAAAACCTCTCGCAGGAAAGCATACATCGCGCCGCATCTCCGGCGGAGGCTCGTGGGTATGACACAAGGGCCGCATCGCCTGCGCCACCAATGAATTCCTACGCTGCGAGAGCACCATCTCCTGGACCACCACGGTTGCACCATTATGCCTCCCGGGCGCCCTCACCCGCGCCACCTCCTCCAATGCCGCATCACTACGTTAGGAGAACACCCTCGCCAGCGCCATCGCATCTCCAAGATCACGATGACAGAACCCCGTCACCTGCGCCGCCGATACATCGCTATCCTTTAAGGGTGGCTTCGCCTGCGCCCTCATTCGGCTACGCACCCTCCGGGCCGGGAGCGGAGGTCGACTCCCCGCCTCCGCCGCCTCCTCCACCGCACCGCCATGCTATCAATAGGAACAACTCAAATGCTTCTTACGATAACAGACCTCCGCAAACAGGATATCACACACCGAGGATGCCATCTCCATGTCCGTCGCCGGGCATTGACGGCCACACACCTTCTCCGTTAAGAGAAGCGATGGATGGTGTAATCGAGCAGCTAGATGCTTTAGGTATGAAGGGCGATAACGAATCAGCCGAGGTCCCGTTCGATCCGTGGTCCCCGGAGTCGTTCGATATGGTCCATCACAGATCGAGGAGGAAAGCGCAGACGAGGTCGCAGACATCACTAGGCATGCCGCATCAGGACTCCGGGTATGAATCACACGGCGGTGAATCGTCACAGGAACAGCAACATCACGAGGGGTTTCAAGAGGAACCTCCATTACCACAGCTGAACAACTACGTCGAGAGGATGGAGAGCCGGCTTCGAAAGATGCATCAGCATAGTTCGAGTATGGGCGACATTGATCTCAGAGGCATAAACAGGGTGCATCAACACAACTCGAGCATGGGAGGCGTTGATTCCAGCGACGTGGAAAAGACGCACCAACACAGTTCGAGCATGGGAGCTATAGACCACAGAGAGACGGAGTCCCCACCGCCTCCTGTCCCGCCTAAGGGGCATCACCACGAGAGACCAAAATCTTCATTAGGTCAGATCGTGGAGACAGGACGGAGGCTTCGAAAGCAGAAGTCATTCTATGAAATAGGAGGTCAGCTCCTCGGTAGGACGTCTACCACGAAAACCAATTCGACAAATGCCTCTTCAAGCACTACGACGCAGAGTACGAACAAAAGCCTGATGAGCGGCGCCTCGGCTGGCGGTATTAGCGCGACCAGCGCCGGGAGCCTGGCAAGGAAGAACGAGAGGGCGCGGAGTGCTCTAGGAATACGCGATGGCAACGAGGATGAGGATCCAAACCGACCCATCACGCCATTTAGTGGAGTCTCCTATCATCCAAGTCACTCGACGTCGGCTTTGCGTCCGCAATCACAAGCTGCCCTGCGTCCCCAATCGCAAGCTACTTTCCACGATGACGGAATCGCTGGTATTGGTGGGCTTGTGCAGCCTGAAGCGACCAAGCCGAAGAAGTCAAACTTCATAAGGAGGATTCTGGAGGCGACCAAAACAGGCGTTGCCAGTGGCCGTAGCAGCATTGCAATTAACTCAAGCCCCGCGCAGTCCTCAGCAGTCCAGCGAACGCTACGCACAAGCATGGCATCGATCGCAGGCCCTAGCACTACGAATTTGACGCCGACGCCTCGAGACATGGCTTTGACTAGGAGCAGCAGTAATAATGACTGGATGCAGGTGCGAAGAGATGTGAACCGGTCCAACACCCTGAGCAAAAAGGAGCGAAGCGACCGACGTGACCGATGTCTGATGATGGATTATCCTGCGTTAGACCCCGTTGACGAACTCTACGAAAGCGTCGAGGGGGATGAAGGCGCAGACGGTCTACCGGTTCACGAGCCCACCAACTATCAGGCCATCAACCTCAGCCAGGTGGACAAGAACTCACGCTTCCTCAGCAACTTGCCTTCGTCGACGACCTCAATTACGCTCGCGACTACATACGTGTGCAGACCTTACCGAAGCGACGTGCAGCGCTTGCGCGCAATCTTCACCTGGGCTGCCGAGAAGATCCACTGGGAAGAAGACTTCGAAGGTGAAATAGATACGCGACGGGTAATCCAGACAAAACGGGGTTGCGCCGAGGAATACGCCGTGCTTGTTCACGAGATGTGCGCTGCTGTTGGCATACAGTCCGAGATAGTGCGTGGATACCTCAAGTCTCCAGGCGAAATCCCGGAGACGACTCTGATGCCTCGCTCGAACCACTGGTGGAACGCCGTTGTGGTCGATAATGAGTGGCGCATGATGGATTGCTGCCTGGCAAGCCCGTCGAATCCCCGCCGCGCACTGTACTCAAGCGCAGCTAATACCACCGCTGAGTTCTGGTGGTTTCTTACGCGGCCCCTCGAGCTTTGCTGGACGCATATCCCTGAGCACCACAGCCAGCAGCACATCTGCCCGCCGGTGGCCCATGAGACGCTGCTGAATCTCCCTTGCGCCTGCCCGCCGTACTTCAAGAATGGGCTTGCCATGGTCGATTACAACACTTCCCTGATTCGCATTGAAGATCTGGAAATGGTGCACATCAACTTCAACGTGCCCGCGGACATCGAGGTAGCGGCCGAGGTGGAGGTCCGCGGGTATACCCGGGATTCGGACGGCGACTTCTTCGAGAACGGCGAGGTCGTCAGGAAACGCGCTCTCGTGCAGGCCGAGTGGTACAATGGCGTCAAGCGGTACACGGTCAAGGCCATCCTCCCGGGCGACGAGGGCAATGGCACGCTCAAGGTCTACGCTGGCAAGCGGGGGCTCATGCACAGCATCAAGGACATTCCACATCCGCTGGCCTTCGCACTGCCCATTATCCACACGGGGGAGAACCCCCCCTACGAGTTCGTCACGCGCCACCCGACCCCCCACGCGCAGCGGCATGACATCTACGTCGTGCAGCCCCAGTGCCAGCGCCTCGCGCTCAACAACACGTTCGTATTCGCCGTCCGCCAGCACCCGGCGCTGCCGCCGTCACCCCCCGGGGCCGGGGCCGGGGGCAGCGCCATGACGCCGAGCAGCAATCCCGGCGCCACGAGCCCAGTCCCGCCCTTCGCGCGCCCCGCCAGCGCCATGAGCATGGTGACGACGAGCTCCGTGTCAGCTTCGGCGGCGCCCAGCTCGGCCACGGGCACCATCGCCGGCAAGAAGCCCGCCAAGCTCGCGGTGCAGACGCCCGGTGGCAAGATCCTACGCCTCATGCGCAAGGACGACCGCTCCCGTGGAGGAGCGGGGCTCGGCATCGGCGTGGGCGGCGGGCGCGGCGCGGGCGAGGACGAATCATCCCCCTCGGGCGCCGTCAGCGATGGCGGGACCTGGGAGACCATCATTAAGTGCTCGGAACGCGGCGTCTGGCGCGGTCTCGTGCTCGCGGACCGTACGGCCCGGTGGTGCGTTTTCGCCGAGTGGGTCTGCGTCGGTTGAGCGGCCGTGTTTCGGCCCGTTTTTCGTTTCGTCCGCCGTATCCCGTATCATGGCATGCCTTCGTAGAGTCGATGGCTTGGGCGTGGCGCGTTTTTGTTAGTTTATCATCATCAGGCCGGCTGCTTACTTACAATCTGTGCGTCGTGGTATCCTGCATTTTTGCTCGGCGTTCCGGCATGTTATTCCAGAGAGACCATTTTGTTTCTTAGCGGTTTGATTTATGGATTGATCGACCGGATTGCTCTGGTTTGGTTTGCGGATATCCCGGATGGGGATGGATATCGCCCAAGAAAGGGGGGTCGTCGAAATTCGAGTTTTTGCTGGCTAGCATCTGGCGGCGGCGTCATGCATACATGTATCAATCAAGTACGTATGTAGGTAGCGAGTATGTGCGAGTGTGTGTGTGCGCCGCTACTGCTTGCGCGGTGTATAATACGATTGTTGGAAGTCTGTCTGATCGTCGAGTGCGTGGAGTAAGGAAGCTGCTCATCCGTGCAAATGCTTGAGCGGCGACGTTTCGTGGTCTGATCCCTTAAGAGAGACGGCCGGCGTGGCCCCTGATTAGAGCCCACACCTTGGCTATATTCGAGCATGATCCCTTCGGCGGTTGTAGTTGCGGCCGTGCTGCTTTGTATGGCATTGAAGTAAGTAGGTAGGCAAGTAAGAAGGAGGGAGGTCATGAGACTAAAGCCATGGAGACTCGTCTCTTATAAACTAACAGCTCCCAGGTCCCTCTGCACTAGCTACTTTAAGCAGCGGGTTGGCATCCCTAGAGAGGAGCAGAGAACACACTGTGCGACGGGGAGTGATCTGTCCGGCGGTCGCAAGAGCATTGATGGCAATGCATATGCCGGATATGTCGTTATTATACAAGATGCTGATCCTTTTTTTCAGGTTCATCACCTATGTAATCTTTGGCTCCTGGAGCATCCCTCCGTGTATGCTTCGAAATCCGGGGTGTGTTGCAACTCGTTTCTATCGACCGCTTCGTAGGCTGTTGATTCCCGACGGAACCTACGTGCAGGAAATTACATAGTTCACACCTATCTTAGTCATGGTGACAGGTGCAGTTAGGGCACCGTATTTGTTTTTCATATCATATCCGCCTGCTTCTGGATTTCCCGACTACTGGCACTGGGGCATATACGATATCTTATCGCGGCGTGAGAAAAGATTGAGGCGGAAAGAAACGGAAGAATCAAGTTGTTCATGCGCAGTGGGCAGTGGGCTAAGCCCCGGCGGCCGCATGATGACTGGTGGCCGCAGAAACTCGAATGGGAGGAAGAACTAGCTCTCAGGCCTCTCCCATCGTAGAAGCCTAGAGAAGACAAGAATAGGTCTGGAAAGCTGGATGCCCATGTAGAATTTCCCAGGGACCAGGACAAGGGAAAATTGCTCTTCTCCGTCCATGGACACCCCACGATGTTTCCACGATACGAGGATGTGAATTGTCTTCTAATGTGATGGCGGCAGAACGTTGAATATCCGGACTTTACCTAGACAAGCGTCTGGCGTGCCCAATCTGTGTACGAGGATGGCTAGAGAAACGTAAAGAAGTGGTCTCCGAGGCTTAACACCGTGATGAGGTTGGCGAAAAAACCGCCTGGATGTGCAGTAACGAGATTAGGAATTCAGATCTACTGTCGCGGTTTGGGTGGCGTTGGAAGGATAACGGTTGGGTGATAGCGGTGTCCCGAAATATACGGGCAACCGGTCGGGAGTGCACGCCCTGGCATCGATAGAGATAGTCTCCTTTTGTGGTAGCAACTACTTCTGAGATCTGGACCTGTCGTCCTGCGATATACGGACGGGACATACTTACGGCCTGGCGACGATACCATGTCCATCACCTATGAAACCGCCAATCAATACATCGACTGTGTGTAGCCATAAATATTTCGCAAGTTCGTGTTATATCCCGTGCTCGGTATTCTTCCGATTGGCTACTCCGCTGTAAGATGGTTTCTGTTACGATGCTTACTACGCCTATTGCGTGGTAGGAAAGAAGCGAAGTTGACAAGTCGCTATGCAGCGGCATCCGCCGCTTGACGGTAAGCACAGCGGAGTGTTTAACGCCTTAGACCACTCGTGTAGCGCTCGATACTAGGAAAGCACTGGCAACCAGTGCCGGTTTTGCTGCATATATATGTAAATCAAAAGAGGAGTTCGGATCATGGGCTAAGGGGCCGAGCTATACCTTCCTGCCACTCTACGAAGGTGAAGGTTCTCAGCATCATCGCAGCGGAATGGGTCTGGAATCGGCGGCGAACCACACTCAAAAGTATTGCAGAGTATCATCTGCTACAGGCGTGGACCGCCCGAACCCATATATTAGCTGGAGAAGTCTGTCTCTCCAACTGGAATGGTGGCTAGGGCATCAAAGGACATTAAGCGTTAGTTCTTCCTTGGATACTTACGCACGGCAACTGTAGACATGTTCAACTCTTCATGGTTACTCATTCACAGCGATCTCGGTTGCCCCTGATTCAATAGCTCTGCCACGCTCCGAGGGTAAATGTAGATCGGTCAGGTGCTAATTACTGGAGCTCTGATACTCGGACTCCCATCATGCCATAACACCAAATAACTCCTCGAATAGGGGGGGAGCAATCAACCAGAAGTGAACTCAGGGACTTCGAGTCATATAAATAGTCTCGCGATTCTGTGTTGATTTGTTGATTTCACAGCTGATATGTGATCTACGAAGACGAAAGTCCTCAGGGAAGTCGGACAAGACAGCACCTACCGACCTAATCGGCTGCTCATCAGGCCTTCGACATTTTGTTCTCCCCTGATATACGCAGTGGTTCTTCGTACTTTCGTTTCTGACCGAGGGCGATATGGCAGCATCCATAACAATTTCTTTCCAATGACGTGGTCAAAGCCAAAACCAATACCTGAACTGGACCAATAAGAAAACCATAAATTATTCCTTACTGCCCTTTTGATTTATACCCATCCATGCCCGGAACGATGCCTGATCTCGCCGTGACCAAAAAAAAAAACTTCGTTGAAATCTTGGGCCACGCCACCAATCCGTCACTGCATTCCCTTCTTAGTTACCTGGTTTCGTTCCCTCGGCCTGCCCGGGGACGGCTGCTGTTGAGGCGATGAGGTGAGCGGACTGGAAAAGTCCATCACACTGCCAAGCGAAAGCTAAGACATTTAGCGGGATGTGCAGCTAATGAGTATGCAGGTATGATACTCTAGACGTTCGAGGTGCAGGCGGCCCGCACACGGCACACAACTTTGGGTAAACTGGAACCATCGCTACACGATAAAGGAGAAGGCGAAAGTGACTGGTCTTGAACAGCTTCTTAGCGTAATCTTTAACTTCGGGGTAGAGGTGATTTTGTGGAGTGCAAAAGGGCCGTAGCCACGCTGCCGGTATCGCTAGGTATTACGAGCCAGGTGAGTGGCATGGAATTCGCAACTAGACAAAATCGCACCCCTAGTTACAAGTATATGGCTTAATACCATATGTCTTGGTATTTCGACCCGACTTTCTGACTGTTGAGAGTTTTACAGGGTATTAATTATCGTAGCCGCTTTGAATTTAAATAAAATTCCCTCAATCCAGTCATATGGTTAGGTGAACTATACAGGTTACATAAAGGTTCGACGTGTGACCGTCCACTAGAAGTCGCAATTTATCTGCGACCCGCCTGGGAGCGCTGTGCATTTTCAGCTAGTGGCAACTTGACACATGCATGCATAACAATGCGGGATGCAACCTCGTATGAATGTTATGACGTGGGCCTAGCTCCGGAGTGATCGAACAGCTAGATTAGTGGGGACCCGCCTTCTAACGTCAACTCACCTACCTTACGAGGTAGGTATTTCATGGAGAGAACAATCTTGGAAGTTTCTAGCCCACATATGTATGGCCCGTCTGTCGGGACCTAACCCGCCACCTAAAACAATCATTGACGAAGTGGCTTCAGCGTTGTTGCAATCACTGGAATCCCAGCAGCAGATGGCATTCCCAAGCCTCCGAAGTGAACCTGCTCAGACTCCACGGGTTCTGCTCAATTGGAAACGAATACCTAGGTACTGCTCATCAGTGGCCGGCTCCCCCGACTTTTCCATTGCCATAGGTAGAGTTCGACCGTTTGTTCTCTAGGGAGCACGAGCAAGTATCGACCTCGGCTTGCTACGGTGCAACCAGCTACGAAAATAAGAGTCCGACGTCCCTCCTAGTGCTTGTCCGCAGCGACCCAGCACAGCCGGTTGCGACCAATCATGGCCCGTCTCCTCTGGACCCCTATCGTTCGAGCCCCGTATGCTAAAGACAGAACGGCCGAAACTCTCGCCGGGGGCCCACAATGAAGCCGAGTGCACCGAGTGAGCCGACTCATGCCAGGCGCTATCCTTTCGTCCAGGTGCCCCAGGCCTCCCCGGGTCTTCTCCAGGCCCCCCAAATATTTCCGCATCACCCGCTCAGTTGGGGTGCCGCTAACTTAGTTGTCGCCGGCCGTATGGGGATCGCCCACCATTATTCATGACTTGGTAATTGCTCCATGGAGAACTACCTAGCAACGGTCTGGAGTCAGCTGGGATCCCCAGGGGGAGGTCCAGGACCCAGAGAGCACTAAATCCGGGGCCCGACACTGTTGGTCTGCAGGAACCATGAAATGTCAAGTTCTGGGTCATGACTACTTGAGTTTTGGCAATAGATATATAGAGCCCACGTTTCCACCCGGGGGCAGCTTCGCCTGCCTGTCTTCATATCCCTACCTAGTATTATCTACTCTCATCAGCTCTTTTGCTGCCACCCAGCTACCAATTCTTATAGCTACAGGGTATTACATTCCTAACCCTGGTGCCTAATAGGTCGCATATATCTATTCTCCTACGAATGCATTAGGATGGCGAAAGGCGCAGTGCCCGCGGGCACGAGCGATGTTGCCCGCGTTGAAGCCCCAGTGACCTTGAAGGCATACCTGATGTGTGCTTTCGCCGCCTTCGGCGGTATCTTCTTCGGTTATGACTCTGGTTATATCAACGGTGTCATGGGCATGCAGATCTTCATCCACACAGTCGACGGTCCGGATGCCAACGCCCTTGAGTCTAGCAAGAAGTCTCTCAGTAAGTCATTCCGGCCCGTGATGCTCTGATTCTCATTTCGGATTCGCGAGCCCCTGCCTCTCCCACTCGAGGTCCCAGGAGCGCTTGATGGCTAACCTATACCGTTTCCAGTCACCTCGATTCTGTCCTGCGGTACCTTTTTCGGCGCGTTGATGGCTGGTGATATTGCTGACCAGATCGGCCGCCGGACAACTGTCATCCTGGGGTGCTTGGTCTTCATGGTCGGTGTGGCTCTGCAAGCGGCGCATTCCTCCGGCCTTGGTCTCATCGTCTCTGGTCGACTTGTTGCCGGCTTCGGCGTTGGTTTCGTATCCGCCATCCTGATTCTCTACATGTCGGAGATCGCACCGAAGAAGGTCCGTGGTGCCATCGTCTCGGGATACCAGTTCTGTGTCACCGTCGGACTTTTGCTCGCGTCGGCGGTCAACTACGGCACCCAGCACCGCCCGGACACTAGCTCCTACCGCATCCCTATTGCCCTGCAGATACTCTGGGCCCTCATCCTCGCCATCGGCCTCTTCATCCTCCCCGAGTCCCCTCGTTACTTTGTCCGCAAGGGTCAGCTCGAGAAGGCCGCCGGTGTGCTGGCGCGTCTGCGAGGGCACCCCATCGAGTCTGACTATATCCGGGAGGAGCTGGCCGAGATTGTCGCCAACCACGAGTACGAAATGAGCCTGATTCCCCAGAGCGGCTACTTCAGCACCTGGCTCAACTGCTTCCGAGGCTCCCTCTTCAAGAGTGGCAGCAACCTCCGCCGCATCATCCTCGGCACCTCGCTTCAGATGATGCAGCAGTGGACCGGTGTCAACTTCGTCTTCTACTTCGGCACTACTTTCTTCCAGCAGCTCGGTACCGACTCGGACCCCTTCATCATCTCGCTCACCACGACGCTGGTCAACGTCTTCTCCACACCCATCTCCTTCTGGTCCATGGAGAAGGTCGGCCGGAGACCTCTGCTTCTGTGGGGCGCCCTCGGCATGGTCGTCTGCCAGTTCATCGTTGCCATCATTGGTACCATCCTGCCCACGGACCCGCAAGCCATCAAGGCCATGATCGCGTTCATCTGCATTTACATCTTCTTCTTTGCGAGTACCTGGGGTCCCGGCGCGTGGGTTGTTATCGGAGAGATCTACCCGCTGCCCATCCGTGCGCGCGGTGTCGCCCTCTCGACCGCCAGCAACTGGCTCTGGAACTGCATCATCGCTGTCATCACCCCATACATGGTGGACGCTGACAAGGCCAACCTCGGCCCCAAGGTCTTCTACGTCTGGGGCGGTCTCTGCTCGTGCGCCTTCGTCTACGCCTACTTCCTCATCCCCGAGACCAAGGGCTTGACCCTGGAGCAGGTCGACCGCATGTTCGAGGAGACAACGCCCCGCAAGTCGTCCAAGTGGGTCCCGTCCAGCACCTACGCCGCCGATATGGGCATGACGGCGGCAGAGAAGACCGCTAAGGAGGTCGAGCATGCGGAGGTCTAAGCCACGACCAAACCCTTTGGGTGGCTGCGGTATGAAATGTATGATGACTATAGTAATGGGGAGGATTAATGTACATAAGCATGAGTGACGAGAATATATCAATCGATATTGAACATACCTTTGAGCAACACGATTTCACTAAACGAACCTAAATGTGATTCAACCTATGCGTCGGTAGGCCATCGAAAAAGTGAGGTCGTCTTGGAGGAATACATGCCTCTGTCAGCTCAATACAGCCCACATCCAGGAATAAGGGCTTAAAGAACTGTATAAATATAGTCGTACATGTTCACCAAAGTCTGCTATACCACTGTAATAAATCGATTACTATTGACCAGGGAACACTAGCTCAAAGGGGTCATCCTACGTACATAGTTGAATGTAGGCGGTCTAAGTCACCTCGTGGGAGTTAAAGTCCCGGCAGAATGATGACCAATGTGGTCGATGCATTCCTAGTTATATCACCAGCCTTCGGCGTCGCTATAAATGGCGGACGGCAATACCATTTTGCCTGGGCATTCTCGGCCGGGAATATGGTTGTATCATGGGCTGTGCGTAGTAAACATCCATCGCAGACATCGGCTCAAAAGCATCGTGCATATCGTCTTTGTGCGGCAGCGGCGGCGGCATCATCGTCGTCGTCATCGTCGTCGCTCATGAGTGCTTGATTCAACATACCTCCTCCTACTACCATCCGCCGCTGGCTAGCCTCTCCGCGAAGAACTGCATGATGGGCAGCATCTCCTCCCTGCTCCGCGGCATGCCGTCGTCGCCCCTCTTCCACGTGACTTCCCGCACGTCGGCGAACTCGCCCCTCACAGCCTCGACCGCCGCATCGTCGAGTAGCTCGCTCGACCGCCCGCGGCACAAGAGGACTGGCGTGCGCGCCTTCCCCAGTCCGCTGACCGTCGGCACCATGCTCGCCGGCAGCGGCCCGCCGATGGACACGACGCCCTTGAAAGCTGAGTCGGTAGCCGCTCCGTCCCCCTCGGTGACGTCGACGACCCTGTCGCTACTGCCGCGGAGCCTCGACGCTAGGCCGAGCGCCAGCGCCCCGCCCTGCCCGAAGCCGAACAGCAGGACGTCGCGCGAGTCCCATCCGCACCGCCCGACCAGCGTCTCCCGGACGAGCCCCCCGAGCACCAGGCGCTCGGCCCCCGAGAACCCGGGGTCCGGGTCCAAATCGTCCGTCGACGGCGACAGCGTCAGGTCGTCGCCCCAGTGGAAATGCCGCGTCGGCCCCGAGCCCGAGTCCGGGGCGGCGCCGAGCAGCGCGGGCGGGAGCGGCGAGACGCCGCGCACGGCGATCGCGAGCACGCCCGGCAGGTTCAGGTTCCGCGCCAGCGCCGCGAACGGCGCCTCCGAGTCCCCGAGCCCGTGGAACAGCAGCAGGACCGCCGTCGTGGTCTCCGGCACCTCCGGGTACACCAGGGACACGCGCAGCGACGGCGCCAGGTGCTCGAAATCCTCAGGGGTGGGGATCCGCGTGGGCATTTTCTTTCCCGTATGGCGTAGAATTGGGGCCGAGGATGACTCACTGGAAATTATGGATTACTACAGGACGTAAGCTGTTCGGAGCAGGATGCGTGCGGGAGAGTTGACCGGTCGGTACCTACTGAGAATCTGTAAGTGGGGCCGGGAAAAGGACAAGATTTCTCGCCGGCAGCGTGATTTCCATTACTAGGTACACTGCTGTAGGTGGATCTCCAGGTGTTTGGCATTACCAATGTGCATTATCCCGAAGTCAGGTGGATAAGCCTCCAAAAAACCATGGTTTCAGCGGCGAGGCAGTCTCAATATATTTAAATCCTTATTTAACCTACAGATTGGTACATGTTAGGCATGACGTGATAGGTGCTCATGCCTAGAGCTACTATGTATGTATGTACAAGCTGTGTACAAGCCACACCTGCATGCAGTCTTGCAATTGCCTCGGAGCAGATGATTGGCTCCCCGCGTGTACCGTCTCGCTCCGCTGAACCCTGTAACTGCAACTCTGCCTGCCTAGCAACTTCCACTGAAACAACAGCTGTCTTAACATTTGAACTCTTCCAGACACATACTTTTACGTGCGTACGAGATGGAGAGATAATAATATCAGGCAAGCGAATTTATACCGAGAGGATTTGATATACCCCTGCGCGCATTGACTTAGCAGCCTACAGACCATCCCTCCGGCTTGGAGGGTGTAAGCGACTTCCAGGTTGATTCAGTCCAGATTAGTACAGCATGCGACAGAATCCTATACAGTAGCTCTCTTAACTACTACGCACCACGTTGCTGAATGCATCACAGCAGCCATGTCAAGTAACCGATACGGCGCGTCATATCGCAATGGCACTGCTAACGGGGACGGCTACGGGCCTCATGGTGGGAGGCAGAATGATGAATATGACCCCTTCGGTGAGAGCTATTCGACGGGCGAACGCTTCGGCACACCTCCCCAACAATTAAATCCAAGTCGAAGACCACCTCCTATCGAATCCGCGCGTCCTGGCGGCTATGGGTCTTATTCATCTTCTGCCTCGTCGCGACTTCAACGGGCAAACGAAACAAATGCCGAGCGCCAGATCGCCCAAGTCCTCGATCACATCAAAGCAGAGTGGCCTGCCATGGTCCAGAACGACTGCATACCCGTCTCGCTAGCCCTCCAACTGCTCGATAACAGCTCGGTCGGTCGGGCGCATGACTACAACAAATTCAGGGAAACGCACCAGTATTTGCAAGATTCGCTCAAGAACATCGTCCACGAGCATCATCAGGGCTTCAATAGCTCCATCGGTACATTCCACAAGATCCAAGGCAGCATACAGGCCTCCCAGAAGCGCGTGCGCGTCCTGAAGGAGTCCCTGGCTGCCTCGAGGGCAAGTCTAGGCTCCACAGACCCCGAACTCAAGAAGTTATACAAGACTTCGCAGATGTATGATGATGTCTTACAGACGTTAAACGAGCTGGAGGATTTGCGCGGAGTGCCGGACCAACTCGAGGCGAGGATATCTGAGAAGCGATTCTTGAGTGCCGTCGAGGTCCTACAGAGTTCTATGCGCAAGCTGCGGAAACCCGATCTAGGCAATATCGGAGCCTTGACTGACCTGAGGAGCTACCTCGCGAATCAAGAGACAGCATTAATGGATATTTTAATTGAGGAATTGCACGAACATCTCTACCTGAAATCACCCTATTGCCAGGAGCGGTGGCAAAACCTTGCAAAAAACCAGGGCGCCTATGACGAGACCTACGCAGATGCGGCTGCTGTAACGCCCTTTCATCTGGTGCTGGACGCCCTTGATCTCGAGCAAGCAGTTGCGGAAGACCCGGCCAAGAACCCCGAAGCGGATACCTTCTGGTATATAGGGCTGCTCGTAGAGTCCCTCAATAAGCTGGGAAGGCTCGAGAGCGCAGTCGATACCCTGAAGCAGCGGCTACCGGTCGAGCTGTTCTCCATCGTTAACGAGACGATCAACGACGTAGACCAAAGACACCCTAGCTCTCTACGGGGTGGCTCGACGAATTCAGAGGGGCTGCACATCTACGGCAACAGGGAGACTCAATTGCGCGCAGATGTTATATTTGACCTCCTGTGGACATTATATGGCAAGTTCGAGGCCATAGCCGAAGGCCACCGCGTCTTCCACGAGGCTATCAAAGCCCTCATTCGGCGCGAGGGGGGCGGCAATAATACTGCGCTGCTTGGGAGCTTTAAAGAATTATGGAATCTCTATCAGAACGAGATCCGCGCTCTGCTCCACAACTATGTCACAACTGACGCGGATCTATACCAATTCAACTCCTCGCCGAATCCGGGCGCGACCTTGAACAGCGCGAAGGATGCATATAGAGAGCATCTTTTCAAGTTCTCCGATGCCGACTCGAAGTCGGCTGAGATGACTACTGAACTCGAAGCCCTGGATGGCATAATACGGACTGCAGTCCCCGGTCTCACGTCTAATTCGCGGAAGACTCAAGGCTCCGATAAGAAGACGCACATGATGGGGAAGGAGACCAGAAAGAACGCAGACCCAGGCGCTTTCGAGAGCCGAAATACGCTAGGCTCTTACAAGTCCCTTGTAGAGCCGAGCGTGTTCAATATGAGCCTACTCCTGCCACCCACATTGGTGTTTCTGCAACGCCTGAAAGCCATCGTGCCTCCCGGGTCGGATCTAGCTGCGAGCACTTTGACATCGTTCCTCGATAATTTCCTGGTCAACGTCTTCCAGCCACAGCTCGATGAAACGCTTGGCAAGCTCAGTGACAGCGTCTTCCTCGAAGTGGATTCCTTCCAACAAGACCCGAACTGGGCGTCAGTGGCTCGTCGGCCGGTCTTCAAGGGGACAACGGCCTTCTTTACTGTCATCACTGCATTCTGTCGAATGCTTGGGACGATTCCTCATGACCAGGCATTAAGTACCCTGATCATTTCACAGATGAATAGATACTACGAGAAGTGCCTTTCTTGGTTTAAATTACTGGTGGCCAAATCCCAAGAGGCCACGACAGAAGCACCATCGCTGAGGTATTCGGCGGAATTGGCGATGACCGAAGGCGACATCCAGGATACCATTATGAAGCTGTGGACATCGGACAATCTCGACCCAGAGCTGCTAGAGAAAGAAGTCGGACTGCTTATTATGCAGACCAACGAGCGGTCACTCGAACCGAGTGATATCATTCAAGATCGCGATGCCATTTCGTCACTTTGCTTGCTCTATACCAGCATGAAGTGGTTATCAGTGAAGATCGTTGGCCTAAGGCACATTACACGGCAAGATACGGACTCGTCGCGCCCCACGATGCCTAAGAATCAAGGCCGCCGACGCTGGACTCTGCTCAATGACCCTAACAAGGCCACCGGCGACCACCACGGGCCTGTGTACCTACCGATGACACAGGACACCGTCCAGTGAGTACCACTCCCGCAATAACGTGGTGAGATCAGCTACCTAACTCAGACGCATAGGTCATTCGACAGCATAGTCTCAGCTTACGAAGAACTCGCCGGCACCGTCATCCTAACACTGCACATGGAAATACGATGCCGCATTATCCAGTCTCTGAGCGTGACCCTGTCGCCCAAGACGGCGCCGTACGTCCTCCGCGACCAGGAGGTCAAGGAGCCGGACCCGCAGATCCTGTCGCTGAACGCGGAACTCGTGGCATACGACGAGACGGCGGCGCACTTCCTGCGCGAGCGCGAGATCGCCTTCGTGCGCACCGGCCTCGGCCGCCTGATCAACACCTACCTGGTGTCCAACGCGCTCGCGACGCAGCCCATGGACCGCCGCGGCTGCGAGCGCATGCAGCTCAACATCCTGGTGGTGCAGCAGAACCTCAAGAACATCGAGGAGGGCGTCGACCTCGCGCGCGCCGCCAACTACTACGCGCTGTTCCAGGAAGGACCGGACAAAATTGTCGAGAAGGCGAGGGCGAACAGCGCCGCGAGCGGAGAGCCGATGCCCGAGTCCCGGCGGTTCAGCTACGACGAGCTCAAGGCCCTGCTCGAGCTGTGCTACAGCGAGCAGCTGGCCGACCCGGAGAGGGGCGTCGCCGCCGCCGCCAAGAGGAAGATGGGCGAGAAGGTGCTTGCGCTCAGCGAGCACATGTGGCAGAGTTGAGAAAGAGGTGTTGTAGAATTACCGGGCCGGCTCTCGGGACGTGGCGTTTGGGGGTAAAATGACAAGACAGGCGGGGGCGAGCGTCGCTACTTTTTTTTGCATATACTACACTACTACATACAAACAAAAGAGGCCGAGGCGGCACAGTGGTCACATCAACTCTTGTCATCTAGCCCTCTTCTAATGCGTGTACCATGGCTACGCTATATTAATTCACCACGACCTAAGGGTTGTTCGACCGCTTCTCTCGCTACTATTGGGAGCTACGACACGGGCTTGTCTTGATTCAAACCCAAGAGTCGCTCATCAATTTCTCACTTCTCCAAAATTCCCGCGGTGACCGTGACACAACGTGACGTATGCCGTGTGCTGTCTACCGTGTGCTGTCTATGCGAGACCGCTCAGCTCACAAGAGCCCGCATAAGGCGAGACATGAGGCAGATAGTTAAAGGGATCTTTTTGATACCAGGGGGGAATCCGTGGACTCATGTCGTGCCGGATAGATACGCCATCGGGGCAAGACATCATGATTGCCACGGGCCGGGTGGATATGGAAAAGAAGGTTAGACACAGCCGGTTCGCGTGTGTAACATGACGTAGGGCCAGATGCGGGGCACACGCGCCCGTATGGCAGGATTCTGCTGGTTGTAATAGGATTGATATTGGCCTGTTCCGTGCAGATATGGTCGTTTTTTCCGGAAAGAGCGTCGTTTCGATTACACGTGCATTGATGGCAATGCTTCCGTCAGGCAGATTATTACCTCTGCGGCCACTACGTGAGGCGGTTAATACATGACGTCCCGTCACAAAATAGGCGATCAGTGGCCCTAGAGGCTGCCGAAGGTTGCATCGGCAATGATGGTCGATCGTAGTTCACGTCCAGTAATCGGTCATATTAAGTTAAATGGATGCATGTTCCTGACTGTGGCGGTGCGTATGTTATTCACAGCCACAGCCAAAAAGGTGGAAGGTTGCGGGAAGTGGGGGGTGCTGGGGAGTGGGCCCAATAGGATTGTCCGGCACTAGACAAGCGAAATTGACAATCTTTATCCGTTTCGAGATTCGGATGCCCACCTACGTAGTACCTCGCACAATGCGGTCAGGAAGCGTCGCTACCGGTCTTTATTGCTATTATAAGCTGCCCATCGGATACGTGAATAGATTGCACCAGTAAGTAGGCATGTGCTGGTCAACTGTGATATCGATTACCCCAGGATAGATGCGTAGTGAAACATTGTGTGGCCTTTTCAGTACAGCGTGACATGCCGGATGGGTGCTAGCGGACGGTCGTTTCAGATTCGGCTGGATACATACTGGTACATAAGTAGAGATTGGCGCTAGATGCACAGTCCACGTCGTTTCCCGGCGGCTCCCTGTCGAGCCCCTGAGACGGACTGCCAACGGCCTTGACAAGCTTCCCGCCAGGAGACGCCAGCGAAGCCCTCGCGACTCAAGCATCCAGGAACCGAATTGGCAGACTGGCGCCTGTTCGAGTGGTGACGTTGCGGGCAGCCGTCTCTTGTGGCCACACTCCCGACTACCTACAGTAGACGTCATGTGGTCGGATGAGCCGTGGTTTTACTTCATCTTAATAAAGTGAAGCCACGGCTAGTGGGAGAGCCGGGAGAGGCCATATTGGTGACGCGCATCCTGCAACCATCACACGAAGTGGCGTCTCAAGTGCGAAAATGACCACGACGCGGAGTGATGTAGGAGGTTTGTGATTGGCTTGCCCGATGCAGGGAAACGGGCGGGAAGAAACTCTGAGTAGGAGGCTTTGGAAAGATTAAATCGGGCGGATCTGAAACTCAAGCAATCACATATTCTCTTACTCGGTTGCATGCGGGTCGACACCGTAACTATGCGCCAAGTTGTAAGCGTCCCGAATAAACAGAACCACTCGTCTCTTCCTCTTCTCCGTCTTTCTGAAAGCCATCATCTAATTTCTTGCGCTTTTCCCCTCCTGAAGTTCCAGGTGTATGTATACATTATGACGTTTGTGCTCGAAAAGCAGGGTTTATGCATGAAAATCTTGGGAGCTGTAGAACTTATTGCTTATAACATGCATTAAGAAGAGGACAAGGCGAATATCGAAGTTTTACTTCTAAACTTCTATAGCACAGATCGCAGCATATGGTCCACCAGCATTGAAAGGGAAAGAGTTTGCCAATATGGCTTGGTATGTTGTATGTTATATGCAGGTTTGCAACCCAGATCTGCTTTGCAACGTTGCCATATGGTGTTCGTAGGAGTTTCTCCTTGTACGTTACAGTAAAAAACAGTTCTGCTTCTTTGGGGCCCAGACCTCCGGCTTACTGGATGGAAGTCCATGGAGTCTCCGCCTAAATATTTCCAAAGGCTCAGACTGGGGACGAGAATAGATGAAATTCAATGGATTTAGTCCACTTACGGCTAGCCTGATAGGATATATGGGATACATCCTCTGGACTTCCAAGGTTATTGACCACACAAGAAGTTCGAAGGTGCGGGAGCTACGAAGCAATATGTACTGTATGAAACTGAAGACACTGTGCTGAAGCACTTCCCCTAGCCTAATTTTTTTTTAAGCTACAGGGCACTTGAGGAACCATTTCAGGGACGAGCCTAGGGGGAAGGACAAAAGCGCAATGCGTCCAATATTACTGGAGCGTGGAGATTCCAAGTCCACACCCACGCCCCCCCTTCCTGGTCAAAGGGAAGGAACAAAACCGTCGACTCGCCCTGCTTCCCTTCTCCGACAATTGACAGATGCGAATTCTCACTTTGGGCGTTCCTCTCTCCCAGGTTTTCACTCGCTCTTTATTTTTCCTTTTCTCTTGCCCCATTGAAGAGCTCAATACCGAGCTGGAAGACTCACCATCGTTGAGAAGGCCAGCGTAATACAAACAACGTTCACTGTCGTTTCGATTGGGGCCCCCGATTGTTCCCCATCCCCTGAGGCGCTGCAGCCACCCAACCGAAAGGGTCGAACAACCCGGCCCAACGCGGACACAACGGAGGCCAGAACGGGGCAAATCAGGTTGCCAGTCAACAACACGCCAATCAATCAATCAATCAATCATCGAATCCAGAGAAAACCATCCGTCGCTCATAGTCCCATAATAACACTCGCGTCATTGTAGCCAAAGCAACCACCACGATTCGTTAATCTATTTGCACCGTTGCCAATTCGGAAAATCAGGGACGACCACCGAAGGAGTAGAGTTTGGGCAATGCAATGACAAAGACTCAGGGTTTTTACAAGCGGATCAATTCTCAACTCTTTTCTACTTCTTAGAAAGATTCCAGCACCTCCCTCCCCGACCTCCCCTGTTTTACCATCTTGTCCCCGAACGAACACTCTCGGCTCACAAGTAAAAAAAACACGACATTCGCTATCCCAAGGACGTACGAATTTGTTTAGGGCAACATTTCGTTCCTTGCTTGAGTCATCACCGGTGCCCCAAATTTCCAGCTTACGCCGGGCTTATTCCTAATCGTCCCGCCGTTGTTGTGGAAGTTGGCTATCGCACGATCTTTGCTTGCAGCCTGCCCCTATCCCCGGGCTTTGACGTATAATTGTGTTTTGCCGGAATCTCGACCGCAGCCACTGCTATCACTCGACAAGGAGGAAAGGACATATCCCGCTTGGACACGAATACTCTTTTCGGATAGATATTGCCCATCATGTCGTATGTTGTGACTCGAAGTCTAGCGGACCATTCCTCTCTTTGCCAGGACAACGGATGCTAACATCGCGTCATGTATAGTCTGGGGGGCGCATTTAAATCTATCTGGCATGCGATGACCAGCAATGATCGGCGTAAGCAATACCGGCACCGAATGATTCTAGCTTGCTCTTTCTAACGTTGCCATCTGCAGATTCTTCCTACGATTCCCCATACCGGACAGGCCGGCATGTCCCTCTCAACCGCGAACATACCTTGACATCAGTCGCCACGGCCTCGGAGTCCCGGGCCGATATTTCATCTCCGTATCCCGACGAGACGGGTCGGTTGGCGGCCGGTGGGGATAGCTCATCGTATCTGGGGGCGGGAATGCCTTCAACATCTCCTCTCAGTCCCGGCTCCAATGGTCCATACTCGCCTGGACTGAGGTCCTTCAATGCCCGACGCTCAAAAGACGACGGATTCGAGACGGTTAGCAGCTCCGGCGAGATCCCGATGCAATCATTTTCCGACGGTGCCCCTCCGCCGCCGCCGGTTTCCCACTCGTGGAGGCGGATAGATCGATGGGCTGATGAAAATTACCCAGAACTCTTCGACAATTTGGGCGAAGGTTGCACCGTGAATGACTTGAACGAATTGGAGCATCAGCTGGACTGCTCATTGCCGCAGGATGTTAGAGACTCCCTGACGATCCATGATGGGCAAGAGCGGCCGGGTCTTCCATGCGGAATAATTTTCAGTTGCATGCTTCTGGATTGCGAGGAGATCGTTCAGGAATGGGACCAATGGAGGAAGGTGAACCAGGAGTTCCTGCTTGAAACGAACGTCGTGAACCCCGCGGTTCCTTCCAAGGCATTTGGTGGCAGCAGTCAGGCGTCTTCGTCAAAGTCCGCACCGGGCTCTCCCGGCGGCTCTCAAAAGGGGTCGTGGAGGCAGGAGCTCGCGGCACGTCAGGATTCAGTGCCTGCAGGAGCTGTACAGCGCGCTTACGCGCATCCGGCCTGGATCCCTCTCGTGCGAGATTGGGGTGGCAACAATCTTGCCGTGGACCTTTCGCCGGGACCGACTGGAATCTGGGGCCAGATTATCCTCTTCGGCCGCGATTATGATACCAAGTACGTGGTCGCGAGGTCCTGGGCCGCTTTCCTTGCGCTGTTCGCCGACGATCTGAACAGCGGTAAGTGGTTCATAGACGAGGACAGCAACGAACTCAAGCTCCGCGAGTTTAAGACGACTCGCGTCGAACCGTCTTACTTTGACATTCTGCGGTGGAGAATGGATCAGAAGCACGGGCGCGGCGCGAAAGCTACGGCAAAGCGCAGGTCGATGGGTCCCGGCGCTATATCTCCCGGCGTTATCTCCCCTGGCGCTGTGTCTCCTGGCGGCTCTCCGTACGTGCACCCTGCAGATAGCAACGGGGAGGTTCGTGGACGACCTCTGCAACGACTCAGCAGCCCGTCCCCACTGGCGAGCCCCGCCCGCGCGGGATTCGGAAAGCCAAGCCCACTTGCTCGAGTTACTGAAGAGACCCCTCTCCCTGAATCGGCCACGGCCACGAATGGTAATAAGGCGGACAAGCTTGTCGAGGTCGAGACCCCAAAAGTCAGCGAAGACGGAGGGTCGTCGAGTTCGAAATCTGCCGCGAGAGAGTCTAAAGGCAAAGAACCGTTAGCGCCCGAGGCCGAAGGTGCAGAGGTGAACGGCAAGCTTGCCGACGACATGAAAACGATTGAAATCTGATCATATAGCGAACGGCGAGCGATGCATTACGAGACTATAGAACAAATAATA
This sequence comes from Monosporascus cannonballus, assembly GCA_004154925.1. NCBI lineage: Eukaryota > Fungi > Ascomycota > Sordariomycetes > Xylariales > Monosporascus > Monosporascus cannonballus. Next base: position 12,588 of record QJNS01000157.1, on the reverse strand, counting down.
GGGCGGCGTTCAGGCTATGAGACTTTGGTAGACTCGGTACCGAACATAGTTGTCTGCATACGACTGGCAATTCTTGGTTCTTACGGCAGCGCGTTGAGATTCGTCTGATTAATCAACCCGTTGTCGATTCATTGACTCGACAGGGTCTTGGACAACCCTTTCTCGACTCAGCAACACATGGTCAAGCCCGAGGCGTTGGCCTTGACGCTGAAGCCGGTGGTTGGAAAGGGAGTCTGTTTGTATGCTTGTACTAATTACCATTTACCTGCTTCGCCCACCGACTCTAATCATATGCTGGACTGGGTCCCCGTTCGACGCAACGCCGCTCGAGCTCATAATGATAAAGCTGGGGACTGGTGGAAACGGCTGTGCTTGTTTCGTCGCGTGGTTCGTTCATCACAGGGGGGTTGGGGAAAAATCGAACCCCGTCGACGCTTGCGTTATGGTGCAGAACGGACTACGGGCCGAGCTGTTGAAGCTTCACCTCTGTCTAGCAGGCGTTCGGACAGAGTCCCCCACACGGCGGCGTTGGGTGGATACATCTCGTCTCGGTACGCATTTGAGGCTCGCTGGCATAGGTCGTCAAAAGAATGTCTCGCATGTAATCAATTGAGGCGTTGTTTTCGGAATTAGGGGTACGACGCCATTAGCATAATAAATACCTAGCTGTATCTTAAAATATTCCAATACTTTGTAATCAGTAGCGACGTGGTTGTGACTCCGCCTCCGTTGATGTCACGGGCCTTTGCATACTGTACATACAGGCGATTTCCGAATTGGGATGGGACATAAAAGGGGTGCATGGGCAGCGATTACTCAGTCACGTGCGAGTGAGTATCCTGCCAAGGCTTTCGTCATCAGCCTCACCTGCCGTATCACTCACTCACTCACTCACTCACCTGCACTGCAGCGCTAATCGACCAACTTGATAAGCTTCAGCAACTTATTTCTCCACGAGATTCGTCAGTGAGCAACGCTCCCGCCGAACCACGTCCGATCTGTTATACTATCCCAATCCCCCGTCCATCTCCGAAACGCGCCCGCCCGCCTTCGAGGAGGCCTCTTCGCTTCGACCCGAGCCCTGAACGTTCGTTTGCCCGTAGAGCTACCTGTCGCTCCTCCTCTCGCCGCATATTTCGCCCTGCCCTCCCGATAAACAAGCCAAGCCAACCCAAGTTACAATGGAAGAGGACCGCCTCTGGAAGTTCCGCAAGCCCGAGTGGCTCAACAGCGCCTGGGCGCGCAGTGCCGGAGTCTACGGGGCCGGGGCGCTGGTATGTCTGAGACCCCTTCATCCCTCCCATTCGCCTCCTCGTACCTCGCGCTACTTGTTGCCTGCGCCCGTCGCTCGGGATCGGGTATCCCTAAACCCCCGTAGGTATAGCAAGGCTAACACCTAGTGTGTGCCAACGTCCCCAGTTTTCGCTCGCCTTCTACGTCCTCCTCGACGCGGCCGTGTGGTCCAAGTCACCGCTCAACGGGTCCGACGTGCACGTGAGCTTCGTGGACTGGCTGCCGCTCATCTTCAGCTCGCTGGGCATGCTCATCATCAACTCGGTGGAGAAGGCGCGGCTGTCGGCCGACTCGTTCAGCTACAGCGGGTCCGGGGTCGCCTGGAAGGCGCGCGTCGTGCTGTTCCTCGGCTTCGCGGCCCTCGCGGGCGGCATGGCCGGCGGCGTCGTGGTGTTCGTCCTCAAGTTCGCCGTCCCCGGCGTCGGCTGGCCCATGCTGCAGATGGGCGTCGAGAACATCGTCGCCAACGCCCTCGTCGGCCTCAGCAGCGTCGTCCTGTGGGTCTCCCAGAACATGGAGGACGAATACAGCTACAACCTCGCCCTATGATTGACGACGGGGGCCGAGTGCCCTTTACCGCCTATACCTAGTGGTGGTCTGGGGGTCTTGCGATTTGCGAGATTCCGGGGGAGGTTAAATACCGTCGTCGCGACAGTCAACTGCGGGGCGGGGGAGGTGGTCCCAGGGCTAAGCTACCTATTTCTGCGAAGGGATCTAGCGGTCGGCTTTTCAAGCAAAGACGTTTGGTGCGCCACGTTGCCTATACTACGGAGAGGCGACGATTGTAACATCTGTAATAGTATGGTTGGTTCATGGGGGAATATCGGCGAGTAGGCTGGAGATTCAAGAATTCGTGTCTTTAATTTGCATCATATTCGCGATTTTCATTAGTATCGACCTGGCTGTCCTGCTTATGGATATGTTTACTGTTGCAGGCTGTCGATACTATCCTGTTGCGAATTATTATACAGAGCTGAACCACCCGGTACAGGAGATGGCCATGCATATCTACGCCCCCTGGAGCAAACCAAACGGAGTCGGGTCACTCACAGGATCCCCGAGCTGAATGAAAACTGATGCAATTTCTTTAAGCTATGAGATGTGAAGAGGTACAAGCCGCGGGGAGACGGAAACAGCACCTCTCTGTCGTGCTCAGTCAAGGGCAGCAGCTGTCCATTGGCGAAGACGCCAAGGGGCTTGCCAAAGCGGCAAGCTAGATAGCAGCTGGGACTCCTCTCTATACAAGGGGACTAGCTCGAGAACGAGATCAACGGCCTTAAATCTGGTAATGTACGCGTGGGTAATTAATTTGGACCACCACTTTTTGGGTTGCTCGGCTAGGACGATATACAAAGTATTCTACGGAAGGGGCAGTGGCATAAGAAGGCATTCATATAGGTATGTCATTTCCCCCCCTCTTATTATCAGCATCGTGCCCCAACATGACGATGCTTACAATAATCCCGCTTCTTGGAGAGCCATCTCAAGCGTGTCGTTCCCAGGGGATAAGGATGGGGTCCTTTCTATTCTATGGGGTCCACTTAAGAAGAAGTGCCCTAGTCGAGCTTGCCGTTCCTCCAAGCCGCCAGGTCCTCAATAAGGCCCCCTAAACTCGCTTCCTACTATGTACCGCCTAGCAGGCACGGCTGCCGACTATGACGGTAAAAAGGAGGCGCATGGCTTAGATGGCTCACCGAGGACATCAGAATGCGCCAGCAACAGCCTGGAATACGCCGCGCCTACCCCAAGAAGCAAAGTTAATGAGGCTAATATATGACGAGTACGCCTCTGTGCCAGCCCTATCCACCTGCATGGAGGTCTACGACCAATCGAAGGCGGTGGGCTCGATCTGCTTCCGCAGCGAGGTCTTCTCCCAATCGACGCCCTTCTCGAAGTACGTGTACCTCCCCCGCTTGTCCACGCCGACGGGCCTGACGGGTCCGTAGTAGCCGGGCGGGACCTGCTCCTGCTCGGTCGGCTCGCGGTCCCAGTTCCTGAGGCCCGGATGACATCCTATACAGCGCAGGGTCGTTAGCAGCCCTCTCTCTCGCGCACACACTCCCCCTCTCTTCTTTCTATCGTCTAGCAACGTCCGCGTCTTAGCCAGTTCCCCACGACCGCCGGGCCGGCCGGGTTGGTCTTTGGTAGGTAGGCGGGTCAGGCAAAAACTCACTAGTGGCATACAATCCCGGCACGCCCTCGGCGAGGATCGTGTCGCTCACGTAGTGCGCGCCGCCGGCGCAGCGGTAGCCTGGGCACTCGTCGTCGCGCAGCCACGGGAAGTTGTACGGGCAGGGCGCGAGCTCGTCGGCCTTGCGCGTGGCCCAGGCGTCCTGCGCCGCCCGCTCCCCCGGCGCCAGCGTCGCGTACGCCGTCTGCAGCACGGCGCGCCGCCGGTCCTCGACGTCCCGGTACGCCGACACGATGCTCGGGTTCCCGCCCGGCGGGGCGGAGGGGACGGCGGCCGGCGTGGCGCTGGCGGGTCCGGCGGACCCTGAGACCGCGTGTGCCGATGGTGCGGGTGAGGGAGGAGCCGCCGGCGCGGGCACCGCTGATGGTCGCTGAGGAGGACTCGGAGCACGGGACCTCGGAGAGATCGTCGGGGGCCGGGCGGACGTCGGGGCAGGGCTTGGTAGAGGCACATTAGAGGTTAAAGGGGCTGCTGCGGGTACAGAATAAGGAAGCGGGACCTTGGAAGGTGAGCTGGTGACTTCCGTCACAGGGGTTAATTGACCCGGAGCACGGGAGCTTGGGTACTTCGAAGGGTGGGCGGACGTGGGGGCATGACTCCGCAGTTGTGCTTTTGAAGGCAGGGGTGCAGCGGAGGCTGCAATAGGGGGCTGCGATGATGGGCTCACGGCCTTCGGGGCTTTGCTGGGCGTTAAGGAGACGACTTCGCCGGGGCCCCGAGAGCCCGTCGATGCCGAGGGATGCGCGGGCACCGGAGCGCGACTTGGCGGTGGAGCCTGGGAGGGCGAGGAAGCTGCCGGTGGTGCTCCTGGTGCCCGGGACGGTGCTTTAGAAGGTGCCTTGGACATGTTTACTCCTTGTGTTGCCAACCGTGTAGTTCTACTGCTACGTGTGCACCGGTTTGAGAGAATGCAGAAAGAAAGAGAAGAAACGGTTGGTACCAGTGGTATTTATATTGACCGCCGCTTGAGTACGTTGCTGCTACGCAAGACCTGAGTCAGAGTGACTAACATGTTCCGAAGTGAATGTTCCTAGGGTCTAGATACTCGTTTGAGAGGGCAGTCCTAGCGAATCAAACTTCACATAGTGTCACTTGAGTTAGCCAAACGCTCGTCCATTGGTTTCCCAGTGAGCCGTTTCTTAGGCCAACGCCGTTAAAGGCAGCTTAACCCAAGAACGCTCCCCTTGTCTTAGCCATTTGCTCATTATAATACGGCTGGAAGGCAAGCCATCCCTTGTCGGGACCTCCCACCTCCTGCACAACATACGCCGCCTCCTCGTCGCCGATGTAGTTCTTCTCGTAACTGGCGGCCGCGGCAGCGTCGGCGAGCAGCTGCGCCTGGCAGGTCCTCTCGAGGCTGATGAACCAGAAGGCGGCCTCGTCGACGGAGCGGCCGACGGTCAGCAGGCCGTGGTTCTGGAGGACTACAGCACCCGGGGTCGGTATATGCCCTATCTGGTCAATTGGGCGAATTATCGGAGGTCGTGAGACATGTTTCAGGAGCTATCGACTCCTGAAAGTCCACATTTGGAATCCATGCCCTCGAGCTAGAGAAGATGGGGAAAGAAAATAACTCCAGGAATTGCTCACTGAGGGCCTTGTGGCGGGCCCCAGGGCGGCCGCGATACGCTCGCCCTCGGCGCGGTCCACGGCGACGCCGCCGAAACTGTCGTGCACGGCGTGGCACCCGTGGAAGCGTAGCGCATCCTGTGTGATCATCTCGAGCGGCCGCCCGAATGCCGAGAACGCCTTGCCGTAGACGCTGTGCGCGTGGCACGCCGCGTTGGCGTCCGGCCGCGCCCGGTGGATCGCCGAGTGGATCGTGAATGTCGCCGTGTTGATCAGCTCGTCGCCCTCAACCACCAACCCCGTCCTCGTCCACCAGGATCAGGTCCGAGACCTTGATGAGCGGGAGGTGAATCAAGAGAGGGTTGAGCCCTGGGATCCGTCAGCGAGCGAGCGCACCAGGCTCAGAAGCTGAATATCCCGACGAAACGGCCGGTGCGTGGGCGCTTGTTCTCTTACAGAAGTGATCCGTTAGGATCGGGTCCCGCACCGAGATGTGCCCCGCGACCCTTCGTCGTAGCCGCGGTCGGCAAAGACCCGGAAGGCGGCCGCTAGGTGCCGCTTCCAGTACCCGCACCCCTCCTCGAAAGTTGCGAACTTCGGGTACGTCCTGATTTTGAGGTTCCTTCGGTCCTTGGCCCGGCCCATCACCTGCACCTGTGGCGGGCTCTCCTGCTTCTTCTGCGACTCGACGGGTCCATTTCCGTTGTTAACCTTGGAGAGGACGGCAATCCCCCGGAAGGGTTTGGAGTAGCGGAAGGTGCCATGGTGAAACTGAAATTCTGGTTAGGGGTTTTCCAGGGTTGTACGCCGGGGCGCAGTTGTATTTCTCTTCAGTCCCTCCAAACGTACGAGAATGGCCGTATTATAGAATGCATGACATCGCCACCCGGAGGACGAACCCGGGCCCCTTCTGGAGACCTCACATGGGAAATTCACGGGGTGCGTAACTCCACAGTGCTCGTAAGATCCAATGACGTTGCGTGCTAGGTAACACTGGAATACTACTGGCCGTGATGCCATTAAGCCCGGGGAATGCGCCGGTATTGCTGTCCCCCGAAGCGATGATTGTCGGTTCGACCCGCTGAAATCAATCCACAGTTCCCGGCATCCACGCCTTGGACAGGGGTATTGTCATTGCGTAGACAGTAGTAGTGTCGGCACCAGCAGGTACGCCGCGTTCTACAACAGCGGGGTATCGATGCCAGTCCTCGGTATATTGGATCGCGAAGACCCGGACTGGAAAGACACCTTCGGCGCCGAACTGTCACTCTCGGGTATCGGCATCTTGGACTAGGACTTAGCAGGCATAGAATATCTACCAGTGACAAGCTTCTAGACTAAAACTTTACCGTCCTAGATACACCTCTTGGTTCGTCCATCAAAGGGGGCATCCCCTTTTTGACCTAGTATTGCTCCTCGGGTTTGGAGCGATACGTGGATATCTCGGTAGGGGTTCGCTGCGCCTGAAGAGTGTGGATTTGGTGAGATCGGCTACTCGTTAGATCTGGTCTGTCTGAATATTCCGCCTGTCGAACGACCCTACGCGGGCTCTGCCTGTCAGGTCCAAGTATATTAAGACCTGGAGCTGAGAAGGTCAGCATTGGAGCGCGCCATCCCCAGTTCTGAGCCCTGGACTAGAGTTGTAACTCCATATCTTCGATTGAGTGTGGACGAAGGGGCGCTGGGCAGGTGTTCCAGGCCTCTTGAGAATGTAAGTATTTTTTCCAGCAGGGGAAATTCTAAGCGCAGAGATATTTTGTAATTGCGAGCCTTGTCTTTGTGGGCTTCATACTTCCAAGTGACGGGTATTATTTGTTCGCCGGAGCCTCTTCCGATACGAACCAATGCGGCAGAGAATATTTCATGTTCTCATAGACCAAGAAAGTGACCCAGGTCGCAGGCAGCACTCTTACAACTCCGGGAATGATTCCACGGTAAAAGCCTCTCCACCCTTCTTCCTGCCATGTTCTCCTCGCAACCCCTTGGATACCGCGACCAAATCGTTCTTCAGCATCGTAGTTCTGCAGCCGGCTCCGGATAACTTGATACGGATAAGTGACTGCGCCTGCGACAAGCTTGGATATACTAGACAGCAGCAAAGTCGCTTCGTTGCCTAGTTTCTGCTGTGCATGCGCCTCCGGTTGATCACTCGTTCGGAGGCGTTTCCGCCGTCTGAAGTACATCTTCTTCAAGGGGTCATAGACAGCGAATTGCACAGCCCCGTGCGTCACCCCGAAAAGGCTGATCCCTAGCCCGCGGTAGAACCCTCTCCAACCTTCTGTTTCCAGGATTTGCCTGACTCCAACCCACATGCTTGGGTATGCTCCCACGGCGCCTCGATCAGACGATAACATGCGGGTCTTCAACACCCATATAGGGTTGGTGAGGGCTTGCGTGAACAGGCCCGCTACACCCGAAGAGATAAAATAATCTTGGGGCGTGAGTGACGCATTGGTGTTGCCGGTGGAAGTCTTCAACCCCAGCACTATACGCTCAACGCGCTCCTTGAAGAAGAAAAATGAAGCCCAGCTGGACGCACTTCCCAGTATGTTCGGAGTGAGACCCCGGTACAGAGCTGCCGCTGGACGTGACGTTTGCGTTAGCTCGCGAATGACCGACACAGTGGTAAGACCGGTTGGACTTGTTCCATGGCTTCGGTGGACTGGTGCGAGGTCAACATTGACAACTCGGAGTTGGGGGTCTGCCAGCATATCACGTACTCTGCATTCGCGTCTTGACAATATCAAGAGGGTGAACAAGAAAGGTGGCTACAGTGCCAGCGGACAAGCCCGCAATAGTCTCAACGAGGGCGGGAGAGAGGCCCTCATGATGTCGTGTCATAGGGATGACCTGCGAAGCCCAGTTACATTGTGTCCCTGAGAGAGTTCACTGGCGGACGCTTCGTGAATTTACACCTCTTTGGGGGGGGCAAAAGTGCGAGACACCAAGAGCTTACTCAGAGAGTGGATTCACGACTCGCTACGGATTACATCATTCTGCTTTAGATGCATATCGTTTTGTCGGTTTTCTCTGCTACTTGATATCTCAGAATAATGCGAGTATCGAGTTTCCCTACAACTGCGACCGGGTAGAGCTAAGGGTGAGGGGGAAACCACCCACCGAAAACATGAGGCTGCCGCCGCTGCGCGTGGCGAGCATAGATGGTCTTGGGCATCCATCGCCCGGCTCACTGGTCAGCCTCGCGGATGTGAGATCGAGACATATCTTTCTCCGCAGCAGAACTCGATCTTCCCCATTCCCAATCCATTCTGAATGGTGCTCGTTTCTAGCCCTTTTGGAGTATCATCACCATGTCTTCTGCGCTGGCAAAGGCTGCACCGTTGAAAGCCGAGATTCGCCTGGCGCAAGCTGTCTCGCAGTTTGAGGCCGACCTCTCTACCGAGCAGAAGACCACTTTTCGTACGTACAGAGACGATTCGCGTGAATCACCTCCAGATAGCCACGATGTCATGCGACTCACGGCTGAGATTGACCGTCACACATCTAAGAGGTTTGGCGGCGGGCGATGTTTTGGACCTCGGTTTACCAATGTACTGCAAGCCATCCAGCAGTTCGCGGCTCTCGGGGACATCATCGTTGGCGGTTCCCAAAACATCATTGCCTGCGGCGTCTGGTCGCTGGTGCGAATGACATTGTTCGTCTTTTCCGACCTCGTTCTATTGCTCCTTAGCTGATGTCCAAAGTAGTCAATCATAAACTCCTCTTCCTGCCTCGAAAATTTATCGACTCTTTTCATGATCGTCGGTCGCTCAGCTCCCCGTTACGAAAGGATGGCCTTACTTTATCCCCGATCCAAGATTCTGCAATCGCACCTGTTCGAATACTTCATCGTGGTGGTTCACCTCTGTCACCATATACTGAAATTATCAAAGATGTCGACCTGGAAACATCTAGTATCTCTGAGCGGTTCTGACATAAATGCCTATCAATCGGAGCTTGATCGGTGGGCTAATTTGATCAAAGAAGAGGTGAGCCTACTGATGGGCCAGAACATCGAGGAGCAGAGCGCCTACTTCAAAGCTTGGTTGAAGTCCTCTAAATCCGAATCGAACCGCCAAAGGCTGAAGGCATATGTCCGTGTCCTCGATTCCTGTTCCACCTACGATTATCAGACGACGTGGAAGGAGATTCGAAAAGTGGGAAACGCGACTCTGTTCGACCGAACCCCTGAATACGAGGACTGGAAAGCCCAGACAGATTCTTCTACCCTGATATGCACAGGCAAGCTGGGATCTGGAAAGTCTGTTCTGTTGGCCAACATTGTTGATGATCTAAATCTTCATGTCCAAAGTGCGCGATGTCCAGTGGCTTATTTCTTTTGTCGGCACGACATTTCCGATAGCTTGAAAGCACACACGGTCATTTGTTCTCTGGCTCGACAACTTCTGCGCCCAATCCCAGACCTTACTGTGGTGGAGGAATTCATTGATGAGACCGCTTCCGTCCTAGCCTTCGAAAGAGTGTTCAAGATTCTCCAACGCGCCCTACCGCCTGACTTCAAGGCGTACTTTGTCCTAGATGGACTAGATGAGTGTGATGATCGTCAGAGAGGGACGTTGATTCAACAGCTTCGGACGCTACAGGATAAATTTGTACTGCTTATATGTGTGTCATTCAGATTGGAGGCCGGTATTGTCCCGGGGCTGAGTTTGGAGCAGTTCGCGAAACACAGCACCATTGCGATTCCCGAGGACAATCCCGATATCGAGGGCTTCATCAGTGCAGAATTGGAGAGACGCCTTGAGTCCGGAAAGCTGATAATCGGGGATCCCACGCTTATCCTTGAAATACAAGATACCCTACTAGAAGGTGCTCAGGGGATGTTCCTCTGGGTGGCTCTCCAAATTGAATCTTTATGCGCCGCGAAGACCGATGAAGCCCTTCGTCAGGCTCTTACGGACCTCCCGAAAGATCTCCCAGAAACCTTTTCTCGCATTCTGCGGAGATCGGGAGAGCTAGGAACGAATTATCAGACGCGAACATTCGAGCTTGTTACCGCGGCTCACCGACCTTTGACAACGGAGGAACTTCGAGAAGCCCTGAGTGTAGTTCCGGGCGATGCCAACTGGAACCCGGCACGGCTTCTCAATGACGTATATTCGGCGCTGTCTTGTTGCGGAAGCCTCATTACCGTCGATGAAGAAGGGTCGACCGTGAGATTAATACATCAGAGCGTCAAACAATTCCTCCTTCGCGGGTTCAGAGACCCGACTGGCGCAATATTTACGAGCGAAAGCGCAAATAGGACGATGGGAGGCGTTATCGTCACATATCTCAATTATGGCGTTTTCGACACCCAAATATCTACTATGGCGGTTCCGCAAATAATGACTAAGGCGGCGCCGTCGAGGATCATCCGCTCGATAGATGCTTCAAGCCGTGTTCAAAGCCTTGCGCTGAAGCTTTTGAAGTCTCGAGGACAGCCTAATTGTGACGTGAGGAAAGTCCTTGCAGAGGCGAGCAACCAATTCAAATCGCCTTCCGTGGACCAATTTCACTTTTACTCCTATGCAAAGTCGCATTGGCTGCAGCACGCATGGTGCATTTCAGAGCAAATGCCAGTGCTATACACTCTGCTACTTAGTCTACCAAAAAGGAATGTCGTTGATATCAATACAAAGGACGACGATAGTCGGACGCCGCTATTCCGGGCGGCAGAAAAGGGCCACGTGGCCATCGCCAAGCTGCTGCTCGAGAATGGTGCCGACCCAGAGACTAGAAACGACTCTGGCCAGACGCCGCTGTTGCTGGCAGCAGCCGGCGGGCACGAGGCTGTCGTCAAGCTGCTGCTCGAAAAGGGTGTTAAACTGGAGACGAAAGACGAAAAATATGGCCAGACGCCGTTATTGCTAGCAGTAGAGAACGGGCACGAGGGGGTCGTTAAGTTGCTGCTCGAAAAGGGTGCTAACTTGGAGACAAAAAACGAAGAATACGGCGAAACGCCGCTGTTGCTGGCAGTAAAGAATGGGGACGAGGGGGTCGTCGAGCTGCTGCTCGATAAAGGTGCTAACCTGGAGACGAAAAACGAAGAATATGGCCAGACGCCGCTATTGCTAGCAGTAGAGAACGGGCACGAGGGGGTCGTCAAGCTGCTGCTCGAAAAGGGTACTAACTTGGAGATAGAAGACTATTCCGGCCGGACGCCGTTATTGCTGGCAACAGAAAAAGGGCACGAAGCGGTTGTTAAACTGTTGCTCGAAAAGGGTGCTAACCCGAAAACGAAAGACATTTTAGGCCGAACGCCGTTATCAGTAGTAAGGAGCGGGAGCAGGGCGCTTGTCAAGCTCTTGCTTGTAACAGGTGCTAACGCAGACGGAAGACCGTTCTGGCCAATCGCTGCTATCGGTGGTAGCAAAGACGGGGAACGAGGTAATCGTTTATCTCAGTTAGCTTAGTCCTTCCTGGTTTTTTTATAATAATTTCTTTAAAACTACCTAAGTATTATTTTATGATATTAAATATTATCTGATTACATTTTAAATCTTTATGGCGAACTAAAAATATTTAAATTATAATTACAATAATTTTTATATAATGCACTTGTATTTAAAAATAGATAATAACTAAATAAATAAATATATACAATTATAAATATTTATACATTTATTGTGATTATAGTTTTTTAACTTCAGTTTTTATTATTATTTCATTTATTTAATTAGTTTACATAGTTTTAAATTAATTTATTAATATTTTAACAACTTGCTTTATCTGCACAACTTTTATTTTTAGGTTGTTATAGGTTTTTAGCGAGTTCATGGATATCTGCGGGTACCCGCTATTTTGGATGGGTAGTAGCTGGGTCCTCGTGGGTCAGTTACAAGTACCCATCCCCTCACTCCAGGTAGAGCAAGTATTGGTGCAATCGCACTTAGTATGATGATATCACAATCTTGCCGACCTAAGTGCTTCCCACTTTTATAAAATATCCCCTTAGTTGTGCCACGCTCGAATCAGACGACGATGACCTCGGCCACCGAAGTAATCTCCCAAGAGCCGACTGTCGACGAGCCTAAGATCTCTGTGGAGGTTGAGTTCTCGTAAGTCCCACCGGTTATATGCTGGCGGCAGCCTGTTCTATGTTGTACTCTCTAAGTAGAATAGGGGTGGGCTAGAGGTGCTCTTCTCGGATACACGCCGACATTCGTTGTCTGTGCCAGCAAGGAAAAAGGACGGGGGACCGGTGAATATTGCTTATCTCATCGATTACCTCTGCCAGCATGTCATGAAAGACAATCGGAAGGAGCTTTTCGTACTGGACAATCATCTGTAGGTCACCATTTGCGCACGAGAATTGGCTATGCTACTGCTATTGGGACGCACGGGACACCATCGACTGTCTCCTGACACGCCCCTTAAGTCGCGCAATATGTCTTCCCCAGCTGCCAGACCCACCTAGTCCTCTACTGTGCTAACTATGATATTCTAGTCGCCCCGGTATTCTTGTCCTGATTAACGATGCGGACTGGGAACTGGAGGGTGAAGAGGCATACGAGATCCAAAACGGCGACAAC
>QJNS01000016.1:378223-545640 GCA_004154925.1 Monosporascus cannonballus | reverse complement strand
CCCCCCCCCCCCCCCCCCCCCCCCCCCCCCCCCCCCCCCGCGTGCGACGACATGTTGTGAATAATGGCCTTAGTTTTGTGTTGCAGACTTGCTTGCGTCCAGTAGTAAGGAGGACGCCAAAGCACTATTCATCTGTTCAGGTTTCTAGGCATACTTAACTAAGATACACCCCAGCATCAGTAACACAGCCCGGGTACATGGAGTGAGTCAGAACCCACATGACCATTCTCCTTGGAAGAGGCTAGGTAGTCCAGAGGGTTCGAACATGCTTCAAAATACTCACGCGGAGCCGAGACGGAAAGTTCCATTCTAGTATGGCAATTACGGCTGACTCTGCTCCAAGATCTGTGACTGAGAAAATGTGTGTGAGGAGCTATTTAGGATATGGCGAGAGTCCCAATTTTGCCTCTTCTTTAGTGCATACGTCTAAAAAGTCGCGCATGACTATCATACACAAGGTCTGCACCTTATAGTCGATAGGTCCGAGAGCAAATGCAACTATGTCGGGTGAAGAGAAGCAAGAGTCACAGCGAGCAGGCTCGGTCTCGGGAGGGCCCAGGCGAGAGCCCTATGCTCGCAATTTTCCCAGGTAACTCTCTATGGAGGTTGCCGCAAGTCTAGCAACTATAATTCTCTCTACTGGTCTGCTGTTTTGCCGCAGGTCTTTTAGACGGAACACTTTTCAACGGTGAGGACGACCACAGCTTTAGAATTGCTGTGGAAGTGTTCAGGGGACAAGGCTGACGGGCTTATTGCTTAGCCTATAGCACCTTCGTAACAATGCAGACTGGTATGCTTTGAACAATTCGGATTGCTATGAGAGACTAGCCGCTGGTTTTAACTGTTGACGATTATAGGGAACAGTGTCTTCCTCAGTCTCGGAGCGTCAGGGCAAAACAACGGACCGTTCGGATGGGCTCGCTCTCTCTGCTCTATCGGCTGCTTCACTATAGGATGCTACTCGTTCGCGCAACTTCAAAAGTTGATTGGCGGGCCACGTCTTCGACGAACTCTGATTCTTTCTTTCCTGCTACAGACTGCCTGTATCATTGCCACGGCGGCCATTATTCATGTACGTACGGAGGACGTAGTTTACAATTCCAGAAGCGGATGCTGCAGTAAAGAAGAAGAAGAAGAAAAAAACACAGTGCCCTGCTTACCTTGGACCGGATCTTCGAATCTCCTCGAAACCGACAGCAGGATGACGTTGGTCGCTAACCATTATATAGGGTGGCGTTGTAGGCGGCAGGAATCCGTCTTAAAGAGATCCCGCTGATGTCGACTTCCGCGAACTCGTCCCCATTGCGCTGCTGAGCTTCCAAGCCGCGGGCCAAATCGTCAGCAGTTGAGGGCTGGGCATGAGCGAGGTGCCAGCAGCGGTAATCGCGCGACCCGGTGAGCGTCGAATGCTTCATGGCGCCGCTCAACAAGAACGCGAAGCACAATGGGAGAGCCATAGCCTTCGGGCTCACCCTGGCCGGCGTAATTTGTGTCGGATGGTTATCGAGAGGCACCGGAGCAGTGCTGCCGAGTTTATGGCTGATCGCGGGGATTAAGGACATGATATCACTCTTCTGGGTAAAGTGGCAATTTTGAGACTGCAGTCTACCGCGTTCACAGATCATCGCCGTTCCACAATTCAACCAGTAGCCGGGAATTCGGTTGTTGTAAATAGTCCGTAGAATGTGGGTATGGATAGCGATCTCGAGCGCTGATCGGAGGGGATCTATGGCGTTGTCCCAAAGCACCGTGATATACAAACTTCGTTCTTATTCTCACATAAACGCCACAGGAACGCTGCTGCTAGACCTCAAAGCCCCCCTGACAACCGGATCCCGCCTTAGGAAATGGACACCCTTTTTTGTGGAACTATAATTTTATGCTTCTTCACAACATGTGCCTCTGCAGTCCAGGGACTAGGAAATATCTCATAAAGTATTATCATAAACGCGTCATGAACCGGACTGCCTAGCCAGGGGCTCTGGTATATCCTCAAAGAACAGTAATTGGCAAAGGGGTCGTCGTACAAACTGGCTCCGCCTTTAATTGAGATGCGTTCCTTATCGTATTATTCCATATTCCATCATGTGGTAAATGCCCACCAACATGGCGGCCAAATAGATCACGGTCGCCACACCATCCCCCATATGGTGACGCCTTCACCATTCTTCTTCGGTGCACCATCGGGGCCTACGACCCCCTTTCCTAGAATGATCTCGCCCACGTCTTGGAACCCGTGTTTTGAGAAGAGCCGGCGTGAGTTCTGGGTGGTCGCCTCCAGCCAGAGCGGGCGACCGTCGCCGCGGGCTTTGTCCTGCATGTGTGAAAGGACCTTGCTAGCTAATCCCTGATGCCGTCTTTCGGTGGCCGTTCCCATCCAGACGACATACCAATACGCATTGGTCTCCTCTTTGGAGAGTACCTTCTCCTTCAGCTCTTCGGCGGTCCCGGTGTAACCATAGATCATGCGCTAACAGTATTAGTGAGCAATCGCATGCATAGCACTTTTCAGTTGTTAGTTATATGGGTAATACCCTGGAGCACGTGAATCCCACGGTCACCACTAGTGGTATCAGTCCCGCCTGGAGGATCGTAAAAGGATTTTCCGCTTTCCGCCCTGGTGGCATGAGCACGCCGCAGGATCCCCAATCCGCAGCCTCGACTATTTCTCCGCCGTTCAACACGCAGGCCTTGATGAAGGCGTGCAGAGCCTTATGCCGACTTAACTGACGCCTATCCTCGGGGATGTCATGGAGAAAGTAGCCATAGACGGGGTCGTTGTCAAAAGCGGCAGCCAGGATATCCGCCGCCCTATCGACTCGTTCTATTGCGTAAGTCAGTGGTTTAGTAGTACTGCCAATGGCCCAATGGGCTTAAATGCGCGGGACTGACCTTTGCCCCCCGAAGTAACCTCTGCTGCGTTATTTAAAGCCATTGCATCTGATTAATGGAGTAGATGAGATTTGGGTTTCTCGCACTATGGACGAGAAAGACTCTCGATGTTGTCGTTGTTGACGGATCACGGTGGACTTATGCAATGCCTACATTTCAGCTATAATAGAATACCCATAGCTATAGCGCACTGGGATGAATAGACATTAGTGCAGTTAGATGATTGGTTGGATCTTACTCGCTTAGGTGGTGCTATGCAGATTAATTTCAGCCGCACATGGCGCCTCACCCGCTGGCCCGCACACCGCCGCAAGCCTAACTCTAGCTGTTCTCTTTAGTTATGATAGACTGAAAAAGTCCCAGGGGGACCCGTTTCCAGAGAGGATCTGAAGCCACAGAGCTTTGTTTATGTTTTCTTGTCCCGCTGTACTCGTAATCGGTGGAAATTTTGGAAAGGAGCTCCACACAATGCTCCGAACTCATCTCCCTACAGTCGACTTAGGTGCAGTTCTCAAACTTTCAGAGACTGATTCTTAAGGCCCGTGCCAACCCTGTCAATCAGCAAGACGTTAATGAACCTGCTGAAGCTGAATTTTCCATTGTTTTGAGTTTGGCTTCAGTCGGCTGATTTTAAAGAACGGCTTCGGCTTCGTGATGTAGCTAAATCGTTACCGTTTCTTGATATATATGGTGTTAACACCTTTATTCATGACGTATTCGAAAAGGAATCGAGGGTATATTAATTGGGAGGGCGTCAACATGTAAAGTAGCTTAATTTCCTATACAAAATTAACGGTTAGTGTTATGACCTAACGGCCTTGGCCCTTCACGGACGGTCGGGCCCTTGGGAAAATCCAGCCCCGACCCACGCCAAGAGGTTACGTAACCGGCTTAATAGGCTTAAACGCTATTATTAACTTAAGGACGTTAAACTAATTAAGCCAGGAAGGGCTTAAAAAGGCTTAAAAGAACTTAATTAATTAAATACCTTTATGCTAATCCAAAATACCTTAAGCCGGAATAAAATATATATATTTATTATTATTATAATTTAAATAATTTTAATTTATAATATTTATTAATATTAATTGTTTATAATCTAATTTTTGTACCTTGGTATTAAGAAACGTAAATAAGTTATCTTATTGTTATAAAGTTTTACGATATTTCTGCTAATATAAACTCGTATAACTAAGGTTTAATAATTGGTTAAACCGTTTAACCGTTATACGTTGCAAGTTTTTGTTCAATAATACCATCAGACTTTGAACAATATCGATTAACGTTATGTTTACCAGTAAACAGCCCGAACAGCCCACTTACCAGGTCCTTGATTACTCGAACATTGAAATGGACTCCAAAAAGGAAAAGGAAAAGCTTCGTCTTTCGCAAAGAAGTTTTTTGATAACTGGATGCCATAAACGAACGTATCCTTTAGCTTAAAAATAATAATAATAATCTTACAACGTCTTTTTAAGCCGCTTATAAAAAGCTTAAGGGAAAAGAAAAAAACTTCCGAAACCGGAAAGCCCTTTCGAATAAGCCAAATTATTTAGCTAAATTTTACCAAGAAATTAGGAAAAAGTCTTAAGCCTCCTAAGCTAGAACTTTTTAACGAAATTTTAATCAAGTTATAATTATTCTTAATTTAATACCGAACATATTTTGGGTATTTTCTTATCCGATTTATTACGCCCATTATATAAGTTAAATTGGTAATTAGACAATTTAGCAGAAATACGTTATTTTGTTAATCGAAAAACGAAATCCAAAAATAATGCGAATTTATAACAATTACAAATAATTCGAATAAATATTAACGAAAATTTTCGGAATAATAAACGAAAAAAATAAAAACAGAAATACAAATTTAATAATTATAATAAAAAGGATTAATATTTAATTACGGTAATACGTTAATTTAATTAGCCGCTAAACTAAATTAAAAATAAAAGGCATTAATACTTAAATATTTCGATAGCTTAAAAATATAAAAAGAGTTTTTTAAGCTTAATCGGCCTAATTATTTATCGGATTATATCGTTATAATAATTAAGATTAATAATCGATAATATATATGACGTATTAAAGGTATTAAAAAAATAATAACAAACCTTAATATATAGCTAATATTAGCGCTTTTTGATGTAATAATATTTTTTACGGTACAGAATTAAGACTTATAGAATTAGGAGCTATTTATAAAAAGGACTAAGATTAAATTAAATGCTATAATTATAACGAAAAAAGATATAAAGCAGTATGATATAAAGTATTTAAAAAGCCTCGTTAAGATAATTGGAAATCCGTATTTAAGAGATAATTTGAAGAAAATTAAAGGAACGAAAGTAAATTTATTAATATAATTTAGCTTAAATATATACCAGGTCCTTTATAGCGAAAAGTCTAATAAGAAATACGAAAACTAGAAAATTAGCTTAATAAATATCGCAAATTTAACAAAAAGTATTATAAGAATGGTTACGCAAATACCAGGATTATATAAAAGAAATTTGTCTCGAAAACCTTGATGGATACGGCAGAATATATGCTATATATTGTCGACGACGAGAATATCCCGATTACGAAAAAAGAATATAATATATTTACGAGCGAATTATGCGTATATATTATAAAGGATTCGATTTTCCAAATCGTACCGAAAATAATAAAAACGATAAATAATAATATCGATATTTTCGATTTATAGCTCCAGAAAATATTTAATGATTAGCCGAAGTAAAAAACTGGCCCGAAGAAAAAAATAATACCCGTAAAAAAACCTGTTTACTATTTCTAATAATATAATTACCAAACGAAAAAAAGTTAATTTAACGTATAATGGGAAAACATTACCAGAAAATTATTGTAAATTTTTATTTTTAATTAATATTTATTATATATTTTTGCGAAAGAAAAGCTATAAAAAGAAATACGTTAATATATAAAAAAAGCTTTAAAACGATATTTAAAATAACGTATAATGGAATGCAGTCGTAAAAATAAAAGAACAATTTATTTAATAAAAAAAAGAAATTACATTAAAATTAAAAGTAATTAATATGACTTAAAAGAATAATACGCCGGTAATAACGATAAATATAGTAGCTTAATGCGTTAAATGCAAAAACATAAATAAAGTTCGATAAATTCGAATAGAAGTTAAAAGAAAAAAATTACCTATAAGAAAGCCGTAAAATAACGAAACTCAAAAAAGTTAAAGGGAATTCCTAAAAAAGGTTTTAAACGAGACGATAAGAGCCGTTAATCACTTTATTATTTTAGATATACGAATAAAAACGTATTAATATATCGTAATAATAGATTGCGAAAATTTAAGCGAAAAGTATATTATACCGGATGTGGTTAATAAGTTTAAATTACAATAAAAATATAAGTTAAAACCTTATATAATAACGAATATCGAAAATTAGAAATTCGTTTACGATAACGGAAAAGTTATACGCGAAATTAATTATTTCGAGATTTTTATTCAAAAACGATATTAAATAGTTAATTTTAATATGGTTTTATTTAGAAATTACGATATAATCTTAGGATTATTATAGATACGCCAGTACAAAATCTTGATTAATAAAAGGACTAACCAGGTAAGGTTTGCCTTATACCCTATTAGTAAATAAAAAAAAATTAAGATCTTAATACTTAATCAATAATAGCGACGAATACAGATATAAAGATACGACAAAAACTTTGTTACCCAAAGAGATAAAATATAAAAAAAAAGAAAAACGGGTATTAAAGAAAGATATAACGTATTATTATTATTATCAAAGCAAAATTAAAGCAACTAAATAACGATTTAAAACAGCAGCCCAAAAAATTAGAAAATCTAATTAATATGAGTCAGGTGCTAAGAGGTATACGCGTTAGAGCTACGTCACCTTTACGAGCTCGATGCGGGGGTCGGCTATATGTATGGGTGGTTTCTGTCGGCTAGCAGAGAGTGCTCTAGCACTCCATATACGGAAGATTCCCTCTGATCGGAACATATATGTTCCGGGACTAGATCACCTTAAAGTGCAGTGCGCGTTCTAGAGCACCTGCAACTAGTTATCAATACACATACAACTGATGTCCCTTATATCTAACAGTTTCTCCCCAGCAATGGAGAGAAAGGTCAGGTTTCAGACTGTTCTCAATAAATGGGTTACCTTGCCACTCTGACCTCCCAACAACAACACTTGACAATATGCCACTATAATACCACAAATACGAGCAGCTTTTCAAAAAGAAACTTAATACGAAATTACCAAAATATAACGAATAAAATTATGAGATATTCCTAAAAGAAGAATTTTCGACGAAGTTTTACCTTATTTACAACTTTAGCGGAAACGAATTATGCATTTTTAAAAAAATACCTGGAAAATCGGTTATAAAAAGAATAAATTCGGCTTTTAAAATTATTAATAAAATATCTTATATTTTTCGTACTTAAAAAATGAAAAATTACGATTTATAATTAATTATCGATAATTAAACAATATTATTATCAAAGATCGAATATTATTATCTCGGATTACGGAAATAAAAAACCGATTTTACGGAACTAAATAGTTTACAGCATTCGATTTTAAAAATGGATATAACTTTATTAAAACTAAAAAAAGATACGAATGAAAAATAACTTTTAAAACGAAATACGGATTATTTAAATATTTGGTTATATTAATAGGATTTACAAACGTATTAATAATTTTTAACGGATAATAAACCATATATTACAGAAATACCTTGATATTTTTATCGTTTGCTATTTCGATAATATTTTTATCTTCTTAAAAACTGAAAAAATATATATAAAATACGCGTATAAAATTTTTTAAGCTTTACAAAACGCAAAGTTATTTGTTAACGCAGAAAAAAATCAGTTCTATAAATAGAAAATAAAATATCTGAAACATATTATTACCTTACAATATATTAGGATAAATCCCTAAAAAATCGCTACAATCACAGAATAACAAACGCTAACTACGGTTAAAAAGATATAAGCATTCCTTAAATTCGCCAATTATTATAAAAGGTTTATTCGAAATTTTAACAAAATAACTATACCTTTAACGAACCTTATAAAGAAAAAAATATTCAAATAAATATCCCAAATAGAAAAAGCGTTTCAGAATATCAAGAATACGATTATCAACGAATTAATATTAATTATATATAATCTAAACAGCTTCGTTAATCTAAAAACCGATATTTCGAATTACGCATTAAACGTAATAATCGAATAACGAAATAATTAAAGCAAATTGCACCTTATTATATTTTTTTCATATAAATTAAAAGAAACCGAATTTAATTGCGGTATTTCAAATAAGAAATTTATGGCCATTATTATAGCATTCCGAAAATTTAGGCACTTTCTAAAGGGAAACTTGTACCAGATTAAAATTTATACGGATTATCAAAATCTTACCCGATTTACTACGACCAAAAAGCTTACCGAACGATAACTTCGTTACGCGAAAAAATTGGCGAACTTCGATTTCGTTATTATCTATAGAAAAAATTCAGAAAATAACAAAATAAATACTTTAAGCAAATAGCTAAACCTTAAAGAAAAATTAGTTAAAGTTAGCTATATAATTTTCGATACCACCATAAAAAGATATTTACGCCCGCGACAGATTGCAATAATTCGGGCAGTATTTTTCGATATGCACCGGAAAATCCAATAATATAACGACGATTTCCTAAAAGACCAAAAAACAAATAAAATAAAAATTCTAGAAAAATACAAAAAAATTTAATATAAAAAATATACGAACATCAGCTATACAGATATTCAGAGATCTATAAAACTCTAAAACAGCTTTAACGTATATACTCTTTTTCTAAAATAAAATTAATAATATAAAAAGTTATACGGCAATACAATATTTACGCCAAAATAAAAATTCGACGACATAAGCTATACGAAAAATTACAGCTATTACTAATTACAAAATAACTATAATATTTACTTATATTTAACTTTATTATTAAACTTTTAATATTAAAGGATTTAATTACAGGAATATATTATGACAGCATTTTCGTAATTATCGACCTATTTACAAAATTTTCTTAATTTTTACTATATTATAAAGATACAAATGCCGAACGGATAGTATATATTTTCTTTAGATATATTTATAATACCTATAGATTATGAATAAAAATTATTTTAATTAAAAAATCGATATTTGTATCTAAGTTTTGGCAAAGCCTTATAATATAAATCGGCCTAAATTACAAATCATTTAACGTATTTAAGCCTTAAATAAATAAATAAACAAAATAAATAAATCAAATTTTAAAACTTTATTTACGATATTATATTAATTACGAACAAAATAATTAAATTAAAAAGTTATTTATTATTTAATTAACTTATAATCCCAATTATTACGAAAATATTAAAATAATATTTGTAAATATAAATTTTAGATTTATCTTAAAAATTTAAAAAAAAAATGCGTAACGACGATTTAATTAATATTAAAGTAATTCTTACGTTAAAATAATTACGATAATTATATCAAAAAATAAAAATAAAACTAAAATTCGTACGTAATTAAATAAGCAAATATTATAACTAAAAAAAGTAAAAACAACTAATTTTCGAAAAAGGGAACATAATTTTCCTTATTACAAAAAATATTTAAATAAAATAACCTAACAAAAACCATTATTTTAGGTATATCGGTTTATACAAAATTATTAAGAAAATTTCAGAAAATAATTATCAATTAAAAATTTTACCAAAAGTCAAATTTTATTTAATTTTTTACGTTTTCTTATTCGAATTAATAACGGATATAATTAAAATATATACGGCATAAAACGACGTAAAAATAAAAGACGAATAAATATACTAAATAAAAAAAATTTTCGATATATAAAAATAAAACGGATTTATCTAATATCTAATAAAATAAAAAAAAGTACCCGGATTCCAAAAACACCTAGAAACCCGCTAAAAACCTTATTGGCGCCCAGCGCCTATTAAAGAATTTTTACTAATAACGATAGGCACGTCCCAATTAACAGTCGACCAGTTAATAGCTAAGATATCGAGCCAATCGGCTACGGTCTACGCTAACGTAATAACCGTAACGGCGGCCTTCAACTGTTCTTACTCCTTTTCGAAACGCTTAAACTCCTTTATGGCCTCCGTACTTTTAATATTTTAACGAAATATTTCGATATTACGGTTACGAAAAAGTTTTTTTTGTTTTCGTAAACGGCTTAAACAGCTAAATAATTTATTTAAACGTTACTAAGTTTTTAATAATTCCTTTTTAATAATACGTTTTTTTTAATTTTAAACGGTTTTCTCTCGCAATAAATTTATTATATTTAAATTCGAAAAGACCAAAAAGGTTATAAGAACTTCCGTACTTAATATAACGTACACATTTTCTCGAACTGTAATAAATTTTGCAAATTTTGTTTTCAAATTTATAACATAAATAAGAAAAGTTTAAAATATAATAAAACTAAAACGATTAATACGTATTAAAAAAATTAAAACGTTAGTACGTTTACGAAAATAACATTTTTCGATACGACCGGATATAATAAATATAAAAAAAACAAGGTTACTTATTAAAAGCCGACGAACGAATAATTTGATCTTTAAGAACAAAGATTCTGAAAAAAAGAAAATCGTATTATAACCTAACGGCCTTAGTCTTTTACGGACGATTAAGCCCTTAGAAAAATCCAGCCCCGATCTACGCTAAAAGATCACGTAACCGGCTCAATAGGCTTAAACGTTACTATTAGCTTAAAGACGTTAATCTAGTTAAGCCAGGAAGGGCTTAAAAGGGCTTAAAATAACTTAACTAACTAAATCTCTTTAAGTTGATCTAAAAAATCTTAAGCTGAAATAAATATATATGTTTATTATTTCTATAATTTAGATAATTTCAGCTTGCAATATTTATCAATATTAATTAGTTGTTATAGAATTTTTGTACTTTGGTATTAAGAGATGTAATTAAGTTATTTTATTGCTACAAAGTCCCACGATATTTCTGCAAATATAAACCCGTACGATTAAAGTTTAATAGTTGGTTAAACCGCTTAGCCGTTATAGTTAGCACCAAAACCTTCCCGAATTCGGAGTTTTCGCGAAAAAAGCCGTACCTTATTCCTAACATAATTGTTTTTTCATTAACGTAAGCTTGAACAGAAAGCCTTCCGAGCTCATTGATTATTGTATGCACTCGATAGCGTTATATTAAAATTGTTAGAGATTTTGTCGATTCGGAATTTTCGCAAAGGAGCCAAAACCCGAGCGAATCCTAGAATACGTAACCGTATAGGCGTTATTCGTGGACTTTATATGAAGTTATAGTGCTATTCGAAACGTATTAAAAATAAATTAATTAAGGGTTTAAAATGCCGAATTATAGGATTAAGAAACGTAATCATTAAGTCGCAATTAAGAAGTTAAACGCTTAAGGGATTATCGTAACAAAGAAATAAATAAAAAATAAATATATTTATTTTCAAGAAAAAACCCAGACGTAATTTGCTTTAAAGGAATTCAATGGCTTCGGCTGAGATGAAGATTTCCAGATTTTTACGGTTAAATTCGAAATATAAAAAAATTACTTAAAGGTTAAAAAAGCTTTTTATATTAAAATATATGGTAATAATTAACCGTTATTTAGGCCTATCTCGAAACGAAGCCCTTTTAGTATAAACCTTTAAAATACGTTAAATTTTGTAAAGCAGTATTCGATCTTTGTAACGGCTTGGCGGTTTAACCAACTATTAAACCTTAAGTCGACGAGTTTATATTGATAGGAGTATCGTGGGAATCTGAGCAATAAATACAGTAATCGTATTACATCTCGTAATACCAAAGGTGCCTTAGATAACGATATTATATTACAAACTAAAGCTATTTAATTATGGAAATAATAAACGTATATATCTTGATTTTTTTAATACTGCTTATTTTTGCTTAGCAAAGCCTTATTAAGCAGTTTTTTATCGTTACTTAGTCGTGCTTAGTTGAAACCTGTTAAGCAGTGATTACGTGACTTTGAACTAACGTAATTTCGTGATCTTGGCTGGACCGTTTTCGCAGGCCCAGCTGGCTTAAGTTATAACAGCTTTTCGTTAAAGCTAAAAACGAATTAATTGTTGGCCTTAAAAAAGAAACTAACGTTATTACTTATTCTGCTTAAAAGTCATTATAAGCTCTTTTTTCGCAGAAATCGACTGCCGGCGAAAAAAGGAATAGCTTCGTTAAAAAGGCCGAAGATATTTTCGTTTTGCAGCAGGTCCGTAACCGTTTTCGTAAATATTTTGTTGACGATTCGGCGACGCAGCAAAAAAGAAAAAAAGCTAAAGAATATAATGGCGTGATAGTAAAAAAAGGCCTCGATAATATCGTTAAAACGCTGGTTCGCTTTAAAGAAGTAATTAAAAACGCCGGATTAAATACGAAAATGGTCCTTAAAATTCTTAATAACACTTATACCGACGAATTTAGCGACGATACGTTATTTTACGTCGTTTAGGTTTGGGCGAATAAAAACCGTCTTATTATTATGTTTATCGATATAAACGATAATTTAAGGCGTTAATAGATTAAAAGTTTCGAAGGAACTAGCGATTCGGACGATAAAAACCGCAAAAGTAACGAAAAAAAGGTATTTTATAATAATAGTAAAGGTATTACGAACTTTTTAAGTACGGAAAATAATGGAAGTAATGGAAATAATACGGATATAGAAATATAAAAATATTAAAACTATTAAAAGTATTAAAATTATAAAAGTAATAGAAATAATGAAAGAAAGTGGCGTAAAAAGGGGAACTTTTTTTTCAAAATTAATTTTTTCTTAGTTAACATGTTTTGTTATAATATAATATATAAGTTATTACAGTTTCAAAAGTATTAAATCCTGATATAAAATAAATATATTTCGAACTTAGCGGTATTTAAATTATTATAATAAAAAAACTAAAGAAGTAACTAAAGAACTTTTCGCACTTATTAATTAATTTATTAAGCCTTAATATTAAACCCGCCCTTTGATTAACTTATAATAACAATAACGCTTGTATTCTATTATTTTTGCCTTTAATTCTTTTTGAATTTCTAATACGTATTTTACATCCTTTTCGCGATTTTATTACGATATCCTGCAATAAAAGAATATACGCCGCCTTGCCGTTTTGCATGCGAAAAGTTATTTGCTTAATTTTTATCGTTAATATAAACTTTTTTATCCAGTTTTACGAGCTCGTTAAGGTCGATTTCGCCATAATTTAACAGAAAGTTACAAAAGCCAATTATTACGTAAATCGCTTTAATTATCGTATTAATACGCATATAAAAAGAATTTTCTTTAAATATCTTGAAACTATTTTTCCACCTGCTAAAAGCCTTTTCGATAGCGTTTTATAGCTACGCATGTTTCAGATTGTACAGCTTTTTCGGAATTTATGGCTTTAATTCGGTTTATGTTTGCTTTTGAAGGTAATATCGCGTTCCGTAATACGGAATAAAGATTCGTCTGCCGGTAGCGTACTTAATATCCCTAAGCATATATTTATCCTTAGAGATAACGAAGTTATTACGATTAACCGCGTTATTAAATACTTTAACGATATTCGCAAAACCTTTCTAGCCTACTAATACGTAAATAAACCTTTTATCAAAGTTATAAACGGCTAATATATTCGTTAATAATTTTTCTTTACGGTTTCTTCATATTTTTCGCCCAATGGTATTATTTTTAATTCGGACCCTAAAATAAGTATTATTAAACGCTCTCATTACGTTTTCAAATTATGGGAAAAACTTTCCGTTATTAATAATTTTAGAATAAGAACGATTATTAACGGGTTTAATAATAATACATATTAATACCATAAGGGCATTTAGAACTTTATAAAACACGTAATAAACGGCGTTATTACTCCTTATAAAACGATCCGTAACAACTCGAATAAAAGAATTTTAAATTATGATATAGAAAAAAATTATTATTATTTCGTTTATCGAAATCTGTAATGCCTTTAACGCCGTATTCGCTAGCAGCTAGTTACGTAACGCGTAATACGAATCATTATTTATCCTTAATATTATTCGAAAACGATTATTTACGGAATATAATATTGCAAATATATACTTAGGGCCCGTTTAGTTATTAATATACACCCTAATATAATATTAATTATAGCGATTAAGAACCGCAAAGGAAGTTGTAATAGTAACGAACTTTTTCGGTTAACGGCGGCGCGTTTTCCGTATTACCACTATAATTCCTGATTGCGAAAAACGTTGAATTTCATTACGAGATTGCGAAGTAATAGCTATAGAGATCTAGGTCTATGGTGTTATCAGGATATACAGCAAAAAGGACGGTTTAAAGCTAAGGCAGGGCTCCTAACGCAGTCCATACGTTATTTAGCAGTAGCTTTAGTATCTCGAAGGCAGCTGATTTTATCAGCTAGCCAGGTGTGCTATAGCACACCAAATACGGAAAGGTCATCTTCTGATCGGAACATATATACTCCGTTGCTAAGTTACACAAAAGTGGTAGGCGTTGCGAGAACGCACGCAATTAGCTGAATACAACAACAACAACTGATATCCCCTATATCTGACAGATTTTGAAATGGGGATTTTTCAGCATACTGAATAAACATTATTGGTCCGGAAGCGCCAAGAAAAACCAGCCATTTTCAGCCAAAAAAGGTGGGGATGGCTGGTTCTAAAAGACAAGAACGGTTTGCTGATTCTGATTCTGAATCTCCACAAGTTAGTGGTGCTGAAAGTTTGAGAACTAGCCCTTAAATACCGTCCTTGATGGAAGGCTTCACCTCCTCCTCAGAAGCGCCCGGTTGCCCTAGCCTATGGAGATCTGCTCGAGCAAGTCCTCACATAATCGGTACCTCTTGGCGCTGTTAGGTGGCTTTGGAATAACATCTCCCGCAAGTTGGACGGCACCGTACCCAAGACCAGCTAACCATGTTAGGCCAAAGGGTTACTGCGCACGCAGCTAAAAGAAGGTCCCCATTAACGAGCTTCTTCAGCTCATGAAAGGATGGCCCGCAATACATTGAGGTAAGTGGATGTCACGCCATTCCCGGTTCGCGGAATGCGGGTAGGTGTTCATCGAAAACAAGAGAGGGATCTCGCCCACTAGGCTCGAAGCCATGGTAGTTTCCTAAGCCGTAGATTCAAGTATTTTACCGGAGGAGAGCTTGGTACCTAGCTCATAGTGGACGCAGTTCTCCGACACTGTCTTGTAATTGTTCAATCGGAAGATATCTGTGATACTCAGCAGATCCCTCTAGGAATTCGGAGTTTTAACTCCGGAAAAGTGGGTCTATCCCTATTCGAGGTGGCGAAGATAGCAAAAGACTTCGTAAGACTTCCAAAGTCTTCCAAAGTCTTCCAAAGTCTTTCAAAGTCTTCCAAAGTCTTCTAAAGCTTTCCATTTGATTAATAATGGAAAATACTGACTAATAATGGAATGATAAAGCTTAATAAGCCATTTTTTCACATATATATATAGCCTTGAATTTCTCCAGCTGTTGTTGGACTTCTATAGCTTGAATATAGTCAATTCTATCTTCTGTGACACACCTTGTGTTACAGTCTGAGCAACGTAGCGGGTGGCGCTAGCTCTTATACAGCTGTAAGCACTAGGATGATTGCCACAATTGTGTGAGAATACAGCCTTTATAAGGATAAGGCTGGTAGCCGACCAGCTACCGATTAGCCACCGACTCACTTACTAATATAAATCCACCATCTGGCAGCTAATAGGAAACGCCAGATAGAAATAACTTAATATATTTATTTCTTGGAATCTGCTTTACGATTAGTCGGAAATTACCTTACCCAGCTTATAACTATCCATTATTTTACAATTTTTCTATTTACCATAAAAAGTGACGCGATAACCACCAGAAGCAAAGCTCGCCGACTGCAAAACAAACCTAGGTCACCAGTCGAAAAGACCGCCGATCGGAACCCAACCGACGAACGATCGATCACGGTACGGGAACAGGCGAAAAAGTTTATAACGGAACCCCAACGGGCAAAAAACTATGGTCCTCAGGATTTTAAATCCTCTTATATATATAATAAGAACGTATCCCGATAACCGTTAACTAAATAGTTAGAAAACGGGCGTAATATAACGAACGTATTCCGAAATTTAAAACCAAAAAAATTAAATCTTTTAATAATAACCAAATCTTAAAAATTATTCGTTAATAAAATAAATAATATTCGAATTATTCCGATAATTAACTAAATAATAAATAATAATATATATTAAAAAATTAAAATTTTATAAATTAATTACGATATTATCGTAAAAGCCTAAAAACGATAAATAAATACCATATTATAATTACTCGAAATTTTCCGAACGTACGTTAATTTAAAAAAAATAAAATAAAAATTATTACGGAAATTTACGTTAAATAATTAAGGCAAAATACCTTTATTTATATTTAATAAGCCATAAATTATATAAACGTTTTTATTACAAATACGTAATAATTATACCGTATTATATTTAATTACTTTAATTATAAAAAAAATTAAAAATAAAAGATTTATGGATTTTTATTAAGAAAAATTATATAAATTTTAATTTTTTCGATAAAAAATATAAGTAATAATTTATGAAATTATAATAATAATCCGATTAATTGCCGTTAAATTTTTACGTTAAATAAAAACTCTTAATTTATAAAATAAAGCTTATAAATATTTTTAATTCGAAAAATAATTAAACTAATAAATATTTTATTTTTAATTATTTTTATAAATTAATATTACGGTTATGAAATACTTTATTACAAAAAACATTAAATTAAACCGAATTAATAATATAATAAATAAAATAAAATATTATTAAAACGTTTAAAAAAAGCAAAAAAAAACCGATTATTTTCTGCTAAAAGTATTAATAAAAATAAATAATTTTATTTTAATATTTTCGAAAAAAAATACTTAAAATAAATTAAAAACGCCATATAAAAATAATAAGGATTACGGGCGTTTTTATATTCAAAAAGTAAATAATCGCCGATTTAATTTTAATTAAAATAAATCCGTATAATTTAATATTTTTAATTTTTATAAAAGCTTATTTAAATATTATAATTAAAAGAAACCAAATTATAAAAACGTAAATTATAAATTTAAAAAAATATAAAAACCTTATTATTCCAACTATACAGAAATCGATTTCCAACAACCGTATAAAACATTATAATATATAACGATAAATTACATTCATCTTTAAATGTAAACCTAAAAAAAACCAAAATAAATATATACGTTTAATCTATTTCGGCTAATAATTACAAAACGGTTAAAATAAAACCGCCTTTTAAAAAGAGGGCATTTATTAAAAGAAATACGAAAAATACGGCAGTATAAATAAATATAAATATCGGAATATAAATAAATATTATAAGTAAAAAATTAACGAAAAAATTTAATCTTTAATTAATTTTCGTAAATATTTTAGGTTTTATCGGCATTAATAACGTATATATCAAATATTATAAGATTTACGAAATTTTTATTAATATAATAAATAATAACGGAAATAAACAAAAATTTAAGTAAATTTATTATATAATATACCGTAATTAAAAATTACCCGATTTTTTTATTTAAATCCGGAATAAATAAATTAAAAGTCTTACTAAATATAATTATATATTAATAATTATACATATTATTATAAAAAATTAATAAATAAAAACTTATAAATTTAATAATTTTTGATAAATAAATTTATACCGTTAATATAATAAATTTAACCGAAAAGTTACATATTCCGGAATTTAAAGAATAATAAAAATAAAAAATAATTAACTTTTTTATATATTTAAAGAATTTTCGGCGAATATATTCCGAAAAAATAATAAAAAAATATTATAATTGCTAAAAGTAAAATATGTAATAAATTTAATCCCAGGGAAAACGCCTTTATTTAACTTAATTTATCTTAATTCAGAAATTTAAAAAAAGGTATTCGAAAAATATATTCGTAAAAATTTAAAAATAAGCCGGATACGTTATTTAAAAACGGACGTAAAGGTATTAATATTATTTGTGCTTAAAAAATAATAATCTTTAATTATATGTTAATTATAAAAAGTTAAATTATATAACGATAAAAAACTGATATTTTTTATCTTTAATTTTAAAAATAATAAATCGCTTAAAGTTAACCAAAATATTTTCGAAAATTAATTTTAAAAATATTTATTACCGTATTAAAATTAAAAAAGATAATTAATAAAAAATTATTTTCCAAACATAATACGGATAATTTAAATATATAATTATATTATTTAACCTTATTAATACGTTAATTACGTTTTAAGCTTATATATATAAAATATTAATCAAATTAATTAATTATATATATATAATATATTTAAATAATATAATTATTTATTCCGATAAAAAAAAATATGCGAAATATTTCCATCTGGTTTACGAATAATTATTATAATATTAATTATTTATTAAAATATTTAAATACGAATTTTTCAAAAACTTTTTTAAAATTTATAATTAATATTAACGGCTTAAAAATGGACCGTCGACGAGTTAATATTATCGAAATATAATTAAAATTAAAATTAATTTATAATATTTAATTATTTTTAAAATTCGTAAACTTTTATCGGAAATTTATCACTTATTATTTGCATATTACCGAACTTATTATTAAGTTTTTAAAAAAGGTATAAGGCAAAAAAATAACGGAATTCCGATAACCCGAAAAAACAAAAAAGACGTTTTAAAACTTAAAAAATATTTTTCAGTCGGCGACCATTTTCCAATATTAAAATAATGCCAAAAATATTAAGGTTAAAATAAATACCTTAATAAAAGCTATATTAAAGATATTTTTATAAAAATACGGAAAATTTTAATACTTAATTATATATTAATTACGAAAATTAAATTTAACTGAAAAACGGTAAATTATAAAATAATAAAAACTATTAACGATTATAAAAAGCTTAAAACATTAACGGTAATACCTTAAAAATACGGAATTCTTTTTTTAATATTTACCGATTATATAACATTAAAAAATATAATAAAAACGCCGGCACGTACCTTAAAAAAAGGTTAACCCAATAAATTTATTACTTTACATAATTTGATTTTAAGATTTAATACCAACTGAACGTTATTAACTCGGCAGATAAATTATTTAAACGCCCGGATTATATATTAAGGGAAATTACGCATAAAAACATAATCCTTATATTATTTAAGAAATTTGGATTTACAAATAATATGCTGGAAAACGTACGAAAAACAGTTATAAATATATAATATAACTTAAAGTATTATAAAAAGGTAAACGGCCTTATAGAAATTACGTAAAATTCGCTTATTATAAAATTTTTAAATAAATTTTAAATAATAAAAATTTAAATAATTATTATCCACGTAAAAACCGCGGAAAACTTTTATTATATAATTACAAAAAGCTTTTTTTTAAAAAAATAAAAAATTATATACTTATTAAATTTATTACTTATAAATAATAATATAAATACGAATTATAATAATAATACGATTAACGGTTAAATAATAATAATTATAAATTACAACCGTATTATAATCGAATTCCGAAAACTAAAAAAATAAATAAAATTAATATTAAAATTATTATTTATAATTAATATATTTTACGTTTTTTAATAAAAAAATTATTTAAAAACGAAACGGTATTTTAACCAAAAATTTCCTAATAGTTTTACGATTAGGTTCGAAAGTTATAAATTAAAAATTTAAATATTATAAAATTAATACGAATAATTAAATATTAAGCTAAAATAAAGAAAAGATATTTTTTAAATTTAAATAAGATTTTATATTATCGAGATAAATTCGTAATTTTATTATAAAACATTTTACTAAAATAAGTAATTAATTAATATTATAATAATTTAAAAATAAAATATATAAAATATATCCGTACGTTAAAATTAATAACTAAAAAATTTTATTACAAAAATATAGCAAATAATATCCGAAAATATATTAAATAATATTCGAATTAATAGGGCATAATAAAGTTACGTTATAAATTATATAGATAATTATAACCCTTATTATTATTTAAATAATTTTTTTAAAAAAATTTATTAAATTTTATAACGGAATTTCCCAAAAACTTAGGTTTAAACGGGCTAAAATACGACGTAATTCTGGTAATCGTCGACCACTTTATAAAATTAAAATTATTTATCCTTATAATTAAAATCCTAACCGTAACCAAATTAACCGAATTATTTTATAACGAAATTAAATATAAATTCGATATACCAGCCAAAATTATTAACGATAAAAATAAATTATTAACAAACTAATTCTAGGCGGAATTTTGCAAAAAATAAAAAATAAAATGGCAAATATCGACCGTTTATTATCCATAAACCGATAAGCAAATAAAACGTATTTATTAGATTTTAAAATATTATATCCGTAATTATATTAATAAATATTCAAATAATTAAATAAAGTTATTACTAAATACGAAATTCGTATATAATAATATGCGAAATATATTTACCGGCCATTTTTCGTTCGAAACCTTATATAAATATTATTTAAAAATAATAAAATACTTTTTATAAAGATTTAAAAATTAAATATAAAAAAGTAAAAGTATTTCGAAAAAATAACAATTATTAATCAAATAATACATAAATATTAAAAAAGATTAACGGTAACCCAAAAAATATTATAATTAACGTTATATACTTATAAAATTCTCATTAAAATAATAAATAAATTTATTAATTAAAAAATTTAAATTTTAAAAAAAATTATATTTATTTATATATGGATTACGATTAAAAAATAAATAAGCTCCTAAACGTATAAAGTAATTTCTTTTATTATATATTAACGGATATATAATATATTTTTAATATCCTTATTAAAACCGTAATATAACCAGGAACCGGATAACGTCCAAATAACGTTACCGGATTTAATAAAAAAATAATAAAAGATAAATAATAAAAGATATCGTCCGTTACCGAAATAACCGGAAATAACGTAAATATTTAATTAAATAAGAAAATTAACCCATTAAGTACAATACGTAAAAATTCCGAAAATACTTTGGGTACGCGTTTAAAATATTATAACGTTACGAAAAAAAATAAATACCTACATAAAAAATAAAATAATTTTAAACAAAATTAAAACATTAATATTAAAATATTATTTAATTATATAATTATTTTTGGGCTTTTGGCAAATAATTATTTTGTTATATACCAATCAAATACCCATAAATAATATAAAAAAATTAAACCTTTATTTTAAAAATAAAACTTTACAATTAATTATTAAGCTTTATATTAATTAACTTTTAATAAATATATTAAGGAAATTAATATAATAATATCGGAAAATAATCGGAAAATATATAATAATAAAAAATAAATATATTTATTAAATTTATTAGGCATAAAATTTGAAAAAAATTTAAAAATATATTATTTTTTATGAAATATAAAGTTTAAATAACCGGAATATAATTTATCACTAATCGGAAACAAAACGTTATCTTTAAAACGTTTAATATATTTAAATTTGGTAATAATTTTACCGGATAAAACCATTTTTTAATTATAATTATTAATAAGTATTAAAATTTCGTTAAAATATTAAAAAAATAAGCGGAAAATATTTATAAACAAGAAATATAACGGCATAACGGCCTTTAAAAATTACCTTATTTATGGGAATATCTTAAAATTACGCTTAATTAAAAAATAATTACGAAATAATAAGAAAAAAATTATAATACTTACAAAAAAAATCTAAATTTACAAACTTATAAAACGGCGTTAAAATTGGATTTCCGCAGTTATAACGGATAATTAAAAATCGACCTTAATTATATTAAAAAAACAATATTTTTTAATAATAATTACGTTAAAAACAAATTTGGTTTCGCAAAGGATATCGAGTCGACGACCGACCGCAACCACGTCAGAACGCTTATATTAAGTACCTCCAATACGAACCTTTTCGAGCTCGTCGATTAACTCCTAATTATCGGTACCGAACTGAAAAACCGTTTGGGCGGTACCCTTAAAAACAATCGGAATTTAAACGAAAAATTAAATAACAATATTAAGAATATTAAGAATAACTATTTATTACGCGAAAAATCTTATAATAATAACTGGCCATAACGCAATTTAAGGCGTCCGGAATTTAAACATAAATTATACAATAATCGAAATAATATTATATTACATAAATATAATACGGCTTATTACCGCCCGTAATATAATTAATATTTATTTTATTATCGGCATCAAAAAGATAACGTTTAAAAAAATCCCAGTTCTTTTTAATATTAAAGTATTATTTTTTTTGGAACTTTTTACGAAAAAAAAAATATGGCGAACGGAAATAATATGCAATATAATCGGAAAAAGCGAAATAAAAATAAAAAAAATAAAAAACCGAACAAAACGCGCATACAAAAAAAATAAAAATATAGGCGCAAAAGGGGAAAAATAAATAAATAAAATGGGGTTAAAAACGAATTATAATAAAAAACTAAACAAAATATAATTAATTACGTAATATGGTACGTATTAATTATTATGGCAATTATTTACAATATAATATAACGGTAAATTATCGGCAAATATACGTAACCAGATTTGCGAAATACGTTATATTAAATTAATAATAATGTTATTAAAGATTAATAATTTAAAAAAGAAAAATAATTATAAAAATATAACCTTTACAAAAATAAGGCTGGTAACCGACCAGCTACCAATTAACCACCGACCCACTTATTAATATAAATCCACCATCTGGCAGTTAATGGGAAACGCCAGATGGAAATAACCTAATATATTCACTTTTTGGAATCTGCTTTACGATTGGTCGGAGATTACCTCACCCAGCTCACAGCTGTCCATTATCTTACAAATTGCAATCATTCCACTGATCTTTTGCCCTGGTGGCGTAATGGCATGATGCAGCCATAACACGTTGAGTCTCCCCTGAACGTTTTCCCATACAAATCTTTGCAGGGTAGCCTCACCTGTCTTAATTCTTAGAATCCCACGACCCTGAAACATAAGGTATATTCGGAGATACCGGTGGGTTATTAATGCAGAGACCCCATGAAATGTTTTATGTAATATGGCGTGCCGAAGGTCCAACGATGCAGAGACGATATGACGGTGATGCAGGTGCAGAGAAGTTAGAAATGACGTCATAGTGACCGTCATGACTTTCCAGTCATTGGGTCTACACGTAAACGGCAAAAGAGCGCCTCGAAACACGTAACCAGCCATGGCGGCCCAATTAGGAAATTGCTATTATTTATGATCACCTTGAAGTCCAGGTACTAGCCAATAATTTCTTTTTGAATATTGTATACCATTACATACTAGGTACATGCGTAATAAGAGCCTGGCCATTGGCCTGGAGCGAGCTTTCCAGGCAAGCTTACCTCTATACCTACTATGTATACTTAATTACATATCAGAAACAACTCTATGAAATGCAGGCACGTATGCAGGCACATGCACGTATTACGTGCTCGATAACATATATAGAGAACCGATATTAGCTAAGGTAGTGACGATTGGTTTCGTCACCGAATTCCTTCCTTAAGTCGAATATATTTTCCGGCCAATGGGTGCTGTAACTTCCCAGGTCCTTCGCATTCAGAGATAATCTTTCCCGAGTATACCCTGAACAATCCCTCATAAATCACCGAACTTCAGGTAGCCTAATCCCTAGGTACTACTTCTTGCCTACCTACGCACCTACCGCACGCTTCTGGACTATTGATAAGTCTCATTCAAGATGCTTCGTCGTGCCATCAGACCAGCCAATCTCACTAGAATCGTTGGCGCGCAGACCAAAGCGCGGCCAATGGTCCCACGAGCAGTTGGCCTGCAGAGTCGAGGACCGCCATGCGTTGTCGCTCGTGGTTATGCCCAGGACAAGTACTTCTTCCCCGATGACCGCAACGAGGGCTTGGAACACAGTCAGGTCTTCAAGGTCAGCCAGGCAATCCAGGAAGACCACCGGCAATTGGAGTACTACTACAACAAGATCGTCAATTCCAAGGATCAGGACGAGCAGAAGCGCTATCAGAATGCCTTCGTATGGGAGCTCGCCCGCCATTCCATTGCCGAGGAGCTTGTCGTGTATCCTGTCCTCGAGCGCGACATCTCGGATGGCAGCGGCCGCGCACAGAAAGATCGCGAGCAACATCAGGAGGTATAGCAGACCTGGGAGCTAGCCATTTACCAGTTACTAACAGATGTCAAGGTAAAAAGAGAAGCTCTACGAATTCCAGAAGCTCAGCCCTAGCGACTCCGACTTCATCCCCACCATCAGGAGTCTCTGGCAGACCCTGAGCCAGCATATCAAGGAGGAGGAACAGGAAGATCTGGTCAAACTGGAAGAGGCACTCAGCACGTCCCAGTCCAAAGAGCTGTCTCGCGCGTTCGAGAAGACCAAGTCGTTCACGCCAACTCGCAGCCATCCAAGCTCCCCGGACAAGCCACCGTTCGAGACAGTCGTCGGTCTCATGTAAGTAATCCTGCATATCACAGATATGCCTCTCTACCCCTTTAATTCCTCGCTCATGCTAGATTGCCTTAGTACTGAGTTGCGTCTCCATCTCCCTTGTGATATATTAGAGCCTCGTCCATGAATTTTAAAGGGACATACGCTAACCACGCGGGTGAACAGGACGGCTCCAATTGACAAACTCAGAGACTTATACCGCAAGTTCCCCGATGACGACAAGGCTCAGAACCCCGGATCGTCCCGCCCGCCTATGTGAGCAAGTGTGGATCAAGGAATTGTTCGTCTTTTGGCGTTCTGTTAGACAGTGCCGCTGGACTGGGGGGAAGACGCCAAAGGGACGCATGCTCCTGATATGCAAGTTTTACGCTGGAATGGGGCTTTAAACTGCGTCTTGCTGAATACAATGGATTAAACTTCGATTGAATAGTTAGTAGACCACTCTGATAACCAACTCAGTCTCCCTGATTTGGCACAATCTGGGGCATGCGCCTGATTTAGTACTTTAAGACCGGGTACATGAGTCCGAACCAACGAGTAATGTATCACGCAACCCAGACCGCCGGAAACCCCATTCATTAGTTCTCCATGTGCTCCGTTGCCGTTCCCCTTTCTGAAAAGGCGATGTCTTCTTGTCGTCGCCCTAACGAAGGGGTTGAAAGCGGCTCCACCAGGCCTAGGGCGAGACTCTCATGCCGTGAACCTTCACAGCAACCCGACCACTGATACAAAAGCTTAATCCGGTCCATCCACCGCAGTCATTGTTAGAAAGTCGACCTTTTGCATCCCCGCTTCGCATCTCACTCATAAACAAGGTTCTCAGGGCCATGGAATATAGTGGTCTGGCTAGGCGGGATGGTTTTCCCTGCAGATCTCTTGCTGAAGTCTCGGGTTGCTCGGGTGGTTATTTCAGCCTTTAAGTGAGTGGGTTGTAAGGGAGAGACGTTCCCATGGCTGGCATATCACCTTCAGTGAGTTCCTCTCGCCTACAGTGGCAGCAATATTTCTAGGGTCCCTAGGGGGAAATTGGCATGCCTAAATACTAGGGAGGAATGCCACTCTGCCCGTCAAGGTGCGTCGCCGCGAAGTTACCGTTGCGAAGAGCTTGTAGGTCCGGAATCATGAGAAACGCCCCTTTGTGACGCAGATCGCGAAACATCGACCAGGCTCTGTGCCCATCTTTTTGTCTCTACAGCCGTTCGGCAGCGAGATGGCCCCCTGCGCGCTGGCTGACAAGCGGTATATAGTACGTTAAGGGGCCGTATCTGTTGAAACGGTACAATTGGCAAGGTCCGAGATACTTGTCATCGGGATCATGGAACGCTGAACGATTGATATTGTGCCATGGGCTTCGATGGACCCACCTATATCCTGGGATAGCCGACTCTAAGGAACCGGGCTCAGCGTTGAAGAGGCACCCTGAATGCATTTTTACGGCGAAGGTATGTTGTATGGCATTCTGTCGCGTGACTGAAACTATCCGAGTGGTCATATCCTCCGAGCGAAATCCCTCCGGCTCGGATAATGCAAGTCTGACCGAAAGTTCCGCTGACGGGATTACTGTCCCGAACGATTATAACATATCGTACCCTCATAGACAAACAAGACTATGGAAAATAAATAAAAACTACATTCTACTTGCATCCCCGACTACTGTTCGCACCGTCTCAACAGCTTGCCGGCGCCTGTGATAGATCATGACGAATTTAGTCGATAAGGTGGCCAGCGATGCCGAAGCACGGAAACAACTAACCATACCGGAGGCGCTCATATCCTCGCCATTTGGCGCGCTAGTACTGGAGACAATCCGAGCAACTGAAGCCAAAAAGAAGCTGGTGGTGCCATGGAGACTCGACGAGCCTTATGGCCAACCGTATTATGAATATAACGAAACGGTGCAAGTGTGGGAACTAACCACACCCAGAGATTACATGAAAAACAAGGGCCGAGGTCAGCAGCCGAGTGATGATAGTTCTAGTCCGGTCGACGGACTCGCATTGTATAGCTGGAACATCGACCAGATGCTGCCGTTCGCTGAGGCCAGGATGGAAACCGCCCTGGCACACTTAGAGCGCCTGACGGCGCGTATATCGCCGAAGACAGGCACCGTCGTATTTCTCCAGGAATGCACCCTGCCTTATCTCGAAACCATTACCAGGAGCCAGTGGGTGAGAGACAGGTTCTACATCACCGATGTCGACACCTTGAATTGGACATCTGGACACGCTGGCACTACCATGCTCGTCGACCGCCAGCTACCGGTTACCGCATGCTTCCGCGTCCACTTCACCCAGACGCTCGTGGATCGTGATGCTCACTTTGTCGACATCTTGATGCGGCGGCCGCGAACCAGTGACAGCCAGGAGTTAGATATCTTGATCCTCAGACTTTGCAACGTGCACCTGGAGTCATTCGATTGGGAAACTCCCTTGCGGCCGGCGCAGATGCGAGTCATCGCTAAGTATATCCATCAGGATGGCGTGCGCGGGGCTGTGGTGGCGGGGGATTTCAGCTCCCTGCAGCCGTACGATAGGGCTTTGCACACGGAACACGAGCTCCGAGATGCATTTCTCGAATTCGGAGGCCGGGAGGATGAAGAAGCGGGCTTTACGTGGGGTCTCCAGTCCCCTGAGGTGATGAGGGCCGACGGACCCTCAAGGCTGGACAAGATCATGTTCACTGGGGCCTGTCTTCAGTTACGACGCTTTGAGGTCTTCGGCAGAGATGTACAGTTGGAAGACCAGGAAAAGAGGGCTGAGTTGATCCGACTCGGCTGCGAAAAGCCGTGGATTACTGACCACCTGGGCGTCATGGCCGAGCTACATGTTGTCGCAAAATAATGCTATTTGGCAGCGTTCAATGGGCGGCAACCTTTTAAGTTCTATTTAGCATAGTTACAGATAGCAATCGTTCTCTTCGTTTCAACATCAGGATAAACAAATAACAACTTTATATGGAACGGAGGTCCTCCTGGCATGCGCGAGCCAAACTAAGTGATGCCTGTACATCTAGTAATAAAGTCCGCCTAGAAATCTGATATAAGTACTGCCCCTTGACATCCTTAGCGTAAAGGCTTGAAAAGCTTAGGACTATGAGTGTAAGAGGTTCTTGATACCAGGGATCTGTAGATTCTGGCCGTTCCTCTGCCATTTGATCTCGTAGATCCATAACAGCTTTCGAGCCCTCCTTTAATAGTAAGGGGGATGCTTGATTGCCTGACACTGCTACGGAACTGCCATCGGATTGTGTATCTATTTATATCTCTATCGGGCAAGGCCGGACACTTCGACTTGGAGGCGTGATCTACACATGAAGGACGAATACGAGCCGTTACGGCCTCGACTGAAATGCTCGCGAATCTGCTCAGGCGGTGGCGATGGGGATCAAAGTCTGAATTCCCATCCTAGAGTCCCTACGCCCTAGCGGGATAGCTTCATCTTCATTAATAATTATGGCCCCTAGACGAGACGACGCAATACATGTCACCCTTCAGAGGGCCTTGTGTTGAGATGCACACGATGTTCCTCACATCACTGCCAATATATTATGGCCCATGGTCCATGCGCAAAGCGCTTTAGTCCTATACTACGTACTACATTGCATGTAAGCGGGATAAGGAGCTATCGAGTTATCGGGGCTGATAAAGCGGCCCCCTTAACAAGAATGATTGACACTTCATGAGCATATCGTTTTCCGGGCGGACCCCATATGGTTGAATTTCGCGTTGAATTTTTGGAAGTATTTTTCGTCGCGCCAAGTTGCTTTTGGAGATCGCATCGCCGTACGCAAACAAGCTAGTACCACGAAATCCACAATGAACAGCAACAGCGATAGAGGCGAACACCACGGTATAGAGAGGACAGACTCAACTATAGAGATATGATTTTCCTCAACCCCACGGCAAATGTCTTCATCCGCTATCTGTAAAGCATCCTGGAACTGCTAAGATGCTCAATTCATATTGCCACTTAAGTGTTCGGTTGTCAAGGGGGATGACCTTACTACTTACTACAGCAACACCCTCTGAAAGTAATCCTCCAACTCGATTCT
Organism: Monosporascus cannonballus; assembly: GCA_004154925.1. Lineage (NCBI taxonomy): Eukaryota > Fungi > Ascomycota > Sordariomycetes > Xylariales > Monosporascus > Monosporascus cannonballus. Next base: position 517,055 of record QJNS01000016.1, on the reverse strand, counting down.
AGGGATCGCTTGAGACGCTTTCCGACTCGAGCTTTTCAACATTGCGAAATATTAATATTTTGCTCCCTCAATCAACTATCAATCAATTTGAGGGAGATACTCCGATTCTCAACCACTTTCCCACCCACAACATGAATCAATCAGCCGCTCTGTTATTTTTACCTTCAACTGAAGCCATCAAAACGCGGAAAATGCCATTCATTGCTCCTGCGGGCTCGCGTGATTGACCTCGAATTACTGGCTCTCGACGTCCCTGTGATATACCGCACGTCAACGTACACCGACGGTGATTCTGGCGTTGCGCTGAACTAACAGGAGCTCGGTTCACTCAATGATCCCAACTCCTTACCTGATCGTCACGACGCGGATCTCGGTGGTAAATCCGGCAGTCCTGCCCGCTGGCCTCGCTCCGCATGCGTGACAGCCGTCAGTCGGAAGATCTTCGCGGAAGAGACAGGAGATTCTGATTGGAGTGGTTCCGCAGTGTGAGTCTCTAATAATCCAACATGTTGCCAAAGCAAGTCGTGCTGGCAGACGCTAAAGTGGGGGCTGCGTGATCTCAGGTATCTCTTCTACCGCTGAAGGACTTCCATGCCGTCGACAACAACCACGGCGGTGCCAGTCACTTCCAGAAAAGGCGTCCGACGACGTCCTTTGGTCCATCATTATGTAGGAATATATAACTATATTACGCTTGAACAAAAAAACGCAGTTCGAGCGCCCGATGTTTTGCAATAATTACAAAACATTAAGATCTCAAATGTTCCATCACAGTGAATTCATCGCTGTTACGAGTACGGAGACTATAGTTATACCACCGCCGGGCTTCGAATATTTAGGTCTGCGAAAGCTCACCGACAATGTGCAACATCTGGGTAAAACCGCATCGCCTCAAGATGAGCTCACATCACTGCCTGAGCTTCAGCACCTTTACTCACCAGAGCATCCCTAGTTTAGATGGTCGATCAGAAGCGCCAGCCACCGCGCATCAACCTAGTCGCCGAGAAATAAATCGGGGTTGGTGCAGAAAGCACATTGCGTGGCAGTGCCATATCGAACTGTCGGCCACGACGAGGCAGGCGACTGGTCGTATAACGATGAGTTACACCAAGTGGCGACATTATAACGGTATCGCGTGGCGTTGATTGGGAGAAGAGTAGTTGGTTCCTGAAATGCTTGGGCAATGGATTGGAGTCTGCTATGGAGGTAGGCGGGCGACCACCCAGGAAAGTGTCCTGAGAGCATGTTGATGCAAGGAGTCTTCGCGGCTCCCTAAACGATACTGGCCAGTTCTAAGAGTGGAGAAAGAAGTGCGCGCAACTAGATGGACTCAATATCTGGTGCCTGTATTGGATGAGCTGGGTATATTTGGTCTCTATTAGACCTGGCGCACAGGAGAACTGTTAACGCTCTCTCCAGTGGGGTCGGAACTTATTTAGAGCCATATTTAAGTTACTGAATGTAACGGGATTCTTTCGTCTTGCTCTACCCCGTAGCATATTACCACGTCAGGAGATAGGCCGACCCCCGTCTGCCCGTTAGGCTTTGGACGACGAGTCTAACCATCCCTTCTCTATGCCTTTCTCGATGTCTTTCTCAATGCCTTTAGTTTCTACCCTAAGCGATATTGATAGAAAGCTGTGATACCAGTTTTGGTCTACCAATATTCTTCTGCTAAATGTACGCCACTCCATAGCCATTGGCGGAATATAGAAGAAAGAGCACAGTTTAGGTTTTTGCTATCTCCGAAGATTAAAACTGTGGAACATGAACCTTATTTTTTCATATATGATCCGCATTTCGATTAGTACTAAGACCTTTAATTTCAGGACCATATATAGCATTGAATCGTCTCCTGGCTGTTCACCTACACAATACTTCTAAACTTGATATATCTAAATCCCAATAGCAAAGTCTCTACCAACGAGGTCTTCGTCCAGGCCAGCAATAAGCTCAGGTGGTCTTTTATCCTTTCCCTACTGCTCTCTAATACTTTCGTCGTGGACACTTTAGCACCTGAAGTTTCCTGATTCCCTCATGGAACGAGTTACGCTTCCCACGAAGAACGTTGTTCAATCTCTTCCTTTCCTCGTTCACCACAATCTTTTTCATTCCGAGTTTTCAACATCTTCCTGAGGGATATACCTTCAGAATTTCTCCGCCTCTTAATTGTTATCCTCAATTGAAGTCATGCCATGACGATGCGAACCGTTAAACCTTCCGACATGTTCAACTGCCTGGAGAACAATTGTCCATTCCTCCACGTTGTTCCGAATGCCAAGCCGCATATCGACGGCGATTCCGGCGTTGTCCTACATGAAGGCGAACCCAGTTCTCTTCATGGTCACCTTAACGTGCTTCACCCTACCGACGCCAAGATCCCAAATCATACCAAGCGGCTTTTTTCACCTTACGCGACAGTTACCAAGCCTACGGAGACCGTGACAGAGATTGAACTTGGTGGATGGGGTGATTGTGCGATGTGAGTTACTATTATTTCAAGGCCTTGTCAAACCTTGCTAACAGATATGCCAGCGAGAGCGTGTCGAGCTCGGCGTCTTTCATACAGTTAGAAGACGAAATTACGATCAGTGGCAGCCAATTTAGCAGGAAAAACTTCCAGAAAGAATATCCGAAGGAATACCGTGGTCCATCGTTGCTGTCTCGACTGTTTGACCATGAGGCATCCAGCGCCACTCGGAGACAGGCGGCTGTAGTCAGACCGCCACCTGGCATCGAGCATCTCGGTGCACGGAATGTGACGAAAAACACATAATAGTACGTCGAGACCCAGTCAACTCAGGATGAGTCCATACCACCCCTGGAGCTTCGATACCTCTGCTCACCAGAGCATCCAATCTATCGAGGTATAGGGGCGAGAGGTTACGACGGAAGGACTTCGACCCGCCCGACGCAAAAAACGACGAAGATACAGTCTAAGGTGGGTTGCGTGACGGTACCGTTCATGACAACCGACTACGAGGAAACAGACTGGGTGCTCTACGATGAGTTCCATCAGCTAGCAAATTTCTGACCCTGTTGCAATACGGAATCATCCCCGGCGTAGCTTTGAAACGCACACAGGACTGATCGTACACGTGGGATGCGAGACTTGGGTGCTACGCTATGACGGCAGACGGGTATCAACCTGGATAGTATGCGGTCAGGAGGCGCAAGTAGTGGGGTATTTCGTAGAGCTACGGAACCAGGCCATAATGGAATTTTAGGTAGATAAACGAGTGTAGGGCGTCAGATATACCGAAGACCTTGACCTTACGCTCACGGAATTCTACCAAATATTTTGGTTAACCTTAATGCGCCGAAATCTGTCGGACGAGATTAGCCCGCCCTTTTCTATATTCCTCTACAACCCCAAGACCCTTTTTTTCGATCAGCTGATACTGATATAACCATATGCTGGGCTGAGACAGCTCTCAGGGCTGCAAGTACTCTTCCGGTTATAGGATGCCATCGCGTAGCAACCGGAGAGTGTATTGAGCTGGCAACGACTATATAGACTGCAGCTTCACCCAGACAACTACTTAATCATGTGATCTTTATGCTTTCTTAACGCATCTCGACAGGAATTATGCGGCTACTCGGAAACGACGTTTGCTTCCCAACTGGAACTTATTTTCACCCACCTTTCTGCAACTCGAACATGTCCCTCCTCTCCCTTCTGCTTCACAATTCTGTTTCCGACAACATCTTCAACCATCCTTTCGCAATTGAAGAACAACTTCTTCATCTCGCCTATTGGCTCAACTCATCCAGAAAAGAAAAATACTCATTCACGCTTCCATTACTTGAAGTAACTTTCGCTTTTCTCCAGCAGATCCTTCACCAACCTGCCTCCTCAATTGGAGGTGAAATCTCGCAATGCCTTTCATGGGGCACACGAAGCCGGCGGATCTATCTTCGGCCGCTTCTCCTCATTTCTGCTTGGTGGCACACGTTAATAAGAGCCAACAGCCCAAGGGTGACTCTGGAGTTGCCCTACCTGACCACAAGCCTGGTGTCTTCTGCGAACCGAACATCGCATCTCATAATGACAGCCAATTCGGCGACAAGATCGTCGAGCGCATCCAATGGACTTGCGTCTCTTCCGCCCAAGGTTGCCGGGATGACGTCCTGGAACGGAGAGGAACCAATGACTCTAGTGACTGCGCAGTGTAAGTCTTCATTACTCCGAGACATTGTCGACAGCCACTAACGGACAGAACAGGGCCAGCGAGAGCAGCTCAGGATCTCTAGTACAGCTGAATGGCTCAAAGGCTACCATTAATGGTGGTCGACTTAGGGCCAGAGTCTCTCAGAATGGCCGCCCTAAGAAAGCTTTCTGTAGTCCATCATTGCTCTTCCAGATATTCAAGCACGAGAAAATCATCGACAGTCCTCTCACTGAGACTATGGTCAGACCGCCACCAGGGTTTGAATGCTTCGGTGTCAGGAAAGTGGCCAACGGCCTACAACAGCAAGCCAAACCTGCATCAACTACGGATGGATACACGCCAGCCCCAGAGCTCGAGTACCTACGCCTAATAGGACAACTCGGCTACAAAGAACCGTTTCCGGATGATCTGGAGTCTTTGCTGTGTGAAGTGCTTGCTGCCCAAGAGGCTAGGGCAACCAAAAGCCCCGACGTTATGGGTACGAGACGGTCCGCCCGGAAGAAACTGAAAATGGAGTCAAAAATTGACTCTGTGGCTGTCCCCTACGAAACCACAACCTACGCGGAGCTCGATGATTAGGTATTGTTCGATGAGCTCCATCAGTTAGCCACCTTTTGATGGTTAGGGACATGATATCATTCTTTCTGTGTGGCAGAAGGACAGTGCAGTACCTGACTTGCTTCTCTGTTTGGACGGTGGGGGAATATGAGCTGAATTGGGGAAAGTATATGCGGCATTGCCCAGCAAGGGATATGAGTGGATGGTGGAACATGCAAGAATCAAGCCATCACAGCCGAAATGCTTATCGTACGGGTGCATATGGGGAAGGTTTGGCCATGAGTGCGTTCAGAGGCTATAGTATACTCTGGCATGCCCAGGTACATTGACCACTTATCTTGTTGGACATTCTAGGTGAGAGCTCCATTTGAAGCGAGTAATATAACCACACACCTTGCTTTGCTATGAGAATGGTTCCATCCCAAGTCATGTCTTCCCACTGGACTTCTTTCACTACCGTACAGCTAGTTGCATCTAATTAATCCCTCTAAAACCGAGGCTGATCCGATGCTATAATAGGGGAAACATCGCCCATGATATTCATGGGCTAGTATAGAGTTCATTCTGAAGAGGATTCTCATGCCAGTTGCTCAATCACATGTAAAAACCGTCGTTAGAGCCCGTACTCACCTTTGCCTAAGAGCGGTAGTTCATTTACCTCGTTGAAGGCCCCAAGGGCTATGTATATTGGCCGCGGATTTCTACCAGCGCCATGCATCTTGCGCCCATAAGACTCTACCGGCAGCGAGGTATGTTCCTTGCTTTGCACTGACCACCAATGGTTTGTTTACTTGAGATGAAATTGTTTGTCAACAGGATACATCCACATCTAAGGCAGAGCCTAACGATTGAGTCATTGCCCTTCTAACTATACCTTCGTGGTTTATTGCTCAAGGGGCGACTCTAGCGGCATTAGAGTATACCTAACTAACTAGGCACCCCCACCCGGAGAGGATAAGAATTAAGTTCCAGTGCAGACGTCTAAGTCACACCTATACAGACACTACATACCTACAAGATGAACCCCATACAACACAGATACTGGAATCATCAGTGCCGTGCCATATGTTAAGGGGTAGGGTGAACCGGGCCAGTAGCGTCATCGGAAACGGTTCGATCCGTCCGGGGTTTGGTGGGGGGAGGACCTGACTTGACAGTTCCTCGGGGGCAACTTTTCCAACCAGCACTTCCCATGACGTAAAACAATATAGTAGAACCCAATTGGAAAGGCCACGAGGACGCACATGCAACGCACTCGTTCAGATTAGGGCTAGCTCAGGTACCCGGGGTCTAGTGTTGAGTTTAATGTGTGTGGACTAATCAAACTCAATCGCCTCCTATAGATTCATCTGGCTATCGCGGACATGAGTGTCTCCGTTATCGTCGTGAGCACGATCTCCAACCCATATTAGGTATCAATCCCCGTCTATAAGGCTCAAGAGATAGGGAAAGAGTATCAAAGCAATGAAACACGGGTGGCAAGCACCCGGAACAAAAATTCAAAAATGGCGTGTCTAGGCAGTCCTCTCGATGGGGAGCGAGGGTAAAGGTAATTCTTGTTGACACCACACGGACCCTCCACTTCCACTTCCACTGCACAACACCAACAGCAACACCATTGTTCATTGATCACTAACCGAAAGATTTCGCTGCTTAAACACTCAGCTTTAATTGCATGCGTCTGTCTTAGCTTCGACGCTTCCTCTCACGACGGAATTCCTCGCACGAATTGCTCGTAACCTGTTCATGAGTCAGCACCTCCCGACGACTTCTACGCCTTAAAGGGTGCCCAGTCTCAAGAACTACCGAGAACCGGTCTCTGAGACCATTGAGAAGCAGTACAAGCATAGAAAGATCACTCAAGAGAGACCCAAGAATCTCGAGTGGAAGGTATGGCATGCCATCCAGCAGCGTCAGGTCGGCGCGAAGAAAGCCCCTCTCGTCAAATGGGACGTTCAGAACATTCTCCTGGCCAGGGAGAACAACAAAAAGCTCGCACTAGAGTCATCTACTTTGTCCACTCCCCCCCAATTGGTATCATGCACCGTCTGGGCCAGCGTCACCTGGACCTTACCAAGCGGCACCGGAGAACGCCAACACCACAGAGGCACTAGAGTCATCTATTTTGTCAATTCCTCCTCATCAATATCGTACACCATCTAGTCATACGTCACCTGGAGGATATAGATGGACTTTAGGCAAAAGCCGGCCTGTAATCCAATCAAATGAGACCTTGGAGTGGGCCAAAGCAGGCCTCAAATGGCCTGGCGCTGTGGATTACCGGAACAGATCCTTGGGCAGGGAGCTGAAGACGCCGTTGGACCCTGCGTCATCACCACTCGAGAAGATGACCCTAGAGTTCGAGTACACGCCCATCCCGCCGCTACCTACAGGGCCCAGGACGGGTCTCCTGAGCCATGGACTGCGCGGAGAGGGCCAGGCTCGTGCCCGGTAGTCCATGGCATCGGTACCCTAGCAACAGACCGCGGAGCAGTCGGAAGAGGGGAAGAAAATGGCCCTTCTGGGGGTCTATATGGATCTAAATATTGATCAGGCGAAATCGTCACGGGAAATGATAGAGACAGTCGAACGAAATGACCTAAAGAACCTTTTTGGGCTACTATGAACTGGAAGGGAAAGAAGAAGCAGGGAAACATTGGTATTAGGGGTAAAACATCATTATAATCTCCTGTGGGAGATTAGGAGGCCCTGAATACATGAATTAACTTATTACCGCTGATGGAATCAGATTAGATGCATGCAAATAAAACTGAAGAATGAAGATATGGCAGATAATCATGATAGGGAAGATGGCTAGCTGTCTTTCTCACCGAAGACGGCTCTTTCCATGTCTCCTGTTCATGGGGACAATCATGATGCCATAACCTTAGCTTTTCTAGCTAAGTGCTTGCTTACTTAGTCTTGCACATCTCCTGCTAAGCGGCCAACATTCTTAATAAAGCATCAACATTCATAAACAACCATAACAAACTAATAGCATCCTTTCAAAATTCCAATCCGAATCTTCTGCGGCCTCGAGCTCGTCAATCTCTTGACAATCCGAGGACCAGACTGTCTGTCAATGGCCTTAGAATTGACATTTATCAATTTCCATTAGGAGCCTCCACTCTCATCGGATCTTCCATCGCAATATTCGATTCCCGAATGCCACATGGACCCAGGGTCGAAAGCAACGCCACGGCTTCAACCGCAGTGCACACCAATAATCGTCCACGCCCACGGCCACCCACCCCTCGGGGAAAGATGGCCATTCGCGCCTCTTAGATAGACCCCAGTATTAATCGGGCAAAGTTGTCACGGGAGACGATGGAGATAATCGAGCGAAACGACTTACAGCATCACCAAAGGCCCAACATACCCAATGCTTGGAGCCAAGCCGTTTCCCGATATTACAGACCTATTTTGCTCACTTCACTTATCTACGTTGTTCTGTTAACCGGAGGTTGTTCATCTTGGAGAACCTGGTGCGATTATGAGTACGACCTGGCTTGAGGATCATCCTCCCCAGCGTATTTTTGAGCGACGTCAGGGGCGCACCAGACCCGACAAATGTGTCGGGTTCCTCCGGTCGTCAAACCTTAGCTCCGGACAAACCGATTTCAGGAGCGATGGGCACTGGCGCGGGCGGGGGACTAAGGATGCCGAGGTCAATGAGTATGGCGGCGCTGTACCTGCATGGTGAGGGCTCGCGTTACGAGAACAGACAAATCGCGCAACCGCTTAGTGGGTCAAATCCTGAGACCGACCGGAAACCACTAAATACACTCAATAGCATGGCAGCGACGGGCCATACCTGGGTGGCGAGAGGGGGCTCAACAATTATGGACGTTGCAGAAATATCAAATATAAAACCCAGTGCCTTGAATGCGTTGCGTCCCGTGATGTGTATGTAGGAACAGAGCCTGACCGCATGCCACAAGATGTAGTGCTTGAGGTGACGTTAAAAGGTTGCGGAGGCTCCCGATCTGCCAAGCATCGGTACCTGCATAAGCCCAGACAGAGCCCGTGTGAGGTTGCCGGCCGGCCCAGTGCCGAAATTGTAAATTGCGGGGGCTTTCTGTTCAGGGGCCAAGGCCCCAAAGGGGGTCGTGGGGGGTGCAGCTGGAGGGGGCAACAGATGGATCGCTAAGACACTTGGAACTTGGAACTGCGCTAACCGATCTGGTTGCACTGCCGGATGGTCAGTGCTGTTTAGGGCCGATGGGTGAATTCGTGGAACAGGTTACAGGTTACATACAGCTCCCATCGCGTCTTTTTCTGGCTCGTATGAATGAACATGCAGTAGGTACATGCCGAATCGTGGTGGGCCGAACTACCCGGGAATTTTCACTCCTCTCTGTCCAAATCCATCATTCCCAAACCATTCCGTCTTTTACTTTTCTTTCCATTTTTTTCTTTTTCCAGTCCAGTTCCCAGGGCGACTCCCAATTATTACCAATTGGTTTTCAATAGTCTCGTTAGCACCCCAATCTGATACAGGAGTCTGTGGTCCACCTCCGTATTCGTGAGACCTGTCTGTCAGTCAGTGTATCAGAGCGGAGAGGAAACCCGAAAGGCGGACGCGATGTACGCTCCTAGCTCCCTGGCCGCCGCGGCCGTGCTGCTTTCTACCGTCACGGCTCTGCCGAATATGATGCCCAGAGAAACCGAGGCCGCTCTCAGTCCCTGGGTAACCGTTGACGAGGATGGTGTTCCGGAAACCGTCACTCCCGTCTCGAGCACCGTGTCGGGAACCCCGACCGTTGTCTCTGCTGCTCCGCCCCAGGTTACCGGCTCCGTCGTCACCATAAGTTACTACGATAGCACCGTCACATCCTCAGGCACCCCGTATCCCGCCCCTACGGGCGATGTGGCCGGCGCCTTCAACGTCTGTCATAACAAGGATGGGGAGCGCGCTCCCTGGTGCTTCCCCACTCAGCATGCAACGCTCAACCCCGGAAAGAGTTACTACTGTACGTGGAAGATTGCTGCCCACGCGATGCCTTCTTATTGCCCTCCCGCCCTTTATTAATCTCGACGACAGTTATCTGGGACGCCGGCTATTTTGCTTCCAATGCTACCATACGCGTCGAAGGCCACTACTTCAACGCTACCACGGGCGAGAAGCTCGACCAAGTTTTCGAATCCGACAAGATCCAAGCGAGCAAGGGATTCTGGACTTGCAACATCGAGAAGGACTTCATGCAGGACCGCCAGGGAACCAACATCACGCTGCAAATCAACGCCCTCCCCAGCGGGACCAACGAGACGACTCAGACCATCGAGGGCCCGCGGGTCATCCTCGCCACGCCCACCCGGTACCCCTCGACGGAGCACAAGATGCCCACCGGGCCCGCCGTCTACATCGGCCTGCCCACCATCTTCGGCTTCATCATCCTCTGCCTCATCGGGACCTGCCTCTGGCACCGCAAGACCCGCAGGATCAGCCTCGGAAACGTCATGTCGCGGACCCGTCACGGCCTGTCCATGGGCAAGAGATCGCGCCTCGACAGGAAGCGCAAAGCCGACGAGCGGATCCAGCTCATGCAACAGGAGCTCGAGGAAGAGGGTGGCGAGGTGTACCGCGACCTGCCCCCGGGAATCCCGAGACGCGACAGCGACGTCCTGGGTAGCTTGGCCGGCACCCCGACGGAGGAACGGTTCAGGAGATAGGACAACGGACGTGTCTAAGCGTGGCCTGAAGCCTCGCCTCTTACTGGGAGCTCTAACGGAAGAAGGTTTTGGCGACAAGGTACGATCATGGTGAGAGGTTAAATGACGAACTCTTCATGAGGTAGCAATCTTTTGCTTCAATGGTGACATTACGACGGCATGGGAACGGCCAAGAGATGTGACTTACGCATGATCATTATGTATCCAAATCGTGGTATATAGACAGGCGTAATGTTGAATCGTTGGGACTCGTAAGGTCTCATTCTGCGGTCCGGAACGGAGTCTTTCAGATTCTAGAAGTGCGGTGAATACTCGATTAACTTTTAAAGGTGAGCTTCCAACAAGGGCAATCGATATCTTCGTTCCGATCAACCTCGTTGCGCAATTCAGCTCCTGGGAGGCGGCTTCCAGGGGCTGCGTTCGGAATCCTACCCCCCCCCCCTTTCCCCTTTTTCTAGTATTATAGTGCATTATCCGGTTTAACAAAATCTAAAGGAAGTCATGATTGTAGCATTCAAGGTCTTTTAATCCGGTTATTGAGCTTCCCACTTCACCCCAGGGTCTCCATACCAGCCGTCGGCAGCAACACCACCTTCTTCAGCGCCATAACTAAGGAGTATCGTCTTGCAGTCACCTACACCCCATGGACTCGCTCCAGGGCTTTCCAAACACCGACGGAGGATGGACAGCGGCCGCAATCCCACGAACCCCAGGGCGAACCCTCTACCATCACCAACCCTCCCTCCGTTCTTTCGGATGAACAACACCTTTTCGAAAGGCACTCGACCCTCGGGATTGTCGGTATAATTGGGGTCCGCGCCGTGTTCCAAGAGAAACCTGACCCACCGGTGCTTGAAGCCAAACACGGCCATCTGTAGAGGGGTTACGCGATAGCTGCGAGCGTCATAATCAAATCCCGCCGCGAGCAGCGGTTTCAGTTCGTTCGTAGGCCTGAGTGTAAGCCACTGAGGTCCCCCATTTAACATACCGAACATGAGTATTATGGGATCGATCGACACGTGGTCGAGGAGATGGTGCAGGCCGCTTGACCATGATACAGACGACAAAAAGTCCAAGGGGGTGATCGCGTCCTGGCTAAACTCTATTGCGTGGTAGTGGCGGGGGATGAACATATCCTTCAAAAACTCCTCACAGTCAAAGCCTTCATGGTCCCGAATGAAGGCGTCAGTCATACGCTGCCCGTTTGTGAGAACGTTTAGAAATAGTCCGGTCCATCTCAGCTTAGGGATTTCAACGTAAGGTATCAAATAATCCGTCCTCTGCCCAAGTCCGGGAATATACTCCCGAAGGAAGGATGAAACGACTGGTTGAACTTGTTGGATCGTATTGTAATTAGGCCCCCATGGGTCAACAGCTCGGTAGAACTTCTCCCTCAAAGCCTTTGAGCCTGGTCTTTGCAGGAACTCTCCCCAAGCTTCGACGTCTCTTATCACCATGAGTGCTATCGCTAGGAACAGGGCCATCAGGCATGGACTCGCCGCAAAATCGAGGACTTTCGAGAAACATGTATCTAAAAGGGCGGTACCGCACTCGTCGAGGGAGAGCGCAAAGTATGGCATGGCGGCAGAAGCGATACGGTCAGAGAGGGGATACTCTTTAACGGTAAAGTGTGCAATCTGAACGGTGGCTAATTTAGGACGGCGAGTCATAGTGAATGAAGGGGACTCCGGTGCATCAGGCACTGAAATCAAGCAACCAAGGGTTTCTTTCATAACCCTCTCGTTGAAAAGGAGAGTTCCTTGACTGCTACTCTCCGTGCCAGGGATGAAAAGGGCGGCTTCCATAAGGGCTTGAGGGTTTCCCAAAAAAAATTCTGCGTTATCTCAGTTGAAAAATTCTCTGGCGGCGGTGCACAAAGTATCATCAGTATATTTCGGGCAAAACGGCGGCGCTGTGCGGGTATGGCAGCCAATACCCTCTCGTAGGTGTCGTCTAAGGTGTCTGGAAGGGTCTCGAGTGCCCGTTCAACTTCTCGCGAAGTTGGAAGTGGTCTGATCGCCTCAATTTGGCAAGCAGCATAGCGGAACCTTACGCGATACAAGGGTTAGCCATAAGAACAAATAATAACGCGTACCCGAGAGATATAGCCGCACATACATTCCGTTAGTTTTCCTTGCCATCGTAGTTTCTACCTCATAGAGAGATTCCTAGGCCAATGGTTGAACTCCCACGTCGTTTCAAGTTTATTTCGTACGTAGAGTTGGATGTCAGCCATCACCATTTCGTTAGACATGCCGATGGCGCTGGCGATACCACGAAGGGATTGCTTGATGTCTTCATATTCTCTGCTGGCTACGACCAGTCTGATCTTCTGGAAATCTGGCCTCGGTCGCAATCCTCTTCAAAGAGCCCAGAAGGACCGTTCGGGACTTGGTACTCTCGTCGGGGGCATCGATAAATATGCGAACCGACCTAAACCTTTCGAGTATATCACCCAAGCATTCGAGAAGGGCCGTAGCCCTTAGCAGGGTCCCTTCCCGAAAGAGCCCTCAGATGCTATGGGGAACGTAGCCTGCTTGGCGGCAGAGCTGACTGAGTATCCACCGCAATAAAGGTATGGTCTCGTCGTGATTGCGCGAGTGATGGCAGTAGTAATACACAAAGCCAAGAGGTAGGCGAGAGTCGTCATTGCTCGTTCCGCACGACTCTTTTTTTCGTCTTTTCTATGAGAAGAGACATCAGAAACGTCTTTCCCGAACCGGGAATCCCATGAATCCAGGGTCGGCATGTCCCGACGAGCCTCCAGGTAGAAATCGCATGCGCTGATGATCCGAGCGGTTAGCTGTAAGACAGCAATCACGCTGGCAGCTAGTCCGAGTGCCTCCGCCATGATGCATTATCTGGAAGTAGCTAGGGGATTGTGCTTATGTCCACAGACTCGGAGGGAAAGTTGTCGACATTCTTCCGTTAGGCAACATTGTGAGCTGAACCGGAGGTTGGGAGTCGTTTGGGGGTGAATCCTCTTCGGTGGCTGAATTGGGGAGCCAATCATCATGCTTCTTTCTTGGGGGCAGGGCGTAGCTGCAGCTTTAACGCGCATACGTGGGTGGACGATCACGACTCTCGAAGATCTACCCCTTTTGGAGATCGAATGGAATAGCCACTGTAGCTTACTTATTGCACCCACTATGACTTGACCGTTCTAATGCTCTCTACCTTTCGTTAAAGTTGATATTGGGTTATATCTCTGTATAATGACTTGTAAGCATGTATACGGGCCGACGGATTAAAACTGTTTCCTATATTGAAAAGCAGTCGTTCGAAATCGATCATCTAACATCTATGCACTGACACCGCTGCTATAAGAATGAACCTTGTACTACTCATCGTGCGAGGAGTAAACCGATGGCCCACAGACTGGAGTTAACTTTACCCCCTGAGGTATTACGATATACTAGCGGGGTTACATCGTCCGTCGTCTTGCAATGCGAGCTACCGCCGCAGGTCCTCAAGGGGCACACAGCATTGCCATACGTACCCCTTCAAAGCAAATAATCCACATGCCGGTAATAGCGCCCCGGACGGACCGCCCATGTCGTGACGCTGAATTTCGCACGCAACCTCGACGTTTAGTGCGGCGTTCGATAAGGCATCTTGAACCGGTACCTAGATAGGACTGGGTCCTCCTCATTTAGTCACATTGGCCGCCTAACAATAGGAAGGGCTGTGTTCTGGAGTCGAAAAATAGCTATATGCTATACCGGATTCGATATGAGTCTTCTGGACAAGTCCTTTCCAGGTCCATAACGACGTCTGCCAGCCTTGAGCTAATCATCCAGCTCAGGCTCCCCTAACGGGATGACACCGTACTTTACCGACTCAATCCGAAGCCCAGATGCTGGGGGGTTCGAGAACTGGAACAGTGTCCCGCCATGGTGTGGGACTTTACAGTTTCCGGCACTATTCAGATTCGACAGAAGTATGAGACCCTGACATCGCAAACTGAAACATTTGTAACTGAAGAAGGATATATTATCGGGTTAGCCTTTGAAAGTTTAGAACCAACTAAAAAAAGGTAACGATACCTTTTTCAATACTAGTAAAAAGGCTGATAGAGGAAAAGAATGATACCGGGCACGACTGGAACTAAGTTCCACAAGTAGCTGATCTAATTCAGCCAAGGCTTAGTTAGCTCTTGCTTAGCTGCTGAGCCCTAGACTTAGTTCATCACTTCCCACCTTTAAGGCTGATATAGGCTAGAAGCGGGGTCAGGAGACGAGGGGGGAGGAAGCGCTACGCTGCTCTGGAGTCAACGCCGTCGTTACCTCTATCCGATCCGTGGTCACCCGTTAAATCGACGGTGAAATCTTCGAGAGACTAAGAGGGCATGGAGAAACCTTTTTTTGGGGGGCTCAGGAACCCCTCGGGTTCTCGGCATGGGTGGAAGCATAGCAACCTGTAACCTGAACCACCAGCTTCCAAGGATGGGAGAATAGCCGCTGCCTCAATCAGAAAGCTTCACGTCACCGACTGTGAGACCCTGACATCACACACAGAAGCATATATAACTGAAGAAGAAGTGTATTAAAGGTTGCCTGACCTCTAGAAGGTCCTCTATAGAAGGTGAAGGTGGTGAACCCTCCTTAAATACAGATAAAAACAGTGGTAGCCAAGAGATAAGAATACCGGAGTGGCCGAAGCTATTTCCACTAGCCGGTTAGCTAACTAAGCCATGGCGTTGCTAGGTTCAACACCGACGAAGTCCCGATGTGGTTGCCTATTGCCGTGCGCAGCTGGCTACGCTGTCGAGCCACAATATCAACGCAGATCACGCAATGGTTGAACCTCGCATCCTCAACCAGACCAGGCCAAGTGCGCCGGCTCCTCTCCCATCGGGAACCTCTCCCCTATCCGTTCCACGTCACCCCCCCACCAAACCCGGCGAGCCGAGAGAGACAGAGAGAGGGCCGCTGGCAAACCCATCAAACCCATCCAGCTACTTACTTGCCGCCGTAGCCGGACTGGTACTTCTGGCCCGAGGGCGCGGTATAGGTCGACCCGCCCTGGCCGTTGTTGTGGTAGGTGCTGCCGTTGGGGTTGGAGTAGTAGTACGAGCCATCGCTTTTTTTTTGTGCGCCATAGTCAGCAACTCACGTTCACATGGTGTATCACATCACATCACAACTTAGCTAGGTAAGACACGGTAGGGAGGGGGTCGTGGGTAGTAACTGGTTAGGTGTCGATTTTGAGAGCAGAGACTCACCTGTTCGAGTAGTGATAGCTGTTGCTGTTGGCGGCGCTGCTGCCGTAGTCGCGGGCGCAGTAGTGGTTGCCCTATAGTCCCAACGGTTAACCGGATCAGTGTTATATAGATTAGGGTATTTGGCGGCATTCATAGGCGAGTCTGCGATGGCTTGGGTAGGGGAGTGAAGGGGAGAGAAAGCGGGTGACATGGAATGGGGGTGGAGGGAAGCTCACGCTGCTGTTGGTGCCGTGGCTCTTGTAAGTGAAACCCTGGTTGCTAGGCATCTTGGATGAATATCCTGGTACGGACCGAATCGTGAGGACTTGTTGTGATATCAGATGAAGGGTTCCGCAAGACGTTGATCGAGGTCCGAGTTTCGATGACTGAAGTCAAAGACGACCAGTGGTGGTGAGAGTTTGGGGGAACAAAGGTTCAATCTCCCAAATCCGCGGAGAGACCTTTAAATAAGTTCCTTCCCCTGGTTTGGTTTTGCAGGGGCAAGGGCGCGAGGCATGTTGGTGGTTTGGAGCTTTGCCCTCAGGGTGTGTTCGATGGATCTCAGCGGCTGCGAAGCTTGTAGCTTTTCGCCATTCGCTCCCCACTCGCTCCCATATAAGCATGACGCCTTTCCCTACCAGGAAGTGATCATCGTGAGACTTTATGAGCAGCGGCCGCAAAGATTTTTTGATGTACCCTTGGTATCTAGGCCTAGACGGGCTAGCTTATCGCGGCCGTTAAAGAAGCGACCGTAACAGAAAGCTGGCATCGCGGTTATTAAAACAGCGGTTACTTACATTAATTTTGCCCTTTATAACCTTATAAATCGTTAATCTTATAAGAATTATTATTAAACGTTATAAAATTATTATCGAATATTAATATCCGATAATCATTATATTGTTCGAAAACGTAAATATTATAATTATTAAATATTAATTTTAATTAATAATAAATAATATAATTTTATAAGTTTTTAATTTGGTTACTAACCCAAAAAATAATCGTAAAATTATTATAATATTAAATTAAATAAGTTATTAAAAATTATTAATTAATAAAATTATTCAAAAAAAATATTATTAATTATTATATTTTTAATTTTACTAAATATAAATGTTTTAATGTTTTTTAATAAAGAAATTTTTTAAAATTTTTAAATAATAGATAATAAATAATATAAACTTTTAACAAACTTTATATAAAAAATATAGTCCTTATAAGGATAAAACTGATAGCCGACCAGCTATCGATTAGCTAACAACTTACTTATTAATATAAATTTATTATTTAGCAGCTAATGGGAAATGCTTAATAAAAGTAATCTAATATATTTATTTCTAGAAATACGTTTTACTATTAGTCGGAAATCATTTTATTCTAGCTTATAATTATTTATTATCTTATAATTTCTTTATTTTTATTATAACAAATAAGGCAATAATTATTAAAAGTAAAGTTCGTTAACTGCAAAACGAATCTAAGTTATTAATTAAAAAGATTACCGATTAGAACTTAACCGACAAACGATCGATTATGGTATAGAAATAGGCAAAAAAGCTTATAACAAAACTTTAACAAATAAAGGATTATAATTTTTAGGATCCTAAAATACTTTATATATATAATAAAAATGCGTCCCGATAACCGTTAATTAAACGGTCGGAAAACGAACGTAATATAACAACGGCGTCCCGGAGTTTAAAATAAAAAAATGTTCAACCTTTTAGTAACAATTAAATTTTGGAATTTATTTATTAGTAAAACGAATAATATTCGAAATTATTCTGATAACTGGCCGAATAATATATTCTGGTATAAGTTAAAATAATAAAGCTTTATAAATTAATTACGATATTGTTATAAAGATTTAAAAGTCGTAAGCGAATATTACGTTAATTAAAAAAGATTAGATAAAAGCTGTTATAGAAATTTATATTAAAAGGCCAATACGAAAGGTTTTTATATGTATCTAATAAGTTATAAAATATATAAACGTTTTTATTACGAATGTTTAACAATTATATCGCGTTCTGTTTAATTATTTTATTTACGAAAAAAACTAAAAATAAAAAATTTATTTATTTTTATTAGAATAAGTTAGGTTAATTCTATTTTTCTCTATAAGAAATATAAGAAATAATTTATGTAATTGCGATAACGATTTAATTAATCGCCGTTAGATTTTTACGTTAAATAAAGGCTTCTAATTTATAAAACAAAGTTTGCAGATATTTTTAGCCTAAAAAATAATCGGAATAATAAGTATTTTGTTTTTGATTATTTTTACAAATTAATACCAGGGTTATAAAATACTTTATTACGAAAAAACGTTAAGCTAGAACAAATTAATAATGTAGTAAATAAAGTAAAACGTTATTAAAACGTTTGAGAAAAGACGAAAAAAAATTAATTATTTTTATTAAAGATATTAATAAGGATAAACGATTTTATTTTAACATTTTCGGGAAAAGAGATTTCTAAAATAAATTAAAGGCGTTACATAGAAATAATAAGGACCGCAAACGATTTTATATTCAGAAAGCAGATAATTACCGATTTAATTCGGATCGGAATAAATTTATAAGAATTAATATTTTTGCTTTTTATGAAAGCTTATTTAAACGTTATAATTATAAGAAGTTAAGTTATAAAAATATAAATTATAAATTCAAAAGAAATATAAAAGCTCTGTTATCTCGGTTATATAAAGATCGATTTTCGAAAGTTATATAAAACGTTATAATATATAACGATAAATTAAACCAGTTTCTAAACGTAAATCCAAAAAAGAAACCGGAATAAGCGTATATGTTTAGTCTATTTCGACTAATAATTGCAAAACAATCGAAATAAAGCCGCTCTTTTTTTTTAAAAAAAAAGAGCATTTATTAAGAAAAGTACGAGGGATATAGTAGTATAAATAAACATAGATATCGGAGCATAGATAAATACTATAAGCAAAAAGTTGGCGAAAAAGGTTAACCTTTAATTAATTTTCGTAAATATTCCAGACTTTATCAGCGCTAATAACGCGTAAATTAAATATAATGAGGTTTATTAAATTTTTGTTAAAATAATAAATAATAACGAAAATAAACGAAAATTTAAGACAATTTACTTTATAATATGCCGCGATTAAAAAGCGTCCGGTTTCTTATTATTTAAATTAGAAATAAGCAGATTAAATGTTTTATTAAATATAATTATACATTAATAGTTATATAAATTATTGTAAATAGTGAACGAATAAGAGATTATAAATTTAACGTTTTTCGATAAACAAGTTTATATTAGTAATATAATAAAGATAACCGACGAATTAAATATTTTAAAATTTGAGGAATAATAGAAACGAAAGATAATTAATTTTTATTATATTTAGAAAGTTTCCAACGAACATATTTCGAAAAAGTAACGAAACACTTCCTTAATTATTAAAGACAAAATATATAATAAATTTAATTTCAAGAAAAATACCTTTATTTAGCTTATTTTACCTTAATTTATAAGCCTAATAAAAGGTATTTAAAAAGTATATCTGAAAAAACCTAAAGATAAAACGGATACATTACTTAAAAGCGGATATAAAGGTATTAATATTGTTCGTACCTTAAAACAATAACAATTTTCAACCATGTATTAATTATAAAAAGTTCAGTTAAGTAACGATAAAAAATTAATACTTTTTATTTTTAATTTCAAAGATAATAAATGGCTTAAAATGAACCAAGATATTTTCGAACATTAATTTTAAGGATATTTATTACTGTATTAGGATTAAAAAAGATAATTAGTAAAAAACTATTTTTCGAACGCAATACGAGCAGTTTAAATATACGGTTATATTATTTGGCTTCATTAACGCGTTTTTTACGTTTTAGACCAATATATATATGGTATTCGCTGGATTAATTAACTATATATATGTATTATATCTAAATACTATACTTATTTATTCGAATAACGAAAAAAATATGCGAAATATTTTTAACTAGTTTACGAACGACTGTTATAATATTAACTATTTGTCAAAACGTTTAAATGCGAATTTTTCTAAAAAAATATAAAGTTCTTAGGATTTATAATTAATAGCAACCGTTTAGAAATATCTCATTAATAAATTATTATTATCGAAATATAGCCAAAACCAAAATTAATTTATAATATTTAAGTATTTTTAGAATTCGTAAACTTTTGTTAAAAGTTTATCGTTTATTATTCGCGTATTATTAAACTTATTATTAGGCTTTTAAAAGAAGCGCAGAGCAAAAGTAAAACAGCAAAATTCCGGTAACCTAAAAAGGCTAAAAAAAGCGTTTCGAAACTTAAAAGATATTTTTCAGTTGGCGACCATTTTCCGATATTAGAATAACGCTAAAAATACCAGAGTTAAAATAAACGCCTCGATAAAAGCTATATTGAATTAGGGTAGGAGAAAAATTGGTCTTGATCAGTGCGGATAAACAAGCTATATCACGATACGAAAAGGGATTATCGAAATAAAAAGCTTAATCCGATTATATTAATGATATTAAACCTCGATAACTAAAGTGGTACAAAATATGCTAAGTAATGATGATCGTAGAGATACTTGAGGGTTGAATCCATGGCGAAAAAGAACTCCTTAATATACATGCGGGATTCGGGCTTTTTGATCAGCCGAGTCTGATTATAGGCGTAACACCTCGTCCTATTTCAATATCAGAGATACTTTTATAGAAATACGGAAAGCATTAGCGCTTAATAGCATACTGGTTGCAAAAGTTAAATCCAATCGAAAAACGATAGGCATAAAGTAATAAAAAAATTTTTAGCAATTATAAAAAGCTTGAAATATTAAAAGCAATACCTTAAAAGCACGGAAAAAAGTTTCCTAATATTTACCGATTATATGGCGTTAAAGAATATAATAAAAGCGTTAACGCACAATTTTAAAAAGAGATTAACTTAATAAGTTTATTATTTTACGTAATTTAATTTTAAAATTTAATATTAATTAAACGCTATTAATTAAGTAAATAAGCTATTTAAATATTTGGATTATATGTTAAAAATTGCGCATAAAATCGTAATTCTTACGTCATTTATAAAATACGAATTTATTAATAATATGCCGAAACATATATAGAAAACGATTACAAATATATAATGCGATTTAAAGCATTATAAAAAAGTAAAAAGCCTTATAAAAATAACGTAAAATTTGTTCGTTGCAAAATTTCTAAATAGATTTTAAGTAACAAAAACTTAGGTAATTATTATTCGCGTAAAAATACGAAAAACCTTTGTTATATTTTCGGACGAAATTTTCGAAAAAAAAGTAAAAAATTATATATTTGTCGCACTTTTTATTTGTAAACAATAATATAAGCGCAAATTGCAGCAATAATATAATTAGCAGTTAAATAACGATAATTGCAAACTATAACCGTATTACGATCGGATTCCGAAAAGTCTAGGAAAAACGAAATTAGTATTAAGATTATTATTTATAATTAGTACGTCTTACGTTCTTTGGCAAAAAACCTGGCTAAAAACGAAACGACATTATAGCTAAAGATTTTTCGACAGTTTTATAATTAGGTTCGAAAATTGCAAATTAAGGACTTAAATATTATAGAACTAATACGAATAATGAAACGCTAACTTAAAATAAAAGGAGAATATTTTCTAGACTTAAATAAAGTTTTATATTATCGGGATAAATTTGTAATCTCGTTATAAGGCGTTTTACGAAAATAATTAAATAGTTAATATTATAATAATCCGAAAACAAAATATATAAAATATATCTATATATTGAAATTAATAATTAAAAAGTTTTATTAGGAAAATATAACGAACGATATTCGAAAATATATTAAGTAATATTCGAAATGTTAGAGCATAATAATACTAGATTATAAATTATATAGATAATTATAGTCCTTGTCGTTATTTAAGTAACCTTTTTAAAAAATTTCGTTAAATTTTATTACGAGATTTCTTAAAAGCCTAAATTTAGACGGGTTAAAATACGACGTAATTCTAGTAATCGTTGATCGCTTTACGAAATTAAAACTATTTATTTTTACGGTTAAAACCTTAATTATAGCTAAATTAGTTCGATTACTTTATAATAACGTTAAATATAAATTTGGTAGGCCAGCCGAAATTATTAACGATAAAAATATATTATCAATATATTAATTCTAAGCGAAATTTTATAAAAAGCGAAAAATAAAACGATAGATATCGACCGTTTATTATCTGCAAACCGATAAGTAAACGGAACGTACTTATTAGGTTCTAAAGTATTATTTGTATAATTACGTTAATAAATATTAAGAAATTTAAATAAAGTTTCTGCGAAATATAAAATTTATATATAATAACGTACAGGACGAATTTAATGGTTATTTTCCGTTCGAAGTCTTATATTGATATTATTTAAAGATAATAAAATATATCTTAAAAATATTTAAGGAATAAATATAAGAAATTAAGGAACGTTTCGAAAGAATAACGGCTATTTGTTAAATAATATACGAATATTAAAAAAACTAACGACAGCCTAGAAGAAATGTTATAATTAATATTATACGTCTATAGAATTTTAATTAAGGCAATAAGTAAATTTATCGATTAATAATTTTAAGTTTAAGAATAAAAAAATTCGCATTTACTTATATTCGAGTTGTAATTAAGAAACGAATAGATTTTTAAACGTATAAAATTATATTTTTTATTAAATATTAACGGACATATAATATGTTTCCGGTATTTCTATTAAAATCGTAATATAATTAGAAATTATATAACGTTTAAATAAAGTTGTTAAATCTGGGGAAAATAGAAAAAATAAGTAATAAAATATTATTTATTATCGAGATAACTAGGGATAACGGGAATATTTAATTAAATAAAAAAGTTGGCCCGCCGAATATAATACGTAGGAATCTTAAACGTATTTCAAATACGTAATTAAGATATTATAGCACTATAAAAACAAAGTTAAATATATATATAAGAAATAGGACGACCTAAAAATCGTAAGATAATAACAGTCTAATCGAAAATTAATTATTTAATAATTATAAAATTACAAAAAATAACTTTAAACAAAATTAAGATAGTAATATTAAAATATTATTTAGTTATATAATTATTTTTAAACTTTTAGCAAGTAATTACTTTATTGTATATCGGTTAAAAATTGATATATAATATACAAAAAATCAATTTTCTTTTTCAAAATAAGATTTCGTATGTAATTATTAAGCTTTGTATTAATTAGCCCTTGATAAGCACATTAAGAAAATTAGCATAGAAATATCAGAAAACGATTGAAAAATATATAACGATAAAAAGTGGGTACGTTTATTAAATTTATTGGGCGTAAAATTCGAAAGAAATTTAAAACTGTTTTATTTTTTACAAAAAACAGGGCCTAAGTAACCTAAATACAGTTTGTTATTAGTCGAAAATAAGGCGCCGTTTTTGAAGCGTTTGATGTATTTAGGTTTAATAATAATTTTGCCGAATAAAGCTGTTTTTTAATTATAGTTATTAATAAATATTAAAGTTTCATCGAAACGTCGAAAAATAGGCGAAAAATGTTCGTAAGCGAAAAACGTAATAGTATAACGGTTTTTCCAAAGTCGTTTTATTTAGAGGGATATTTTAAAATTACGATTAATCGGAAATTAATTGCAGAATAATAAAAAATCGTAATATTTATAAAACGAATTAAATTTATAAACTTATATAACGGTATTAAAATTAGATTTTTGTAATTATAACGAACGATTAGAATTTAATTCCTAATATATTAAAAAGACAATATTTCTTAATAATAGCCGCGTTAAAAATAAGTTCGGCTTTATAAAGGACGTTAAGTTGACGACCGATTATAATTATATCGAAACGTTTGTATTAAGTGTTTATAATACGAGTTTTTCGAGTTCGTCGATTAATTTCTAGTTATCGATACCGAATTAAAACACCGTTTAGGTGGTATCTTTAAAGATAATTAAAATTTAAACGGAAATTAAACGTCAATATTAATAATATTACGAATAATTATTTATTGCGCGAAAAAAATTATAATAATAATTAATTACGATATAATTTAAAGTATTCGAAATTTAAATGTGAACTATGCGGTAATCGAAATAACGTTATATTATATAAATATAATACGGTTTATTACGGCCTATAATACGATTAATATTTATTTCATTGTCGGCTTTAAAGAGATAAAATTAAAAGAAATTCCAGTTATTATTAATATTAAAGTATTATTTCTTTTAGAATTTATTACGAAGAAAAATATGGCAAACGAAAAAAACACGAAGATTATAAGTAAAACAAGCGAAAAAAGCGAAATAAAAACAAAGAAAAATAAAAAAACGAATAAAACGCGTACGTAAAAAGAATAAAAATATAAAAGCGAAAGAAAAAAGAAAAACAAAATAAGATTAAAAAAGGTTAAAATAGAAAATTAAGCGAAATATAATTAATTACGTAATATGGCACGTAATAATTATTACGATAACTATTTATAATATAATATAACTTATATACTTATAACGAGAAATTATTAATAAGTATACGTAATCAAATTTACGAAACGCATTATATTAAATTAATGTAAATATTATTAGAAATTAACAGTTTAGGAAAAGAAAGTAATTATAAAAATATAGCTCTTATAAAAATAAAGTTAGTAACTAACCAGCTGTCGATTAATTACCGACCCATTTATTAATATAAATCTACTATCTAGCAGCTAATAGAAAACGCTAGATAGAAATAACCTAATATACTTTTTTTTAGAATACGTTTTGCGATTGGTCGGAGATCACCTTACTTCAGTTCGTAGCTATTTATTATCTTATATTTTATTATAACGTTAAATTCGTTTAAAATTACTTTATTAATGTAATTAATAATATTTTTAAATAAACTTTTAACGTTTAATAAATTTTTAGAAAATAATTTATAAAATCCGAAACGATGATTACTAGTAACCTTATTTTAAAGATTATATCGAGGTTATCGATAGTACGTTAATTTATCTTTATACACCGGTTAATTAAGCGAAAATATAACGTTACAGTAAGAAGGTTTTCGTAAAAAACATATTAATAATAATAAATTAAAATATGATTTTTCCATATATATATATATTAATTACAAAATATTAATAAATAATAAAACAATATTTAAATTTATTATAATACATAATTTTAATATATATTTAAAATATTATTTTATATTTAAATATAAAACATTATTTGAAGGAATAAATTGCTGTTATTTAACGCTTTTATAATTATTAAAAGTTATATAATTTAAAATATAATTTGTTTAAAATAAGAGCGAAACGAATATTTGGTATTTTAAAAATAATAATAGAAAATCGTAAAAATAAACACGGCCAAATACGTTATAACTAATTAAGTGCTTTTTATATACATATTAATACCAATTTATAATTTTATTATTTAATCTAAAGCTATATTTAGCAATAAATAATAATAATAAAATAATTATAAAGTTATCCGAATTTTTAAATTCGTTATCCGTTTTAATGTATTGCTTTTATAACTAAATAAAAAAAGTATATTATGTACAGGGTTTTTGAACGATAAATCGGGTTTGAAAATAAATACGGTTAAAATTGTATAATAATAGTAATATAGATTAATTATTATACGTATAATAAAAATTTATATAAAATAATAATTAAAAAGTACTAATAATTTTCATACTATAAAACCGTAAATATAAGTAATAATCTAAATAATAAATTAAAAACGTTAAAATTATATATAAATTTAATAAGTTTTAATTATTACGATTTAATAGGCTGCGATTTCGAAAACGGTCGCGATAGAAAAATGTGTAAGTTATGTAGATCGAGTTACGTGATAGCTCGATAGAATTTATTATAAAGTTCGTAGAGTTAAACTTAACGAGATAGGAGAAACCAAGTATAATACGTTCGTTAATTTCATAGTTTAAATAGTATCAGTTTGTAACATTTATTAATATTAATCGTTTGTAATATAACTGTAGCATCTTTGATATTAAGAGATGTGATATGTTTCTATATTTATTGTTCAAAATTCCACGATATTTCTGCTAATATAAACCCGTACGACTAAAGTTTAATACTTGGTTAAATCGCTTAGCTATCACATTAATCGAAAATAATAATATTTTAAAATATATTAAAATTATATTTATAAATTTTCGAATTTAATTATACGAAATTGTTTTATAATTTTATTTATATATATTAATAATTTAATTAACTTATATGAACTTAAATATTAATGCGTTAAAATAATCCTTTATATTTTCTATATTGGTTTTTATTTAAAATATTATTTAATAATTAAAAAAGTGTTTTCCGAAATATATTTTTAGCTTTATTTTATTAACCGGTGTTAAAAGTTTTATATTTAATTAATCGATTATTTTCATTATTTTCTTAAATTTCATGAATATTTCTAGATTTTTAATAAATTTCGTTAATATTTAAAAGGTAATTTTGAATGAAATACTTAAATTTAAAAGGCGCTTATGATTTTTTTGGAATTTTCTAAAAACAAAAATTCGAAAAAGTGTCGTAACGATTTTAAAATATTTGAAATATTTAAAATGCTTAGAATATTTGAGAAAACTCTTAAATAGCCCGATTTTAAATAGGTTAAATCGTAATCCGAAATATTATAAAATTTGTTAACGTTTTAAAAGTTTTTTAAGTTTTATTTATTATTATTTTTTCGATCGATTTTTTCGCTTTTAATATATAATTACTTCCGAAAAGTTGTTACGAATTTAATTTGCTATTACTTTTAGCTTTTAGTTATTTTTTATAGCTGTATAAGGTCTGAATACGCCTTTATCTTTAAAGGCTATAAAACGTTTCGGTTAACAATTTTTCAAAAAGTTCTAGGCTTAAAACGGAAATTAAGCCTATTATAACTCCGAAAAACGCCTATTAAGGTCTTATTAAGTTGCGTTATATTATAAAAACGCAATTATAAAAGTATTTCAAATATTAACATTAACGATATATCTGTTTTTTTTCTTTTATTTAATAACTTATTTTCGTTTAATTTTTAATAAAAACTTAACGCAAAATAAAACAAAAACGAAAAATTGCAAATATTAAAATAAAATTATAAACCTTTATAATATAACTAAATTTTAACGCGTACAAAGAAAACCTTATAAATAACGTTATTTTCTGCTTTAATATACGGCTTAATTTCTTAATTAAAATTTATTTTAAGGTATTACCTTTTAATAAATACGAAATTTAAATAAAGGTATTATTATTTATTTCCTTAAAATTATTTTTTATTTCTACTAATTAATTAAAAGATAAATATAATAAATAAAGACTTTCGAACTCGAATAAGAAAAAAAAGCTATATATTCAGAATTATTAATAATATAATACGTATATTAAAATATAAAATTCTTTTCCTTTCATTTAAATATATAATTATAAAAAAACGTTAATTAATATGTATTAAATTGGCTCGGATTAGACTTTACATTACTTAATTATTAACTTTTTTTAAAATTCATAATAAGTTTTTTATTTATGAGAATATAGCCCCTATAAGGATAAAGCTGGTAGCCGACCAGCCACCGATTAGCTACCGACCCACTTACTAATATAAATCCACCATCTGGCAGCTAGTGGAAAACGCTAGATAAAAGTAATCTAATACATTCACTTCTGGGAATACGCTTTGCAACTGGTCGGAGATCATCTTATTCAGCTCACAGCTGTTTATTATCTTATATTATTAAAGGTTTCGGATTTAGAATTACGAACGTTAATTTAAATTACTTTTTAAACGTTATAATAAACGGGCTAAATAAGTGTAACGAATAATTTTCGATTTTTATATATTAAAATATAATATTAACGTAAATAAATATATCGTAAAATATTATAAAAAATTATTTTTTATTATTATTATTATTTCGAATAAAGTTAATAATACCAGCTTTAAGATTTAGGTTCTAGTTTTCTACGAATTATTTTTGTTATAAATAAATTATTATCTAGGTAAAGATAAAGGTTGTATTAGCGTTTTACGAGCGAAAAACAGTAATAAGAAAAACGTGTGACAGCTAAGGGGTTTAACCAACTATTAAATCTTAGTCGTACGGGTTTATGTTAGCAGGAGTATTGTAGGAAACTGAGCAATAGATATAGTAACGTATTACGTCTCATAATATTAAGGATGCCTTAGATAACGAGTTGTTATTGCAAGCTAAAGCTATTTAAATTATAGAAATAATAAATATATATATTTTTGTTCTTGTTTAAGGTATTTTTAACTAGCTTGAAGATGTTTTGTTAATTAAGTCTTTTTTAAGCTCTTTTAAGCCTTCCGTAACTTAACTGGCTTAACGTTCTTAAACTAATGGTAACGTTTAAGCTTATTAAGCCAGTTACGTAATTTCTTAGCGTAGATCGGGACTTGTTTCCTCTAGGGCTTCGACCGTTCGTAAAGAGCCAAGACCGTTAGGTTATAACAAAACGACGATTTTTTGAATTTAATTTAACGATTAATTATTTTTCTCGTCGATAAGCTCAAAAATATTTACAACCTTTTATATTATATATTTCTCGATAATCTTTTTTTCGCCGCATTTATTTTTGCAATTACGCAACAGATATTTGCTAATATCGAATATAGCTCGAATAAATTATAAAATAACGATATAATTTATTATTTTAAAATATAATAAATATATTTTCTTATTTATTAATTAAGTTATGAAATGTTTAATATCGATTAATATAATAAATTAAATCACTTAAGTTAATAATTTTATCGTTTTATTTCTTAATATTAAGTAGACGATAAAAAACAAATTTTATTAGTTTGAAAAAACCTGGAAAAAAAGAAATATATATCAAAACGTTACTCGTAAAGTTTTGCAAATTAAAAAGAAAAAATGGTTATAATATTTTTAATTGCTAATAAATATAACCTTAATATAAATATCATTATTTTCGATAATTAACCAAAGTTTAAATTTAAATAAGATTATAAATTTCGATATAACGTAATTTTAGTTTTTATATACGATTTTTTACTTTGTATTATCGTTAATAATTATTTTTTTTATAAAAATAAAACAAACTTATATAGAAATTATATTGAAACGTAATTATTTTTCGCAAAAAACTGATTATTAAAGATATTTAATATTTCGAGTTATTTTTTAATAGACGGCAGAAAGTTTTAACGAATTTCTTTCGTATTAATACTATTAAAAACTTTATTAATTAATATCAGAAAATTTTAGAAAAATCTGTTTTAAGATATTAAGCTTATTTAAAATATTTTTATCGCGATATTCGGCAAATAAGGCTTTAAATTGCAAGTAATAATATTATATATCGGCAGTAAGCTTAATAAATAAGGTTTTGTTATATTAAATATAATATAGCAATTTGTAATAATAATCGATATTGATATATATATTATAACGCAAAATAAATATACTTAAAAATATCCTTTTTTAAAAAAGATTAATTAAATTAATATAAGCATATTAAAAAAAGCTTTATAGGTTATTACCAAATTATAAGCGTTAACGCTTTATAGCTTTTAAAAGAATATTTCTTCTATAACAAAAATCTCGTTAATTCGATTTATTTTATTTTAAGATTTTATAAATATTATCGTTTTTAAAAATCATTATTAACGTAAAAAGTTTTCATAACTTGATTAAAATAAACTCTGTTCTTTATTATATATATATAGTAATTTTACGAATATAACAATTTTTTTAATTATATTTTTTATTTAATATAATATTATTAAAGTTTGAATTAAAAACGAATAAGTTATATTTATATAGTTTTTCGCAAATTTAAATCTATAAAACCTTTCGACCATAATTAAAATTTAATATTTTATTCGTTAAAATACTTTTAAAGTAGACAGTTACGAAAAAAATTCTAAAAACGTTAATAATTTTTTATAATTACTTTATATTCTAACGTTTTTTAAAGTTACGCAAAAAGTTTAGATATAAGTTAATAATATTTATTACCGTTAGGTCGTAATTAACCTGTAGCATAATTCTCGTATTGTCAGATATAGGGGATATCAGTTGCGTTGTTATATTCAGCTAATTGCGTGCGTTCTCGCAACGCGTACCCCTTTTGTGTAGTTTAGCAACGGAGTATACATGTTCCGATCAGAAGGTGACCTTTCCGTATTTGGTGTGCTATAGCACACCTGGCTAGCTGACACGTATCTGATAACCGTGCTGTTTGTATCGCTGCAAAAAAAGCTCCTGTGTATTTAGCGACGGAACGTTAAATTTGCGTAGCAGAGAATTTCGGGCTCGTTGTGGCAGGGAAGCCATCACCACCTTGTGACGGGGATTCCCAGGCCTGGCTGTTCCTTTGGCTTTTTAGCGAAGCGTTAAAACGATATACTAATGAAGCCATTTTGAGATAATAACAGTAACAACTGAATATCAAAGACGTTAGAAGCTAATAGCCGAGAGGGGTTACTTTCGTAAGCAGCTTCAAGCGCTAGGGGGTACATTGGGCGAAAAGCATGGATCTCTGGGCAAAATAGGTGGGGCGAAAATGTCACTTTTCCCTTCATCTGCCGCTGCACCGAACACACCCTAAATGGTACCTGGCGCTGCACGCTTGCGAAGCTTATCGTGGGTGGTGAGCCTACTAGTAGTACCCGGGGCAACGACGGATACCAAGATGACAAGGCTAGTTGAAAGGGCGGGATGAGACACGTCACTTTATAGCAGCTTGGGGGTATGCACATCATACCATCCGGGACACTCACTGCATGCGGAAGTCGGGAAGCGTCGCTCGAGTGCATATGTGAGTGAGGCCAATTCATACGGCTCATTATCTCGTTCGCAGGTTCGGTTGACGAAGCCGTTTGCAATGGTGCCGTCTCGTGATGCAGGCTACTCATCGGTTCCGTTATGCAGCTTAAGACCCGCAATTCTGCAAGAGGCCCGATGCAGACAGCCTTTGTAATGCGTCCTAGGTAGAAACTATTCACTCCGCGTCCGGAATTGCGTTTGGCGGATGCCCCCTTCCCCTTTCCATGCGATGCTGGGTAGCGGGTTGCTATAACGGGGTCTCCGGGGAACGGCGGCAAAGGCAAGTGTCGTTAACTTTTCTATGTTCATTAGATGTGTGTCTAATCTAAGTATCTATGTGTCGTGCAGCAAATCTATGAAGACGCTATAGTAGGTCAGAAAACGCTCTTGATGTGACATGGCGATCAGATCTTGCCCTGGGCTGTCCCCTCCCGGCCGTCCACCTCGAGCTCGGCGAGGTACTTCTCGGCGTCCATGGCGGCCATGCAACCGGAGCCTGTGTTCGCATAGGCGTTAGCAAAAGAGGAAGAAACCTTACCGGGAACGTCACTTCTGGAGGAGAGGGAGGCTAGATAAAACTCACCTGCGCTCGTGATGGCCTGCCTATACCTCTTGTCCTGCACGTCGCCGGCCGCGAACACGCCCTCGACGCTCGTCAGCGGCGTGCCGGGTTTCGTGATGATGTAACCCTCGGCATCGGTGTCGACCTGGCCCTTGACGAGCGCGGTGGCGGGCTCGTGGCCGATGGCGTAGAACAGGCCGTTAGCCTCGAGGGTCTCCTGCTCGCCGGTGACGGTGTTCCTGACGACGAGGTGGCTCATGAGGCCCTTGTCGTCACCCTTGACCTCGACGCCCTGGGTGTTGAAGCGCACGGTGACCTTGGGGTGGTTGAGCAGGCGCTGGGCCATGATGCTGCTGGCGCGCAGCTTGTCGCGGCGCACGAGCACGGTGACGTGGCTGCCGTACTTGGTCAGGAAGGTTGCCTCCTCGGCGGCGCTGTCGCCGCCGCCGATGACCACGAGCGGCTTATTGCGGAAGATGGGCACGGCGCCGTCGCACACGGCGCACGCCGAGATGCCGTTCTGCCAGTACTTGTCCTCGCCGGGCAGGCCGAGCCGCCGCGCCGACGCCCCCGTGGCGATGATGACGGCGTCGGCCGTGTGCTGCTCGCCCGGCGCCCACTCCGTCTCGTACTTGAAGGGTTTCGAGGAGACATCGAGCTTCGCGACGGTCTCGGAGACGATCTTGGTGCCGAAGCGCTCCGACTGCTTGCGCATGTTGTCCTGTGGTCGGTCGGACGGACCATGGTCAGCGCGGCTCGCACTCGTAGCTCAGAACTGCCCCCACGATGGGACGGGACAGACAACATACCATCAGTTCCTGGCCCATGATACCGGCGGGGAAGCCGGGGTAGTTCTCGACATCGGTCGTGGTCGTCAGCTGGCCGCCGGCAGCGATGCCATTGGCCATGAAACCCTCGTACAGGACCGGCTGCAGCTCGGCACGCGAGAGATAGACGGCGGCAGTGTGGGCGGCGGGGCCGGAGCCGATGATGACGACCTTGCTGTGCATCTTTCTTGCGGCTATTTTGGGGATCCGGCTCGGTGTATGAATTGTTGTGTTCTTCTGTATACCTGCCGAGGCGATTGCTGCGAGTGAGATGCCCGATGCGCCTGCGCGGAGTGTCCTTCGAAACCCTGAGGAAAACAGGTTGGCGGTGTTGACTTGCTCGCTGGAAATGGATAACAAGGGATCGACCAGATGGAAGGGGGGGGATGGGGGGGGGAATTCTATATAAATAGCAGTATCCCTTAGCCACTTTCGGGATAGGAAAAAAAAACAATTAAAAAATTACATATGCAAAGGGGATCAGGCGAGGAAACTTCTGGTTCGATTTGGCACCCTAGAGTGCCTACGTGGGGATTTTCTAATGCGACCTCGGAAGAGTGTTGTTTAAGTTGGGATTTCAAAAGTCGTCGACCGCCCCTCATTATTCATCAGGTGCGGCCGAAGTGCGGAAACGCCCGCAAGAAAGAGGGGCACACCATCCGTTAGAGTCGATGCTATTTACCAACGTTAGTAAATTATGCATCTAAGCAGTGTAAGCACCGAGCGAGGTTTTCGTCCGGCTTCCCCCCCCCCCACGTTAAGGCTCCGAAATAGCCGAGTCAGGTTAGGTACTAATGATGTACTGGATAATAGCCGGCGCCTCGTATTGTGCCCCTTATACATACGCTTAAATCCGGACCTGCTATGAATGTATACATTATGGCACGCCAAGGGGTAATGATACTGATCCGATCGACACCGGCGGTCGGCATAAGGATAACGGGTGAGTTAGTGCAGGGGCGCCTATTCGTTTCCATTCGAACCTAGAGGATAGTAGGGACGCTGGGGCTTTACAGGGAGCTTAAGGGACCAGGAAACGCGCGTCGAGATTTGAACCGGGCAGCTTAACTACATAGCTTGTACATGGGATATACGCGTAGGATGCAGTTGTAGTTACCGCCCAGCATCATCCCCGTCCCTCTTCCCGCCGAACCGAGCGCCGAGCCCGAAATTGTCCCTGCGGAAGAAATTGCCCATCTTCTTGAGATTCTCGTTGATGATGGCGTTCTGCCCTCCTGCTCCCGCCCCCGGACCCTGGCCCTGCTGGTAACCGGCACCGCCGCTAGAGGCCGTCGGGGTGCCGATGCGCTCGACGCCGTCCCGGGCCGCGCTGAGCAGCTTCTCGCCGAGGGTGGCGGCGTCGAAGCGCGCGGAGGCGACGCCCTGCTGGACGGCGGCGGCCGAGACGAGGCCGCCACCGGCACCACCGGCACCGCCACCGGACGCACCTGAAGAGGGATTAAGGAACGGCGTGAGGAGCGGGTTCTGCGGCACGAGCTTGGCGCCGCCGCCGAGGTTCTGGGGCCCGTCGCGGTGTAAGGCGAAGAGCTCGAGGAGGTGGGGCTGCTCGCTCTTGCGGACGCCTTTGAGGTCGAGGATCCTGCGGAAGTTGGTGTCGGAGCGGGCGCCGACGTGGATCAGGTACGCCTGCACGAGGGCCTCGGGCGGCGACGGTCGCACCTGTAGAGTCTTGAGGAGCGGGTCGATGCCGCGCGTCATGGTCGCGTTGACGCGCTTGACGAAGCTGGCGCTTGGTGGCGGGTGGTTGTAGGCCGACGGCGCGCCCCCCGGCGCCCCCGGCTGTGACTGCGACGGCGACGCGGGCGGGACGTTTATGGCCGGGGGGCGGCCGTGGTGGTGATACGAGAGCAGGTTCTCGAACGCCTTGGTGAGCACGTACTTGTCGAGCAGCATCTGCTCGGCGCCCACTTCCGACACTGGCCGGCACTGCACGATGTTGGAGAGGTAGGTGTTAGCCAGATGCTCCACGAGCTTATCGGCGAAGGCGCGGGCATATTGCTGCTTGACCACAACCCCCAATATTTCCTCGGCCTGTGCGTTGACGTGCTTGAGGAGCTCGCCGACGTACGAGCTCCGGTCGCCGACGCTCTCCATCTTGCTCCAGTTGGTGTTCCTCATCTCGCGCCATGCGCCCTCGCATTGCGCCTCGACCCTGGCGACCAGGGCAATGACCGCCGCACTCGCGACGCCTAGGAACGTGTCGGCCTGAGACGAAAGATCGACCTTGGCTACGAGTTCGGGGTCGATGCGCTTCTTGATGTTCGCCTCCAGCTGCTCCGTATTCGTGTGCCAGAAATCGGCCGTGTTCAGGACAAGGACGATATCTTGCAGAGACGGCCCAGTTTGCCCAGACTTCTGTAATATCGAAAGCAACACCTGCTGCGCATATTCATCCAAGTACTTAGCTAATGTCCTCGCGAGATCTAGCAAACGTTCGCTCGTGGACAACTTGGAGCATTGCGACAGAGTAAGCTTGTAGAAATGAAAGAGCTCGATGGCGGAGCTGATGACGGCCTGTGGCACGAACTCCTCGTCAGCCGGGAGGAGAGGCTGTGACTTGTACTTCGGGATCATGGCCGCCAACGTCTTGTCCTGCGATTCCACCCATAAGCTCAGGTAGGGCTCGAATGCCACCGATATGGACCCGTTGAAGCTCTGCGTCCTCTCGTCCGCGGAACTCAGAGTGTCGATGCTAGCCCTGGGTTCGCTGGCAAACCTCCTCTCGAGCATCTGCTCGAAGTCCATGGTCTCCTGTAGGCAGCTCAAAAGGAGGTTGACATCGATCCGGGCGCTGTCCACCCTCCGCATACTCTTTTCTAGAATGCCCTTGTAGTCGTCCCTCGTGCCGTCGCAGAACGCCATGGCGAGCGTCTCGCCGACCCTCCATTGTGGCGGGAAGATGGCGGCATGCTGCTCCTCGTGAGTCTTCATCATCCTCTTGAACCAAGCGTACCGTCTGCCGATATTATCCAGATTGCCCGCCTCGTCGTTGCCCCTGAAGACCTGACGGTACTCGCGCAGCTCGGTGTTCACGTACCAGGTCACGAGCCTCGCCTTGGCGTTCTCGCCCAGGGCGTCCATGACGTGGCAGGCCTCGACAAGCGTGGCCCTCCGTGCGGTGACCTCGCCCTTGGCGAAGGCCATCTCGAAGTCCTCGCAGACCTGCTCGAGCAGCTCCCGCTGCAGGTCGCCGACTCCCCTACTCAGGGTGGCGATCTGGTCGATGCTCCGGTAGCTGTTGAAGTGGCGCATGAGCTGGAGGACGGCCTGCAGGAGGCCGGCGCACTCGCGGTACTGGCGGGCGCGGGCGAGGCCGCGCAGCTGCTCGTAGGCGGTGGTCAGCATCTGCAGGCGCTTGAGGGCGGTCATGGACAGGGTCAGGTTGCGCTTGGTGCCGTCGAGGCGCTTGATGTCGGCCGTCATGGACGTGATGTTCTGCTCGGTCTCGAGGGCGCGCGACCGAACCGTCTCGATCTTGCGGAACAGTGCGGCGAGCTCGGCCTGCGCGGCCTGCATGCGCTCGAGCGACGAATCGGGCCCGTAGGCCTGTGCCGCCTCGAGCTTGGCGATGTGCGCCGACAGGTCATTGTGGTGTGATGTCAGGTTCGTGGATACGTGGCTTATGGAGGTGACGGTCGACGGATGGGAGAAGAGGAGGTTCAGGTGCTGGATTGGGTCGTAGTCCACTGCCCGGCTCGTATGCGCGTTAGTCGCCGACGTTGGAAGGTGAATAGCGAAGGACGGGAAGGGGAAATAAGTGTCTTCGATGAGAAGGCAGAGTAGGACGCAGCCCATCTAATTTTGCTAGATAACGAACGAATGGCTGCTGACCTGCATCTAGAGACAGCGGTTCTGTAGAGCTGCCACTCATATTGCGAAGTATCCCGGTCACGTCTGGTCTCAGGAGCTTTATCTCGGGAGGAGGACGGGATTGTCCAGGTTCAGCGAATCGGTTTATTGAGATAATAATAAGCCACCTAAGATAACGGGACAGGAAGCCGGGTGCCGAAAGGTCTCTCTAGATAGCGGCAGGTTCAGGTACTTGCGTGCCTGGCTCGGGACCTTGATAAAATTGGGATGGGTTGATGGATGGATGGACCGAATTGGAGGTGGGATGTGATGGAGGTTGGAGGATGGGGACGGTTTGGGCAGGGGGATGGGGGTGTACGTATTGCCAAGCTTTAAGGTCAATCCGTGACAAAGCGCCAATCACTTGTCCAATATGCGCCCCATCTTGAGTAGCGGGAGGAGCCGCTCCAATAAACACACCCCACTGCGGGGCTGCCTCGTACGAAAGACAGGGGTACTTTTTGTTAGTTGTTTTACTTGACCGAATTTATGCCTTATGAAGTTAGAATGTAGAAGCCCACGGAACTTGTATGGGAAAATACATCATCAAGCCATCCTCACTTCAACAACACAATGCCAGCTTGAGCGAAGCCTCCTATTGCAGGCTATTGCTTCCCATTCAACCAGAATTTAACCCCCTCTGAAGCCATTTATCAAAGGCTTGACGCCCCTGAGATATGTACGCTTGAATGGCCACCTAACAGCCCTGGTCTCAACCCAATTGAAAACGTGTGGGCTTGGATAAATAAAGTTTTACTTGGAAATACATTACGATCTGCAGTTATTAAGAAAATAAGAGTTATATCGGGTTATAACGGAT
Source organism: Monosporascus cannonballus (assembly GCA_004154925.1). Classification (NCBI taxonomy): domain Eukaryota; kingdom Fungi; phylum Ascomycota; class Sordariomycetes; order Xylariales; genus Monosporascus; species Monosporascus cannonballus. The sequence continues at coordinate 480,472 of QJNS01000016.1, read as the reverse complement.
ACGTGGAAGCAGTCCCTGAGAAATTATCTCTGTTACAACAGGACGGGATAAAACAACACCATAAATGTGGTAGGAAACAGCAGAGGAAGTAACAATGTTCATCAGCACATAAATTGTATGGGGATTGACCTTCTAGCATTTTCCAATTTGCCGTGGGCATGGTGGAGAAACTAATAAAAATACCCTATTTCTTGTGCTTACGGAGCGGACCCCATGCGCCTCACCCTTTGCTAGCTTTGCTTTGTTCGCCTCAACGCTCGGTGAGGCGGCTCCTTCGCTAGTCCACTTCATTGGTTGTCCTTTTATTCCTCGGTCCTATTGGAAAAGTTCTTAATTCCCGACAATAAAATGCAGCTTTCCCGTATTGTATGAATCCCGGCCCAGCCCTCGCTATGCCAGGACGATCCCTGCCATAGGTGCTCCATGCCATCTAGGATCCTTCCGATACTCCACTTCTACCCTCAAAACACTACAACGGGAAAATGGGTATGAGTGGTATCTATCTGACTAGCTCCGGCAACCGCGCCTCTGCGTGACCTTCACCTCGGGGGGACACCCGCTGATGCTGAAAAGAGAAACAAGCAAGAGAGAGAAAGAGAGGCATGACAAAAAATAACGACGTGGCCAAACAGGAAATGTCCAAAATGGGGAAACCGGAGGCCTGCTGGCCGCATCCCGTCCAAGGCTCAGCAGCGCAGTGCAACATGAAGTGTCCAGACTTGATTTGGTAGAGTCCCAAAAAGGGGCGCCGTTCCCATTCAACCCCTCCTCCCCTTCCAGAAAGATCGTCAAGAGCTATGCAAGGATTTGAACCCGGTTGCGATGAGGCTTCGAGCCTTCTCCCGAGAGTCTGCAGGTCCCGACCAATAGAACAACCCCTGAGTTCCCAATGTCAGCCGTGTCTGAGCCTGCAATATGGTTTTGCGCCATGGGATGAGACTTACGCCCAACCCCTTTTGCTTGCAAAACGAAGCCTTCAGCTTTACCGTCTCGGCATTGTCGTAGCTCACGAACCCCCCGTCGCCTCCTACGCAGCTGGCAGCCCCTATCCGCTTATCCACTGTCTCCTTGGCGTGCTTTCTCGGGAGCTCGTGATATTCGAACACCCCATCCCGGCCGCCCGGGCCCTTGTGCCGATGCCCCGGGCCGCTGACTCCCAGGAAGCTTCGCCCGTAGACGGGGATGCCTAGTAGGATCTTCTTCGATGGGCAGCCTTTGGCGATCAGGTAAGACACACCAGATGACCCGGAGACCTCGTCTTTCTGGAGTGAATAGAGCTGCGCATGGTGCCCGCTCCGGTTCTCCCAGTGCCCGCAGAAGTCGTACGCTATGAGATTCACGAAGTCAAGGTAGCCAGCCGCTTGCGCGATGCTGATATGCTGGAGGACCGATGGCCACGCCGGCAGCGCCGCCGTGACGAAGAACTTTTCTTCGGGGAGATGGAGACGGACCGCCGCGAGGAGTGCGACGAAGTTGGCGCCCTCCTGGGCATTGGAGGGATATTGCCAGGTGACTGGTATCCACCGTTAACCACACTGCTACATTTGAGGGGAAGGAAGGGGGAGGGAGACAAAGGCGGAGAAAAAAGGGGTCGGTGGAGGAGAGGGGTTCCTACTATCGATACCATCCAGGCCAGACGCTTCTACCAGCCCTAGTGCTGAGCGCCCAAAGTTGTCCCGCAACAATGTGTTGGACGCGACTATCTGGAATATCCGACTTGAATCTCCGCCGCCAATCGACAACATTACTGTCAGGTGTGGATGGGCTTGCTTGAGATGCATTAAAGAGCCGAGACCACCTTTCACGCCATCGCATTCGACTTCCGTATCAGCGGCATCATCGCTCAGCTTGCTTGCATGTCAGCCACGGGACCAGCACGGGGGAAGCACACAATGGGCACTGCTAACGAGAGGGACAAACATACAAGTACAGTACCGTCCACCGAGACGTTAGCGAATGCGTAATATACATGGTTGACGCAGCCGTAGTCCATCATGCCGGGAGTGAAGTGTTCATAGATCTTCTGGTTTGGGAAGTAGACGGCGTTGGTGTACATGACATTCGAGGCGCTCGTCCTTATGTGTCTGTGCGCCGAGGATGATAGCGAGGATGTCATTGTAGTGACCAGGGAATAGAGTGGGCGTAAGGAACGACGGGAAAGGAACGCGATGGCGACGACGAAGGCGCACGAGAAGCAAATGAGCCTGAGCTGGATGGGTGATGCTATACGGCCCTTTTTAAAGCCATCAATACTTGATACAAACAAAGAAGTTGGCTAGGCTGCCCAAGCAGAGAGACATGGCGGGACTGTCCCGCTTGGGATATAGATGGAGAAGATCATCGGGAACAGGCGGAGGATGGGGACTGACTGCAATATCTCAGCCTGAAGCGACCTACCTACCAATCTCATAGGATATGGAGTTCGATGACATTGAGGATGAGTCGGTGGAGAAAGCGCGACGTCGTCAGAATCCCTCACTTTTTTTTTTCCCTCACCCAAGAAGCGGACCCCCTTTCGGTGCTATATGAACAACCTCACTAGTGATCGCTCTTCAGAATCATCCTGCGTGGCATGACATAATTACGACTGGGATTCTCGAAGGGACAGGGCTTGTCAATGGACCACTTGGCCATGGAGACGTGCCGATAAGCACATGCTAGTCGAGGCCTAGCCTGGAAGCAAAGATGGGCGGGGATGGTGTTTGTCCGCTCAGATAATCGTAGTAGTCACGAAGAAGACGACAGTGGCTCACGAGTGGACCACCGTTCGTATGGCTGGTCCCATAGGAAGGGAAAGGGAGTCAGTCTGAGATGGCTGCAAGGTTCCCCCAAGACGGCACACCGCCTGCGCCTCAAAATTACCTACCCGGAAAGTGGTAAAGTAAGATGCTATTTAGATGTTTGCTTCTTACGCGAGCGATGACCATCTAGAGTGGGGATGGCGAGTGTCGTGTCATAGTCTTTGATAGATTCCAACATTGCCTCGGATCAGCTTGCCACATGTTTTTGTGTGTTGTGAGTGGCACCAGCAGGCTTCTCAGTGGCTATGCCTTGGCGGGACTTGGCTGATCGTCTATTGATGCTCTCCGTATCAGAATGACCGGTGCAAAAAAGACAGAAAGAGAATAAATTCTGAGTTGGTCTCGAAGAGTCAACTGGCTCCTCTTCTGAACGGCCTCCGTCCCCCCACCCCCCTCTCTCAGCAGCGGCTAGCATTCGATTAGGCCCCAGTGCCCTAGGGCAAATCATAATCAGCCTTGCTTTTAGTGTTGTTTCGAAAGAGTCAAATTGTGGAACGCGGATACCCACGGATTTCGACTTTGGGCGGTCTGGGCAGGTAATTTTCATACGAACCTGCTGAAGCAGAGAGAAAACCAGTAGCGAGGCGAGCTTGTTGCAACGGTATGCGTCCCAGAGCGGATAGAGGGATGTGAGCATACCGCCTGGGTGCATGGCCGAAGGGTTCTCGTATACGTGCAAGTGCCCTCGCGTGGGCAGGCCGCATAGTCACCCATTCAGATGAACGTAGGAGGGCTGGCACGCCGGAGGTTTTCCATCGCTGTAAGGCGTATCCATTTCCCTGCAGCGTGGAATCAGGCTAGGCATATAATGGCTCTTGTCGTTGGCAGACCGGTGTTAGTAGCAGGTCTTGGAGGCCAACGCAGCGTGAGTCGACTTGCACAGGGGTAGTTAGGTGAGTATCTCGTCAGGAAGCAAGTAATATAACGCGAAGATCGAGGGAACTCCAAGTGTCGTCATTTGCTTTTTAGTCCCGGATATCAAAAGTGGTCTGGTCGGCGTATGGCCGGTCTTCGGCTAGGTAGGTGCTGGCATTAGTATTGAGAAACCAGTTGACTTAATATCAGAGGTTGACTGTAATGATAGTCCTGAGATTAGGTTCACACAGCACGGAAGCTCCTCGAATTACTGGGCGTTTTAGGAGGGAATTAACACCCGACGTCAATTCCAAACAGTCGCGTCTGAAAAGTGTGGGCGTGGTATACTCGACACCCGCCCGATTCCCTTGTTGACTTTCCTTCTTTTCCTTTCTTGAAGGGATAAAAGAGGCTGACAACCGGGTTTTAAATGTTAATCTGGAGAGACGTACAGATACAGAGGTGGACCAATACGGATGGGATTCCGAGAAGTTTAGGGTTAACATTTTATGAGGACGGACCGACGGACAAACTTGGACGTCTGGTCTGATGCCCGACTGGAGTTATTGTAATAAGGGTTCAAGCACTTACAGCTGTCTCAAAAGCTTCCAGAAGGAGGTGCCCCACTCCTTCCATCCTCCTTTAGCTTGATCTACTCCCTTTAGTAGCAAACCAACAGCCGTGCCAGTCAATGCTAGTGTATTGAGGCGATGGAACATAGCGTGTCTGGTTTTGATGATTTTCCCTTGCGAATTTGCACTGTACTTACGTGGGTGCTGCATTTAATGATACGGATCAGCCAACCGACTCTATGCTACCCAAGACACTTTTGGGTCCTGTGGTGTTGCACAACCCTGTTTTCCCTCGGGTGCAGCCGAGGATATTTTGGGCCGTTGCCGGACTCCGTATAGATTTCAAAGGAATATGTGGTCTCGTGTTGGCCTTGCAGATACCCAGAAGGAACTCCCTTGGTCGGCCCACTAAGAACCTACATGTGCCACTGTACAGAGAGCCGGGATACCTAGGTAGGTAGCATGTTGGTCGTGATGCGTTAGGCATCCAGGGAACATGAACTGGTTGGTTTAGTCGTCATCTACGTAATAAAAGAAGCTTGTCGACTGGACAATAACCGACCCAACCTATACCGCCGGTCGAAACCATGTGCAAAAGTGACATGAATTTCGACACGAATGAGAATAACACTTGGTCGAAGAACAAGGTCATCTTCTGTTCTATCACCCGGTCCATTAGAATCTAGATAGATTGCTACTTCTTCTGACAAACCTGCACTGGATATCCTTTGGCCAAGTTGAGTGCTTTGATGTCACGATATCGATATTTGCATCTTCGGTGATATCAACGCTATAACACAGCAACTTTGATGGGTCTTTAGACATCACATTTGAATTGTTTGTTCGTTAAAGCTAATCCCCTTTTGTACGCTTGCAAGTCGAAGATCGAATCATGATTATTCGTTCGCCTCGGCTTGGCATTTCCCCGCCACCCACCAACATTTCTCTTTGTACATGTACTTTTTCCACAGCCTGTTTCCGTTGCGGTTTTGCTCAGCTTGACCATATTTTAGCCGGTCTCCTCCGTATAGGTATCCAGAAGTTATGACATGTCGGTGTTATTTCGTTCCTCCACAACCTATGCAGCCCTTTCTCCGGGCGATGATAAAATGAATCCAATACCCCGGGAGTGCCGGGAGAATGAGTACCCACATTATGTACCTAAGCCTTTTGGGTCAAGTCTTACTGACATGCAGATAGTAAAGCCGGAGGAGCCGAGAGATCTCAGAGGGCGGAAGACGCTAATGTGAGTAATCAAAAGCATCTCAAGCGTATCGACATAGCGTGACCAGTTATCTGGCGAGTGACCACTGACCACGATTGATTTGGTAACCTAACCTACAATCACTGCCTAAATGGGACACTTGATGACACGGACCTTCTGTTCAATACCAAGACACAGGCTACCACAGGGACATCTGAATCAAGGTGAAATAATCCCAGTTGGTGAGAAAGAGTATAAATCACACAAGGGATGGGTCCAATTATACCCACAAAGGTCCACGTCCTCCTGAATGTAGACTAAATTTTTGTATGGGCCATTCGTCCGCGCTTAGCCATTATCTCAAGGATGTTATTTTGAAGTAATAACCAACTTTATAGGCAAAGAGCCGGAAGTAATTGTTAACGGAAAAGGAGTATTATATATATATCAACTACGTACCTACTTTTCATACAGCTTAATTAACCTGTTACTTCGGTAAATAGTTAATAAGTACATATTAATATACTTAACTATCAGGATACCTTAGTTAAGTTACCGCTTTCAGGCTACGTGTTACAATAGAAAGTAATACATCTCGGATGACCCATAAAGGATATATGGGGATAATGGGTCCATACCTCGTGTGATACCGTCTCGTCGGGAAATGTGTACGCGGTATTTTGGTAAACACACGAAGCGTGCCGGGGATGGATTCCCTTGCCAAACAAAATGGCTGACGACACCAGACATTAACTGCATTTAGCAGTTGGCGTCCAGAAATGGTCCGCAAATTTCTAGATATGGTTAATGTCTGGTGTGGTTAGCCTTTTTGCATACCAGATGCCCTCCCCCCCACCGCCCCCCCTTTCTCCAGTTGACGGGAGAGGTTGGCACGCTAAGGCGGATTTTGAGGAACCCGGGAGCGGACATTGCAGATCTTCCACCCACGTTGCCCACCCCCCCCTTTTCCACCACTTCCCTTGATCCGTGTAACCTTCGGGGGGCTTCTGAGACGCTGGGCTGTAGCTATAGCGATTCGAGAATTTTTCAGCTCGGGCGCCACCGCCAACCCTTTCCTTTCAGCCCTCGTCGACATTGTGTAACTTCGGAGCCTTGCATGAAAAACAGCGTCAGGGAAGTGGAAGGCGGAGGCGGGGGAAAGGGGACCCCAACCCTTCAACCCCGCCGATGGTATTGTACATGCGACAAGGCGACAAGGCAACAAGGCAACAAGGCGTGACATCGACGCCGATGACAGACAGGCAGACCTTGGCGCTAGCGAACGACTTCGTTGCGTTCGGGTAAAGCCGATATCAATCATTGTCGGTGGAGCAGCTAAATAGTGCATGTTATAACCCTTATCGAATTGGGAACAAGAAATGGTACCGGAGCTCCTTCAACGACTGCTGGCGACGAGAAACTGGTACCGGCCACGCCACCTCGTTCGTAGTTAGGATCAACGGACTATCACTGGTGATCGTCAGCTAAGCGAAGCCCTGTTAGGGGTTTCGACCGGAGCCCCTTGGGTGGTGCTCTACGCAGTGTGATGCAGTGCAAAGCCACGCTCTAGCAATTGCCTTCCCCAGTCTGTCGTGTTGAACGTATCAAACCTCGCGTATCCGACTTCTGAGTGTCAAAACGGCTACATTACCCTATAGCCGAGAATCTACAGCAAGCAAATTCCTGATATTGTCAAAACACTGATTAGACACGTCTGAGCTGGACAGCCAACCGTAGAGTTGGACCCTCCGATGGGTGGACAAACGCCTCCATATTAGAATTCTTAACGCTATGTTGGGTCTGCAAGATGGACGATCTGCAAAACCTAACATCACTGACATCATGCCTGCAGGCATTTTCGACAGCACCTGACCGCGAAAAGACAAGCGGCATGGCGGAGTGCATCAGAGCGAAACAAGCATTTCATGCCTCTGAGGGAGTCCAGTACGTAGGTAGCGTAATAAGTCGGAAAGGGAAGAAAACTTCCTCCCCTCCCCTCACTAATCGCATGGTGGGTAAGACGGCTGCGGGTTGGGCTCGTACACGGAGATCTCCATGCAGGCGCTTTCTACCCATCGGGCACTTCGACATCGCCCCTAAGAAAAAGCCTTGGTTATTAACCCACGTGGAGTATGGGTTCGCTGGTAAAGCTCTTGAGCTGCTACGATGACGTTTCCTACATACCGGGACGCTTTCATCAGTTCGGGCAGAAGCGACCGGCGCATGAGAATAGCTCTGGGTTCGCGACTCGATATGGCTACGGCATTGGGTACATAGTTGACCCTCTTGAGGACCTAGAGCCGTCTACTTTCTATCCACGAACATGGTGAGCGAGCCTTTAGTGCGACCCTGACCACCATATCTACGAGGCTAGTTGGTGTGAGGTCAATAAGCACTGGGTCATGGTACGCATCGCTGCTTATTCCAACGGCCCAATAATGGATGGTACCATGAATCGTAAGCCGAGCACTAAGGACTTTTACGGCTTACCAATTACAGCAAAACCCTTGCCTCATTAGAATCAGGCCCTATTTTAGAGGTTGTGGCTGCGCTTGCGGCGCAGCTGTGGGTAAGTAGCATTTAGTACCACGCTAACTTAATTTGTAAAAAACCTACAAAAAATAACAAAACCTCTAAATTAAGGCCTGATAGCAAGTTATGATTTTTTGGCCTTAATACCGTTTTATATAGATTTTTTTTATCTTTTTGAAAACTTATAAATAAAATAATAATAATTAATAATTTAAAAAAATTTAAAAAATAAAGAAAATTATACTTATATAAAATATTCAAAAAGCTTTTTAATAGTATATAAAGTTTCTAAATCGAGATTAATTTAATTAAAATATTTAAATAAGCAAAATATTTAATTAATATTATATTTATTTCGAAACGTTTTTATAATTGAAATAAAGTAATTATTATATATAATATTTAATTATAAACTTTTTAAAAATATTTTAATATGAAAAAAAACTTACATAATGTTATTTTTACTTATACGGGCTATAGTTATTACGTTATAAATATAAAAGCGTTTCGGATTTAGTTAATCTTAACCTTTTTATAGGCTGTAAGATAATGGACAGCTGTGAGCTGGGTAAGGTGATCTCCGACTAGTCGTAAAGCAGATTCCAAGAAATAAATGTATTAAGTTATTTCCATCTGGCGTTTCCCATTAGCTGCCAGATGGTAGATTTATATTAGTAAGTGGGTCGGTGGCTGATCGGTGGCTGGTTAGCTACCAGCCTCATCCTTATAGGGGCTGTATTTTTATATAGGCGCAATATAAAAACAATAATTAGTATAATTAAAAAAATTATTAAATAGGTTTTTTATATAAAATATATTTAAAAAATTCGATATATAATAATACGATTAGTAATTATTTTATCGTAATTATAAAGCCGTTACGGTTAATTTTTTTAATTTAAATTTAATTATTTTAATTTTAATTTTTATAAAACAAATTCGAAAAAATCTTAAATATATATTAATTTAAATTTGATATCTATATATAATATTAAATTAATCGAATTTGCATTAAATACGGTATAATTAAAAAATATATTAAATTTAATATTTTTTTAAAACTGTTTTTCATTTTAATATAAAAATAATAATTTGTACGGCTAAAAATAAAATTTAATAAGCTTTTTTATATTAAATTATCTTTATATAACTAATAATCAAATAATATATGCTATATTTATATTATTATAACTATAAAAATATTACGATTAATAATTTTATTAATTTTTAATTTAATTATATTAATCTTATTTCTTTTCTAAAAAATTCGAAAATCTTTTATACGCGTATTAACTTATATTTAGTATATATTTAAATTATTAAAACTATTCGATTTAAATTAAGTATATAAACGAAACAAATTAGTTATTTTATTTTAAAAATATTTAATAGAAACATTTTTGCGTAATTTTAATTTGGGCCTTGTTAGCTTATTACGGATATACGGTATTTGATTAATTAATTTTAACGCCTTAGCGTAATACATAAAATATATCAAAAATAAAAACGAGCTAGCAGAGGCCTAAGCTAGCTAAGATAACAAAATCCAGAGTTTGAATCTTTTTACGTAAATAGCAAAAGAGCATTTTGATGTAATAAACTATTTTGCTACGTTATATATCTGAAACTTAACTAATAGTTAATGGGTATACTACGTTGTAGGAGTAAGTTTTACATCTTAATTAGATAACTTATTTATAAAATTTTATTTTTATTATTACTTATATTATAATATTTATTTTTTATATTTTTTACATATATAAGCTAAATATTATCCGATTCAGATTAAGCAAGAGCTTCCTTAAATTACACCTTCAATATAGTAATAGCGATGGCGTTACCGCTAAAGCGTACCTGATAAGAATGTTAATATTTGATTGTTGTAAGATAAGCGAGAGTGCGACGCTAACTACAAGACCAAAAGATCAGCAATTCCAAACTCCAATTGGGGTTTGGGTACCCAAATTCACCTTATAAGGACTAGCTGTGCATATCATCACAATTGTCTTATTAAAATTAGGCACTATTTTAAAGGTTATAGCTGCGCCTGCAGTATAACAATAACTAAATAGCTTTTAATACTATATAAACTTAACTTGAAAAATTAAAAAAATAATAAAAGCTTTAGAAATAGGGCTTAAGAGAAAATTATAATTTTTTTCCTTTAATTAATAACGTCCTATATAAAATCGTACATATTTTCTTTTAAAATTTATAAATCAAATAATAATAATAAATATTTAAAAAATAAGAAAAATTATATTAATATAAACTTTTATAACAGTATTTAACAATATATAAAACTTTTAAATCGGGTTTAATTTAATTAAAATATTAAAAAAAGACAAATTTTTTATACATATTATCCTAATTTTTAATATATCTTTATAATTATAATAGCATAATTATTATATATAATGATTAACTATAAGTATTTTAAAAATATTTTAATATAAAAAAACTTATTTAGCTATATTTTTACTTATATGCGTTATAGTTATTACATTATACATATAAAAATATTTCGAATTTAGTTAATTTTAATTTTTTATTTCTATAACGTAAAAATACCAATTTATACAGTTGAAAAATTGCTAAAGGGTTGTTTATAAAATATATTAAAGAAATCTAATATATAATAATATAATCGATAATTATATTATCGTAATTATAAAGACCTTATAGTCGTTTATTTTCTAAATTTAAATCTAATCGTATTATTTTTAATCTTTATTTAAAAAATTCGAAAGATATCATATATATAAACATATTTAATATTTATATAAATTATTAAATGTATTGAATTTAATTGAATTGCGTTTTAATTATAAAAACATTATAAAACTTTATTATTCTCAATTTTTTTATAATTACAACTTAATAATAATGAGTCGTAAAAGTAAGAATATAACTATATGGATTTTTTATATTAAATTATCTTTAAACAGTGTATTACAAAATAATATACGTAATATTTACATAATTGCAATCATAGAAATGTTACGATTAATAATTTTATCAAATTTTAACTTATTTATATTAATTTTTATTTTTATTAAAAAACTTTTAAAGACTTTTTATATATATACCACTTTATATATATCATATATTTAAAATATCAAAATTATTCGAATTAAATTAAATATATAAACGAATAAAATAACTTCTTCGTTTAAAAATATTATTAACTAAAAATATTTTTACGTAATTTTAACTTAAGCTTCGTTAACTCGTTACGGGAATACGTTATTTAATTAATTAAATTTAATACCTTGGCATAATATATAAAAGTATATCAAAAATAAAAACGAGCCAGTAGAGGTCTAAGCTAGCTAAGGTAAATATTTGATCTTTTACTTAGTATACTAACAGGACAGAAGTCTGGTCCTAATCGCCTATTTACTATCAAAACCTAGAATGCTTAACAAGGTTCGTATAAATCGAAATTAAATTGTAATATTAAAAAAGTAGTATTAAGGTATTATGCGATACGTTTTAAAGGATTTATTTATATACCCTTATACTTTATCGTAAAAAGCTTTGGCAATAAGGTTAATATATACCGAATGTTGTTACAGCCTTGTTACCGTAGCAGCATCTCACATATATACTTGTGTGCCAGAGTGTATATGCAGCTGTAAGCACCCAGTTGATTACTACTAATGCGGTCAATCGCTAGTCTTTTGCTCTTTGACGTAACGGTGCGAGGCGCAGCTATAACAAATTTGAATTGTCTAAATCCATCATAATAAATCCGACAATTTGCTAGTAAGATCCGTATATTAAAATATATATGGAATAACTTACCAAAAGTTGAAAATAGTTATAAGCTATTGTTCGTTTTATAATTATTAAATAAAGCTCTACGTAGCTGTTATGACCCAACTGGCTTAGCGGTCCTAGAGACGGTTAGAGTAAGAAGGAACTAAACCTAATATAGGAACTGAACACGTGATGAGTTTAAGACTTTTAGAGGTTTTGGTATTTTAAGCCTTTTAAGCTAAACAAAAAGGTTAGGAAATTTAAAAGGCTTAAAAAATTAAGTATTTTAAGTATCTTAAGTTAGAAGTAAAATAAATATGTTTGTAATTTTTATAATTTAAAGAATATGAATTTATAATATAATTTTATTATTTTAATACTATTAATATTAGAAAATAAAATTAATTATTATATTTATTACTTAGAATCTTACGATCTTTTTATTAATAATAATTTTATAACGTAAATTTGATACAATATTTAATATTATTATAATACGAATTATTACTTAAAAAATTGTAGTTTTTAATTTTAAATTTTAAATTAAAAACATAAAACAAAATTTAATAATTTGTTAATTCACTTAATATTATTTTACTTATATAAGCTTTTTTATTGAAATAAAATGTAAAAAACTAGAACTTTATTGTCAGATGCTAAGAGGTGTACGCATCAGAGCTACGTCACCTTTACGAGCTCGATGCGGGGATCGGCTATATGTATGAGTGGTTTCTCCCCAGAAATAGAAGGAAAGGTCAGGTTTTAGACTGTTCTCAATAAACGAGTTATCTTGCCACTCTGACCTCCCAATAACATCTGACATTTATAATAATAATGGTAATTTTCGAACTTTATAATTTAAATATACGTTTATTTTCGATTGTTTTTTTAATAAATTAACGAATTAAGTTTTACCTATAAAAGTAAACGTAATAAACGACGTAATTAAATAATTCGAACTTATTATAAAGAATTGTTTAGAAAACAGAAAATCGAAAAAAGTTTTTATTAACGAAATTTGTTTTTATATACTAAATTCTAAAGTAAATTACGAAATAATTTTAGTAATTTGAAAAGAAAATGATTTGTAATATAATAAACCTTTTAATTACGATAAAAAGAATAAAATTTTAAACACATAATTATTTTTAAAGGTTTTATAATTAAAACCAAGTACAAAAATAACAAACCGATATATTTATCAATATATTTTATAATTAACTAAATGTTAACATAAAAAAATCTGCTAAATCGAATAATTATTAATTTTAAATAAATACTATATTAGGATAAAAAGATTTGATCCCAATTAGTATAAATAAACAAACTATATCACGACACGAAAAGGGATTATAAAGATGAAAAATCTATTTCAATTATATTAATAGTATTAGACCTCGATAATTGAGAAAGTGAAAACAAATATAATAAGTAGTGATAATTAACTTATATGTCTTGGAGTTAAATCTATAGCGAAAAAGAACTGCTTAATATACATACACAATATAGATTTTCTGATCCGCCAAGGTTGCTAATATGCGTAACACCTTATTCTACTTAAATATATTATAAAAACAGTTAAAATCGACAAGTAATAATTTAAATAGCGATAAAAATATAATATATTTTATAATTTAATTATATTAACTTTAATTAATAAAAAAACGAAATATGTATTTTATTTTTTATAATACAGCGTTAAAATTTATGAAGATTAAAGCGATTTCTTTTAAAGATATTACTTAAATATAGTATTATAATTATAGTAAAATAAAATATAATTAAAACTTTGATAAAAAGTTTTAATGCCAAAATAATTAAATTTTCGATCTAAAAACCGATTCACTAATTTAAATAATATATGACTTAGTAAAAATAAACACAATATTAGTATAATTCGAACATAATACGAATAAAGGTTATTATAATAGAAAATCCATCCTAAAATATAGAATATTAATTTATTAAATTAAACAAATCTTGAAAAATGAACAAAACTAATTTAAAAAATATTAAAATTAAATAAATATTTTTTTAAAAAAACTCTCAAATTAATAGAATAAAATATACGCTATATATTATAGAAGAAAACGTTTTTATTATATAATGAATACAAAATTCATTTAATAACCTATTATATATATATATAATTAAGATCGATTTTTAAGTAAATCGAAAAAATAAAGTAAATATATAATAATATTGATACTTTTTATTTGTAAATCTTTTTAAAAAAAATAATCTTAATATATAACCAACGTTATAAAATTATATAAAATGAAAATACTATCAGGAAAATAACCTTTTTTAAAATTTTATACATATTATAATTATTAATATGTAAAATCTATAATTTAATTTATTATAAAACCTATAATTAAAAATGTAGTATAGATTTTTAGTATAATTAATATATATTATTAACTTTAAAAAGAAATATTTAAAATTAATTATTTTTTCGAACACCTTCTTAAATATATAATAAATTATATAAAGCTTAATAAAAAGTAATATATTATATAGAAAAATAAACTGTTTATAAAAAAAGTAAAAGATTAAAAATTAATAGGAATTATAAAAGGTTTTACCTACGCGGTTTGCGATCAGTTATTAATAAAAGTTTATTTTTAACTAAAGAGAAAAAAAGGGAAGATGAAAATATAATTATATATATTCGCATATAAAGCGTTGCGTTAATATTACTTAATATCGGCGTTTATTCGATGCTCTATAATAGAGCTTTATATAGCCTTATTACATTATCACTTATTTTTTTTTAAAAAAAAAGGCTTAACTTATTGCGAAATTAATAATTACGTTAATTTTTAGCTTTTAATTAATCCGAAATTCGAAAATTTGTCTATTTTCGAATTAGGCTTAGTTTAAGTGGTTAACTGTAAGTTAATTATGCGTTAAATAAGTTTATATATAAAAACGTATTTATGTTTTTACTTATTTTAATTTTTTTATACGTTATTTTATAACGGTTTAAAAGTTAATTAATACGTTATAATGTTATGAAAATGCCTCGTAAAAAAGATATTCTTATTTTTTCGAGCCTTTTTGGTAAATCGGAATTTACTAAAGTTTTTTATACTTTATATATTTACGTTATTCTAGATAAATATCCTACTTATATTTGTAATATGCCTTATTTTATTTATATAATTTGTTTTGCGGAAAACTTAGATGCGTTTTATTTAAATTAACGAAGTATATAATTTATTTATACGTTATTTATTTGCTATTTCTAAAGTGTTTATTATTACAGGTAAAAAAGCGATCCATTATTAAGTTTGCATTAATTATAATTACAAATATTCTGAAATAAATATTTTTTATATTTTTGTTAATATATCTTTTTAACGTAATTCTTACGTAATTTGCGGATATTCCCGAATTTCGTTAAATAATTAACGCGTTTTGCAAAATTAATTTTAATTACGATTATCGAAACTCTAATAAGGTGGTTTTCCTTATATATTTCTTATATTACTTTTTTATTATTATTTTTGGCTTAATAATTATTTATTTTTAGAAAAAAGCGGATACCGAAACTTTACGTTTATATTTTAAATTTTCATATATTATATATTTCGAAATACATTTACGCGCTTAGTTTTTAATTTATGCGTTATTTATACGTAAATTAGGTTGCCGGTTTTGCCGGTTTTTCTATTTTACATAATAAAAACATATTAAATATAAAAATAATAAATTTTATTATACAACTCTTTTTGCAGTATTTTTAAGCTTTTTTCGTATTATTTATTAATTTACATTACAAACTAAATTAATAACCGCCAAAAATAATATTATTAACGTTTTCGAAAATTTCGAAATCGTAATTTAGGCAGCTAAAAAAAAGGTTCCGGTTTTGCCGAAATTTAATATAAATAAAGCCGAATAATTACGCACTTTACGTACGTAATTTTTACGTAATATTAAGGCTATAAATCCGTAAAGTAAATCGTTCAATTTATAAGTTTTAAAAACAATTAAATAATTTTATAACCGGTATATTATTTTTATAATTCTTAAATTTTTTCAATATATTTTGTTCGTAAATAATAAGAACGTTATTTTAACGTTTATTTATGCATTACCTAAGGCTGCTTTTAAGCGGTTTCCTTAAATTTCCTATATCGCTTATACGCTGCCCGGCCGGTATTTTTAAATTAGATTTTTACCTGTTCGCTTTCAAGTAATACGCTAGATTTAAGATTTGTTATTAGTGGCTATATTGCCGTATTCTTTTTCGAACTGTTATAAAACTGCCGTATTTGTAAATTTCTTAAATTGTTTCCAAATTAATTTTACGTAACTTAATTATTTTATCTAGATTTAACGTATAAAGTTTTTTCTTGTTTTTTTCATCTAAGCTTAAAAGATAATTTCGATTTTAAATTCCGGTTTATTATTTCTTTTAAGGATAATAAAAAAGGGTTACGTATTTACATTAATTTAGGACTCTAAAAAGTTATAATTTAAATATTTTAATAAATTAATATAAAAATAATTATAATTTTTTTTTAAATATATTTAATTCGAAAATGTAAAAATTAATTATTTTAATTACTTAATACTTAACCTGAAATTATCTTAATTTTTTCCATAGCCAAAAAAATAATAATATTTTTTTTAAAAATAACTAGATTTTATCGTTAATTTCGTATTTTTCGGCGGAAGAATACCGTTTATTTACTGTTTTCTTCTAGGTTTGCTGGGCCGCCGCCATCGCAACTTAAGCAAATTTCGTACTTTTTCGTAATTTCTTAACCAAATTTTCCGTTTTTATACGTAAATTTTTCTTAATTATTAAATTATTTTTTATTTAAAGAATTAAATTAACGTAATATTCGTAAAATAAAAAAAGAAATTTAATTTTATTAAGGTTATATTTCGATTATAAAATATAAATATTACCTTTCGAAAAAACTAATTTTATTTTTATTATAACTATATTACGAAAATTTGTAAATAAATTAATATTTTTAAATTAAACTTTTATAATATTATCAGTTTTTCGATAATATGCGGTAAAAACGCGTTAATTTATCTTTATTAATTTATAAACTTTAATTTAAAATATTTTTATTTAAATAATATTTTTATTATTTATAATATGGGTTAAAAATTATAAAATTTCTAATATATTTTTACGTTTATCATAGGTATTATTTTGAGAATTATTATTTTAAATAATTAATTTATTATAATTATAAAAAATATAAATTATATTGAAAAACTATTAATAAGTTAATTATAAAATCGATTAATAATTTGTTATAAAATTGTTCGAAAACCGGAAATAACTTTAATAATCTTTTTTTCTAATTTTTTATACGTTTTTATCGCTATATACGTTATAATTCCTATAAAACTCCTTTATTACGCGATATATACCCGGCTAAAAAAAGTTTTTCGAAAATACCGTTATCGTAACTTTTTTATTTAGATAACTTATTATATAAAAATCGTAAATAATTTATATTAAATGCGTCTTAAAAAGCTTTTAATCTGGGATTTAAAAATATTTCCGAAATTAAAATAAGCTTTTAACATTTACGGTATATTTTACGATCGATATTAATAATTTTAATTTCGCAAAAAACTTACGTTCCTATTTTATAATAATCTTAATAATACGGTCGTAATCTTTATTATATTTTAATATTACGTTTTAAAACTTTTAAAAATCTTCGTAATATTAAAATATTTGCGTTTTTTCAGATGACTTATTACTTTTAATTTTAATATTATTATCCGTTACTATATTTTTTATATATTTTTAACGTTTTGTAAATAATATAAATAATTATTTATTTTTTAATAATTAAAACTTTAGTACGGTTTTCCGATTATCGTCTTCTTTATAAGCATATTTTATTCTCTATACGAAAATATATCGATCTTAATATTTAAATAATCGGTACGGAATTTAAAATAAAGATTAAAACGGGATAATTTTTTTAAATTACCTTATTTAATATTCGTTTAAATTTTTAATAATTATTAAATATTTTAGATTTTTATAATCGATAATAATCTTAAACGGGATTATTATATTACGTAATTTTATATTTTACGTTTTTAAATTACTTATTATTATTAAAAATTTCTGATCATATATTTTAAAATTAATTTAACGGGGTTTCAATTGTTGAAATAATAAATAACCGGGCGTAATATTTTTAACTTATTAAGCTAGAATAAATAATTTTCGTATATTATATTTAATAAATCTTTTTAATATTATAAAGTTTTCGGAATTTTAGTACGTTAAAATCAATTTTATTATATATATATTTTTGAAATGTTTAAACGTTATCTTCTTTTTTCTAACGAAAAAAGTTTTTTTCCGAATTAAGATTATTAATGGTACCGATATATTTATATAATAAGTTATAAAGTTGTAGTAAAAATTTGCAAACCTTAAGAAATTTCGGATTCTCTTAAATGTTTTAAAAGTTATTTACTTTTTAATTACGCGTAATTTTTCGGGGTTTATTTATATCTCTTTTTCGGCGTTTATGATAAATCTAAGATATTTTATTATTTTTACGGCGAATTCGCATTTAGAAATATCCAGATTTAAATCCGTTTTTTTCAAGCGGCTTAGAATCTTTTTTATTTTTTGCATATAATTCTTAATAAATCCGAAGGAAAAAATAAGGATATCGTTTATATACGTTAAGTAGAAAACGTTAAGATATTCTCTTAGGACCCCATTAACGAATTGCTAGAAGGTTACAGAAGCCTCGTATAAATTAAACGATATTATTAGTTATTTGTATAAGCCAAAGTGCATTCGGAATGCTATTTTTTATTCGTTCTTTTTTAATTCTAATTTTGTAAAATGTTATTCGAACGTTTATTTTCGTAAATTATTTAACGTAAAAAAGTAATTTTAGGGTTTCTGAAATAAGAAATAAAAAAAATAGTTTTTTTCGGTTATTATATTTAACGCCCGATAATCGTAATAAAAACGTAATTTTCCTCGGGGTTTTTTTATAAATAAAACTAAAGCCCTTATAAACAAATTATTTACGCAAATATATTTTTTATATAAAAGTTCCGTTAAGGTTTTTTTAAGGCTAGCAATTCGTCCTTAATTATATTATACAAAGGTCTTTTTAGTATTAATATTTTTTTCCTTATTTCGTTTTTGCGCAATAAAATCGTATAATCCATTTCGAAATAAAATAGAAATAAAATATTACCTAGTTTTTTATCGCACAGCTTCCGAAACGTTTTTAATTTAAACGGAAGGTTTTCGTTAATTTCTATTTTTTTAGACGTTAACGCCTTATTAATATCGGCCAAAATAAATGAAAATAAATAAACTTTTTATTTGGTCCTTTTAATTTTTTTTATTTTCCGAAATTCCGCCTCGAAAATAACAGTTAAAGTTTTCTTTGTTTTATCAGTTATTCGTATGTTATTTTTTTTAGGCTTCGTATTTTTTTTTTCGTAAACTCTTATATAATTTGTTACGCTTATTATGAAAAAGTATTTTTGCATTACGTATATAGCGTTATAATATTTTATTAAAGGTTTTTTTAAAATTAAAAAGTAATTAAAGCTATTAATAATATATATAAATGTTCTGGCCTTAAAATCGTCGATATTTATCTTTATATATATTATTTTTTTTAATTTTTCTTCGTTATCGTCAGCTTTTTTTTCGAACTTTTTTTTAATCCGCGTAATTTTATTAGAATATGCGGTAACCGTAAGCGTTTTACGAACGTTTCGTTTATTACGGCAAAATATTTATATTTTTAATTTATAAAAGGGTTTATAATTGTTTTAATTAATATATATATCGATAGTAAATAAAATACCATCTATATTTTATTTCCCGATTTTTATTTCGGCCTAGGTTATTTTTCGTTTTCGAATATGCCGATATTTAAGAATTATTTTTTTTTATTTTTAAATTCCAACTTTTCGTTTTTATACGCTTTTAACGAATTAATTTTTCTTTGCGGGTTTTTTGCTGATAAAAACGGGTAACGGTTTGCCTTATAATTAGAACATTTATAACGCAGACAAAGGCCTTTTGTTTTACGGATATTTTGTTGTTTTTAAATTATCTATTATACGTATTATTTCGACATTAAAAGTAAAATTTAAAATCTTTATTTTTGCCGTTTTACTGCCGAAACACTTATTATACTTATATCGTTATTTAAGTTATTTTCCGCTTAATTATTACCACTCGGTTAAGTTATTAAAAAATTATTTGTTTTTTTTGTTACGTTATTCCTTTAACGCGTCCGGCGATTTCTATTACCTTATTTACTTATACGTTATAATTTTTAATGAAATTTACTGAGATTACAATTTAGGTAAATTTTTTATTTAATATTCCTTTTAAAACGTAAATGTTATTTCTGTTAACCAAATAATCCTTTTTACGTTTATTAATATTTTTCGAATAAAAAATAAAGTAACGAAAATTTTGCATTATCGGTTTACTTTAAGTTCTAAAAACGTTCGGTTACTTTTTTTTTCGTATGCCGATTATTATATTGTTCGTATAATACCTAAAAGAAATTAACGAAATTATAAATATTATTTAAACTTCCAGTAATATAGTAAATAATAACCGTACGTTATATATTAATTTTAAGCTTTTTATATATAATATAAAATTATTTATAAACTTTTTTTATAAAAATCACGTTTATTTCGAATTTGTATATTATGGATACGTATTATCTGGAAATCTTTTTTTTATCCCGTCGAATTTTTCGGGCTAAAGCAACGGTTTTTATTTGGTTTTTACTATTAATTTTGTCGTTTAAATCGTTTTTGCGGAATAGATTAATTACGTTTCCAATTATTACTAGGTCGAGAAAAAATTAATATTCGTAAAAGTTATTACGTTTTAAATTTGTAATTAAATAATAAATTTTTGTTAAATAATTAAGCCGTTTTTAAGTTATTCGGCCGTTTATATTAATTCTTTATTTATCTATATATTACGTTTTTATATGTTTACAGAATCAAATTGCTTTTTTCTTGTTTTTTTTTTGAATTAATAATTTATACGTTATTTTATAGCCGCCATCGAGCTTATTAAGGTTTTTATTATAGCGTTAAATACCTTTTATAACTCTGAGTCGATAAGGGCCTCTTGCTGGGCCCTATAAGGAACGTTCGAAAATCTTAATATCTAATTTTAAACGTTTTCCGTTTTGCAAAATAATAAGCTAAAAAATATGTAAAAAGCTTTACTTAAGCGGTCTGCAATCAGTTGCTAATAAAAGTTTATTTTCTAGCTAAAGAAAAAAGAAAGGGAAAATAAAAATACAGTTGTATATGTTCGTATATAAGGCGTTGCGCTAGTAATGCTTGGTACCGGCGTTTGTCTAGTGCTTTATAATAGGGCTTTATATAGCCCTATTACAGAAATAATTAATATTACTTAAAAAATAGATACGCTGATAGAAATAATAAATATAACAGTTTAATGTTTAATATAAAGAAATATAAATAAAAATTAACGAATTCGAAAAAAAAATTATTTATTAAAAAGCTATAAAATATAAAAACGTTTAAAATTTTAAAAGAGGTTTTAAAAAGATTTAAACGTAATAATAGAAATTATTAATAGTTTGAATATTTTAAACCTATATATTGAAATATATTAGTGTATTGTAATAAAAGATTGGAAAATTTTCGGTAGAAATTATATTATATTAAATATTATTAGTAAATTTAAATTATTTTAACAAGTTAAGTTAATATTATATATAATTACAAATGTCGAAAATTAACATTTTATTTACAATAATCGAAGAACTCAACGCGAAATTAATTATTTTGAAATATCTATTTAATAACGATATTAAATATTTAATTTTAATATTTGTTTAAAGGAAATTACAATATAATTTTGAGATTATTATGAGTATATTAGTACAAAATATTAATTAACGAAGGAATGACCAAATAAGATTTATTTTATATTCCGTCCATGAATCTAAAAAATTAAAATTTTAATATTTAATTAAAAATAACGATAAATATGAATTTAAAAATATAGCAAATTTCTTATTATTTATAAAGATATAAGATAAAAACTATAGTATAAAAATATAATATGTTACTGTTATTATTAAACTAAAATTTCTAGAATTAAATAACGATTTAAAATAATAGTTTAATAATGAGTAATATTAGTTAATAAATTATTATAATATTATTAACATAAATGGCGTTTTCAAAAGTTTAATGCGAAATTATTAAAATATAAAGAACTAAATTATAAAATAATTTTTAAAAAAGCGTATTTTCAAAGTTGTGTTTACATATAACTTTAATATAAGTAACTTAGATTTTATTAAAGATATCTAAAAGATTATTTTTAAAATATTTTATAACTTTCGTATTTAAATAAAATGGCAAATTACGACTTGAACTTAATTATAAATAATTAAACAATATTATTATTAAAGAGTAAATATTATTACGTTTAATTATCAAAATAAAAAATCGATTTTATACAGTTTAATAATTTATAATATTAAATTTTTTAAATAAATACAACTTAATTAAAATTGAGACAAAATGTAATAAAAATAACCTTTAAAATACAAATTATTCAAGGACTTTATTATATTAATAGAATTTATAAACGTATTAAAATATTTTTAATAGATAAAAATTATGTATTACGAAAATACGTTAACGTTTTTATAATATGTTATTTCGACAATACTTTTATATATTTAAAAACGGAATAACTATATGTAAAATTCGTTTATCAAATTTTGAACAAATTTTAAAATGCTATATTATTAATTAATATACAGACATTATATTTACAAATAAATAATAAAATATTTAAAAGATACTATTATTTTCCAATATAGTAAAACAAATTTTCAACAATTGTTATAATTATAAATTACTAAGCGGGAATTCTAATTAAAAAGTAAAAGTATTTTTTGAATTTATTAATTATTATAACAAATTTATCAAAAACTTTAATAAAATTATTATACTTTTAATTAACTTTATTAAAAGGATTTAAATAAGTATTATAAATAGAAAATACTGTAAAATAATGAAAATCTAATTGTTAACCAATTAATATAAATTATAAGCTATTTAATATATATCATAAAATTAGAAATTAATAATTTATATTATTCGTTAAATATAATAGTTAAATAGCAAAATAATTAAAATAAATTATATCGTCTAATTTTTTATATAATTTAAAAGAAACTAAATTTAATTATATTATTTAAAATACGAAATTTCTGATTAATATCATAGTGTTTAGAAAGTTCAAATATTTTCTCATATAGAATTTTTATTAGGTTAAGATATATATGAATTATTAAAATTTTATCCGTTTTATTATATATAAAAGATTTGCAAAACGATAATTACAATATATATAAAAAATAGCGAATTTTAATATCGATATTATATATTAAAAACGCTTAAAAATGGTAAACTCGATACTTAAAATAAACGATTAAATTTGAAACACAATAATTTAAATTAGTTATATAATTTTAGACATTATTGTAAAAAGATATCGATATTCATACCAATTTACGATAATACGGATCATATTATATGATATATATTAAAAAATTAGAAAGTACAAGAGTTAGTTATTAAAAATATAAAAATAAATATATTATAAAATTATAAAGAATTTTAAGCATATATAATGCGTAATATATATAAATATTAGTTATATAAATATTTAAGGATTTATAAAATCTTCAAACGATTTTAACGTATTTATTATTTTTTATAACAAAAATAATAGTTTAAAAAATACAATAATAATATGATTTCTAAAATAAAGTAATAGTTATTACTAATTTTTAAACAAATTTCAAGATTTAATTATTGTGAACTTTATTATTACATTTTGTTCATTTTAAAAGCTAATAATAAAAATATATTGCAATAATACTTTTATAATCGTTAGTAAATTTACGAAATGTTTATTTTTTATCATATTAAAAAGACATTACTATCGAATAAATGAAAGTTATTTTTCAAAAGCAAATTTAATATATACGAATTATTATATAAAATTATTTTCATAAAAAATCATGTATTTTATAATTTTAATAAAACTTTCTAACGTAAATTAACTTAAATTATCAATTATTTATTATATTTAAATCTAAAAAAAGAAATAAACGAAACGATAAATTAAATATTAAAAACGTATTTAAAATATTATATAATTTATAAATTAGATAATTATATTAAAAAGCCATTCCTTTTTTAAATAATATATAATGTTAATTATTACGAAAATATTAAAACGACTTTAATAAACGTAAAGTTTAGTTTTATACTTAATATTTAATAAAATACATATAATACATTTATTAATATTAAGGCAATATTTGCACTAAAACAAGTTAAACAATTTTATTTAAATATAAAAATAAAAATAGAATTTGTACGTAATTAAATAACTAAACATTATAATTAAATAAAGTTAAAAAGTTAATTTTCTAAAATAAAAAATAACCTATTTTAATAAAGCTATTTAAATAAAAGATTTAATACAAAATTCAAATTTAAATATATTAATTAATACAAATTATTAAGAAAAATTGGAAAATAATTATTATTTAAAGTGGTTATTGAAAATTAAGTTTTATTTTTTATATTTTCTCGCAGAAATTAATAGTAGATATTATTCAAGTTTTTACACAATAAGTAGAGAAAGCGCTGTTGTTACGTCCAAGAGGGACTCCACTAGACCCGGAAAAGGCCCAGGAAGTTGGAGATGCTCGGGACCTCCACCTCCCCTTCGGATAAACCTCGGGTCTCTGGCTGTCTCCAGGGACACCGGGAGATAATGGATATCAACTACCATAATCTCTCGTGATCTCCAAAAACCACGAAAAACATAAAAGGATAAAAAGGATATATAAAGTTTTAGGTCCTTTATGTAAATAATACTTATTTAGTTTCGTTCCTTAGTTATTAATCTAAGTTTTTAATTTAAAGGTAATTATATTGTTTTTTAAGTAAAGGAAAAGTTTTTAAACCTTTTTAACGAATAAACCGCTGGATTATTCTTTACTTTATTATTACTTGTAAATTAAGAACCTTTTTCGGATATTACATATATCTTTAGGTAGATATATAATAGGTTTGTTATATTTTAATAGTTTTTTAATTAATAGCCGACGAATAATTTAAGACTTAATTAGGTATAAGTTTTTCTAAATTCAGTAAAGCCGATATTATAAGACGATATTTAAAAAATAAATAACATACCCGATTCCCGTTATTAGCTAGTAAAGGATTAATAACTAAATTAAATAATTTACTTTTTATCGAAAAAGTTTTTTAATTAATTAATAATATAATATCTTTTATTATTCGATTTTAGGGAAAATTATTTTTGCAGCCCAGATAATAACTTATCCCAACCTTTAAGGATATTATCGAAATCCAGGGAAAGAAATTAAAGGAAAAGGTAATTAAGAAAAGGGTTAAGGAAAAATATAAAGCCGAAATTTTAAAGAGAAAAGAAAAAAAACTTATTATGGAAAAAAGATTGGACCTTTTGGCATAAAAAGTTAAAGGCCTAAAGGAAGAAAACGCTTAATTCGCCAAAGAAAAAAAACCGGTTTTTCCTTAATTTGGCTCAGCCGGAGAATAAAGCTAAAAATGGTTTTCGACCATTTTCGTTCGGAATAAAATAAATTTTAAAGAAAATTTCGATTTTGCTATTATTCGAAATAAATTAAATTCGCGAAAAAACTATATTACCTTTTACTTATTATAAAATGCTAAACGTTAAGGGTTATAAGCCGAATCCCCTCAAGCCTTATGATAAAACTAAAAACCCGAAAGGATTTTTAGTACAAACCAGGTTTTATCTTAAATTTTATAAAAGCTTTTTAATCAAAAATTATCAAAAGGTAATGGCTATTTTATAATTGCTTATTAAAAAAAACTTTTTATAATTCGAACTTACTATAAAAAATTATTTAAAAAATTACCCGAATAATTTCTCGGATATAATTAATTATATTTTCAGCAAATATAACTATTTCGAAAAACGGATACGAACTTTATTCGGAAATCCCGACAAAAAGTAAAACGTTATTAAGTAATTATATTTTCTTTATTAAACCAAGTTAACCGCCAAATATACGACAAAGTTTAATTACTTTGCCGCTATTTTTAACATAACAAAAAACGCGTTATTTTATTCTTATTATAACGGCCTAAAACTTTTAATTAAAGATAAGATATATAAGGAACCGAAAGTAGGATTTTTCCCGGAATATATCGATAAGATTATTATTGCCGATTAACGTATTTTCGACCGGTACTTTAAAAAAAGATTAATAAACGAAATAACAATAAAGGTTCTAATAGCCGAAACAAGAAAAATAAGGGCAAACCTTAAAAAAAAACGAATTCCGTTTCGAAGGAGCTTAAGAAAAATAAATTTAAAGTGGAATATTTTAACTATAGCAAAAAAGAATATTTTAAAAGTAAATATCGTTTTCCCGCCAAAAGGAATTTCAAAAAGGGAAAAATTCCTTAACCCCCCAAAAAAGTTAAAATAATTAAATAAAAAACCGATAATAAGGCAAAAAAAAGGAAAAAAAAGTTAGTTCGACTTTCTCCTAGCCAAAATTCACTATTTCCATAATTACTTAAATTAAAAGCGATATTTTAAAGTACGAAAATTATTTAGTTTGCTAAAATTTTAAGGTTAAAGCTTATAAATACCACTTAGGATAAACGGCTTCCAAAATAACCATAAAGCTAAAATACTTTTGTTATCTTAATATACAAAAATATAAAATATACGATATAAATAATTAATTTCGACCAAATATTAATAATTACGGATAATTATCCCCGGAGCTTTACGAACTCCCAGGATATACCATATATCAGAAAATATTATTAGTAAACTTTTACGATTTATTATATTTTACCGTTTGCTATTAAAACGATTATTTCGTTTATTTTAAAGCCAAAAAAAATAACTTTTGGCCTAAATGGAATAAAAAAACATTTACCGAACCAAATAACGCGTATAGATGCACAGAAATCCCCCGATAGCCAAAATACCCCAAGTTTTATTACTTACATCCTAATTTAAAACGGAATCAAAAAGCTATATTGCAAAGATATTTATATTATGCCCTAACATTTTATATTTAATACGAGCTTCTAGATATGGGAATACCTTTTTCGAAAATATACCTTTCCGATCCTATAACTTAGAAAATGCAAAACCAGAGGTTAAACCAGAAAAAAATAATTATTTTCGGATGCCAGTTAGGCAGAAAAAAGTGGTACAAATACATGGACAATTATTGTACTAAGTACGCAGCTAAAAAAGTTCGAAAATAAAAACGCCTTTTCGCAAGCAAATTACGTTAATTAAAAAATAACAAAGGTTTTCGAAAATAAGGTATCGAAAAGTCTTAATATATAAAACCTTATATAAAGTAACAAAAAGATTACGCAACCAGATCAAAATTTCTTTGCAATATAAAAACAAAACGTTTAAAGCCATAATTAACTTAAAAACCGAAAGAAATTTATCTTTCCTTTAATAATAAAAAAATATTAAATTCCCTGGAAATATAAGTTAAAATCTTATAAATTACGTACGGTAAACAGAAGCTTATTTCCGTATAAAAACGGACGAATCCTATGAGAAACCGAAAAATTCCCAATACGGATTTAAGGATATCAAAAATAAATTTCGTTAAATATTACTAATATTTCCGGGCATAATATTATTTTGGGAATACCGTAATTCAAATCCAGCAACCCATATATTAATTAAAAAAACTAAACATTTTTATAAAAATAAAAACGAAAGTTACCCGAAAAAAACGACCAAGAAATTTACTATATCATTAAAGAAGTTCAAATTGCAAATTAAGCTTTTGCGGTATTACCTAAGTATCGACGGTTTAAAAAATTATTTAAAAACAAAAAAGATTACGAATTATTACCATATAATTAATAGGATTACAGGATACTTATTAAAAAAGGATATTATTTTAAATTTTACAAGATTTATTATATAAACCTTAACAAATCGAAAGTCTTATAAAAAATATTTAATTTAACCTAAAAAAAGAATATATTTAACCTTTTAATTTTTCCGCTAAATACCCCGTTCTTATAATATCAAAAACTAAAGATAAAAAATAAAAAATCGATAAAAACGGAGATCTAATTTTCCGAAAAATAATCGATTACAAATAATTAAATAATATTACGATCAAAAATAAATACCCTTTAACCTTTATAAATACGTTAAAAGAAAACGTTAGCAAAATAAAATAATTTACTGCACTTAATTTTTAAAATGGTTATTACCGTATTAAAATAACTAAAAAAAATGGAAAACGGCATTTAAAATAATATATGGATTTTACGAATACCGAATAATACTTATGGGACTTATTAATATCCCTGTTAATTTCCAACGCCTAATTATAATTAGACTTAGGAAGTTTTTGGATAAATTTATATTCGTTTATTTCGACGATATTTTCATTTATTTCGAAATTTTAAAAAAATACAAAAAGCAAATCGCCCAAATGCTTTAAACGTTAAACAAAACAAATATTTAAGTTAACCTAGCCAAAAACGTATAACACATATAAAAATTAAATTTTCTAAGATATACTTTTACCCCCGGCCAAATTTAAATTTAACGCTTTAAAATAAAAACAATTAAGGATTAACCTATCCTTAATAAGGCGATTATTATAAATATCCGGCAAATTTTAAGATTTACAAATTACGTACGTAACTTAATTAAAAAATACGGAAATATAATTAAATTATTAACGAAACTTATTACCAAAAAATACGTTAAAAAATTTTTGAACTTTTAAAAAATACAAAAAAAATATTCCAGATTTTGAAAAATACGATTACCAACGGACCCATAATAAGACTACCTAACGCCGATAAAAAAACGCTTAAAAACGGATATTTCAAATTACGTATTAAATATTATCCTAAAATAATTAAAAAATAACGACAAATAGTATTTAATGGCATATTACTTAAAAGTATTCCGAAATATAAAATTTAAATATTTAATTTATAATAAGGAATTATTAATAATTATTAACGTTTTTAAAGAATAAAAACTTTTCCTTAACGGAATACGAAAACCTTTTAATATTTACTTTAATTACAAAAACCTTACCCGATTTATGAAAATATAAAAACTAAATAAAAAACATAAAACTTAAATAATTTTTTTTTATTAAAATTTAACTTTAAAATATATTATATTAAAAAAAACATCCAGACGAATATTCTTAGTCGCAAAAGTAATTATAATTCTAAAATCCCTAAAAAAAACATATAGATATTATAATATAACCAAAATAATATTATACAATTATGCAAAATCCTGAAAAAATTAACTCCAAAACTTTTAATACGGTTCTAGAATTCCTATAATACAAAGGAATAAGAAAAAATTTAACAGCTAAAAAATAACTTAAAAACCAGTTATTATACCATAACAAAATTTATGTTCTAAAGGATTAACAAAAATAATTCATAAAGAAATTCCACGAAAACCTATTACATAAATATCAAAAAATCCTTAAAACCACCCGGCGGCTACAAAAGAAATACAACTTTCCAAAATTACGCCGAATAATTAAAAAAATAATTAAGAATTATAACGTTTATAATAAAATTAAGGCCGTACGCCATAAGCCTTACGGGCTATTACAACTTACCGATATTCCTAATAAAATATAAAATATCATAATTTAAGATTTTATTATTAATTTATTTTCATTTAAAAATCTAATTATTAAAGTCGAATATAACGGAATATGGATAATTATTAATAAATTTATTAAATATAAATACTTTTTATTTTTCAAAAAAACGTAATGGCAAAACGGTTAACCTATACCTTTATCAAATATTACTTCGATAAATATAACATATCAAAAAAATTATTTCTAATAAAAATACGTTATTTATTTATAAATTTAACTTAATTTTTTCAAATAAATAAATACTAAATTTAAATTTTTAATAACTTATTATCCTTAAACGGACGGTTAAATTAAAAAACTAAATTAAACCTTAAAATAATATTTTCAAAACTATATTAATTACTAACAAAATAATTAGGTAAAACTTTTGCTATTGGCATAAATCGCTTATAACACATTTATTAACGAAAATATAAACGTATTTCCGTATACGGCTATATATAGATATAATATAAAAATAAAACGACCTAAATAAATATTTAATAGGGTACCGAAAATTATTACGGTTGCCTCAAAAACAAAAATACTAACGATAAAAATTAAAACGATTTAAACCCGTTTCCGGAATAAATTGCAATTCCTTTAATAACGAATAACCCGGTATTATAATAAAAAAAATTAAAAAATTAATTTTAACGAAAAGAAACCAAATTTACTTATTACGCCAGAAACAAAACGTAACCTTAAACATTTTATAAATCAAAACGAAAAAACGTAGTAACAAATTCGATTTTAAAAAATTTGGATTATTTAAAAATAAAAAAAGTTATTTCCAAAATTAATTATTAATTGTTATTACCCAAAACCATAAAAATATATCTTATTTTTCATATTTCCTTATTTAAACTAATATCCAGGAACGCCTTATTAAAAACGGATCTGGAACTTAAAAAAAACCTTAACGAATACGAAATCGAACAAATACTGGATTTAAAAATAATCAAAAACAAAATTTAATACCTAGTTAAATAAAAAAAAATACTTACATAAAAAAAATACCTGGGAACTACTTAACCATTTGACAAATACAATAAACTTAATTAAGACGTTCCACCGCCAGAATCCTAACCGACCATTTCCAATACGGCTAAGATCGCGGGCGATAACGGACCCCCGCTTAAATCAACCCCTACGGCACTCCAGTCGAAAAAGGTAAATACTTCCATCAGCGCATCTAATTCTAAAGCAAACCATACTTACTCCTTTTCTTTATAATTCTTCTCCGCGTCTAATTTTTCTCGTTTCTCCAAATCGTCCATATTTTAAAGCCCCCTTTAAATAAACGATACTCCTTTGAAATATAACCACTTAAACTGGCGGTCCAACCGAATAATACAATTAAATAACTCTTAAAGTTATTAAACCGCCAAACGTTTTTCTTAATTTATCCAATATTTTTCAACCCGGATATTTTTAAACGATAAAAACGAAATATAATTTTTATCGCAAAATTAAACGTTAGCCGCCAAATAATTCTAATAACTCCTTCAGCCTTCTAACATCTTATATAAAATTTTTTTCTCGAAATAACGCATATACGGCATAACTTCGAAATTAAACTAAAAAATCGATTTAATTAGTTCGCGACAGCTCTTAATAAAAAATTTAATATATTTTCGAAACTTATCCGATATAATTAATACGGTACTATAACATAAAAAAAAGGAAATTAAAAACTTATTAATTCTATCTTTGGGGACAAAAATCCTGGAAAAAAAAATAATATTACGTCCAAAAGGAATTCCACTAAACCCGGAAAAGGCCCAGGAAGTTGGAAATATTCGGGACCTCCACCTCCCCCTCGGATAAACCTCGGGTCTCTAGCTATCTCCAAGGATACCGGGAAACAGTGGATATCAACTACCATAATCTTTCGTAATCTCCAGAAACCACGAAAAATATGAAAAAATAAAAAAAATATATAAAGTTTTGGGTTCTTTATATAAATAGCACCTACTTAGTTTCGCTCTTTAGTTATTAATTTAAGCTTTTAGTTCAAAGGCAATTATACCGTTTTTTAATTAAGGGAAAAGTCTTTAAACCTTTTTAACGAACAAACCGCTGGATTATTCCTCGCCCTATTGTTACCTGCAAATCAAGAACCCTTTTCGGATACTGCTCATACCTCTAGGTGGATATATAACAGGTTCGTTACATTAACGGACTGAAGAATGCTCTTATATCGTTCAAATTCTTATATAATAGTATCTGCTATTTCGGCGATTATTGCATCACGCTTTCCAAGTTCTTCGGCATGTCTTTGATTTTCTTCTATAAGCGGTATTTTCCCTTATTTTTTAATCTTAATTTTTCCCGTTAAGGTTTTTACTTATTAAAATAACATTTGGTTCCTTAGTCTTAATTATTTATTCTCATTTTTTAATAATTAAATATATGTTTCCGGCAAGAACTGTTTATCGGGCTGCAGCGATTTTCTGTTATATTGCTACGGGGTCGGAGGGAGGGTTTTCTTTCGAATATTAATTATTATAAACGTATTACCTTATTCCAAATAAATTGAAGCTGCCGCTGGTATTTATATCTATTGCCTTTAAATCTGATTTTTAAAGGCAAAAAAAAGTTAACAAAAACGGAAAACCTCGTTTTCGGAATTTTTAAAAATTTCTTATTATCCGTTTTTTTTCTTTTCTTTTTTTCCCACCCTTTTCCTTTTTAATAATTTTATTAATATTACATATTTTTCGCATAATAAAAATATTAATTTATTTAAAAAATAACTGCAATAATTTATCGTATAAAAACGATCTAGTAATACGGAGCTTAGTTCCGGAAAAAATAGGATTACCCTTATTCGAAGTAAAAAAAAATAAGGAGATTTTGTTATATTTTTTATAACTTTCCATATTCCTTTATATGTTTTTATTATTTTATCTTTTAATTATTAATATAGTTATTTATTAACATATAACTTAATTTTTTCTAAGATTTAATAAAAATTCCATAATTTTAATACAATATTATAATTTGATTTTTTGTAATATTTTTTAATTGTGTACGGAATATATATGCAACTATAATTATCTAATTAATCGTTATTAATGTAATTAATTTACTAATCCTTTGCCGTTAACGTAATGGTATAAGGTATATGCCGTTATATATAACTTAATGTAATATTAATCGATATTTTTTAGGTTTTTTATTCGTTTTTTATATAAATTTTTACAAAGTAATATTACGGTTTAGGGATACCAAATAAGTTTTAAAATATGTATATAATTATAAGCATTAAAATAATTGCTATAATTGCAATTATTTTACCGATTTTTTGCTCTGGTAACGAAACGGTATAATATAACCGTAATAAGTAACGTCTTTTTTTTTAAATTTAATTCCTTACAAAAAATTAAATAAATATATTAAAATAAAATTTAATTTAGGCTAAAATAAGGAATATTATTATAATTAGGTTAATCGCGAAAAAAGGTTATATAAAATATGGGAAATAATAATTATTTAATTATAACGAACCTGTTATATATTTACCTGGAGATATAAGCAATATCCGAAATAAGATTTTGATTTGTAAGTAATAATAAGGCGAAAAATAATTTAATAATTTGTTCGTTAAAAAATTTACGGACTTTTTCTATAATAAAAAACGGCTGCTTTTAGCTGTAAACTTAAATTAATAATTAAAAAACGGAATTAAATAAATACTATTTATATAAAAAATTAATTTATTATATATTTTAATTCTTAAAGTAAATATGTCGTAAATTTATATAATCTATATAATCTGGTCCTAAATTACCCAGATTAATCCAGATCACCTTTTAAAACTAAGATTCCTTTTTGAAGTTTAACCGTGGCGAGTCTACGTTAGGCCTTAAAAATTGGTTTTTTGGAAACGAAAATCTTTATCTTTATAATATTAATTAAAATTAAACTCTAAGAAACGGTAATTAGGAAGCTTTTTATATATTGTGAATGTGCCGGAATAAGGTTTTTCCAGGGTGCTATAAAACTTAATAATTAATATAAATACCCTTTTTTTACGACAAATATATTGTAATTAATTGCAAATACGATAAATAATAAATTTTACATATATTATAATTAAATTTCATTATTAGTTTTTTATTTATTAGATTATTTTCGTATAATTATTAAAATCCGACTTTTATTTTAAATTAATTAATTTAAATTAATTTAAGTTATGATAATAAAATGGCTTAATGTAATAATTTAAAGATAATAATTATTTATATTATATGTTAAAAGTTTTTCTCTAATTTAATATCCTTAATATACGTTTATATCTTTTAATCGAAAACTTATATTTACGGAAAAGGTTCTGAAATTTGTTACAAATGTTAAAATTAAGTCGTTTACCTTTTTAAAATTCTTTTTAATATTTTTTAATCAATTATTCCTGGTTAGTTCGGCGTCGACATAGTCGAATTTACATTCCAAAACAAAGCTTTTCGCTAACTCCTTTTCGATATATTTAAGTTTATATAAAATCTGCTTAAATGAGTTAAATCTCGTTAATATAAGAGTAAAAAAGATAATACGTCCGACTTACTGGCTGCAATTATTGTAATTTTTCGTTAAAGTTAGCAATTTTATTTAAAATAAAATGGAATATTCCATTAAAAGGTTTAGATTATTAAAATTTTTCTTTTCCGAAAATTATTACGTATTTAAAATCAGATAGCATATTTTTAATTTTCGTTAATTTAGCTTTTCTTTTAGGAGATATTATTTCCTATTTTCCTTTATATAACCTTTCCGGCCCTTATTTAAATGAATTTTTAATATTTTTCTTTTTCCATTTTTTTATTTAAAATAAATAAATAATTTAAGAAATTTGGAATTTAATTGCGCGTTAACTAAAAATAAATACTTTTAAATAACCCCCTTTTTACAATACGTTCATACGTTTAAACCTAAATATAATAACGTTTAAATAATAATATATATTTTTTATTAGTTCTTAAAAATTTGGCAGGTAATTTAAAATTAAAACTTTATAATATTTAATTATTTTTGATTTAATTATAAAGTTAATATAATTTTGTTATAGATTATCATAATAGGCTTTAATATATATATATAATTATAAATATTTAGGTTAATTATTACCGTTACGATTATTTCGCCAATTTTTTATACCTTTAACGTTACGGTATAATATAACCGTAATAAGTTTTTCTTTACGAAATGACAATTTTTACGAATATTATCAAGATAATCAATATTTTTAGTATATTATGTAAGGTAACGTTAATATTTTGTTATGCGGATTTTCTTTTTAATTTATTTTTATTTTACCGTTATTTTATATACGTTATTAAATAATTGTTTTTAAAATTTTAATAAAGGTACTTAATAGTAATATATTTATTTATTAATTTTAATATTTTACGGAAATTAATTATTCGGGTTTTAATATTAACGGTATCGTAAAAATTATATTAAATTATTAATAACGGCTTATTATATTATAACCAGTATAAGCCCTTAATATTATACATTAAAACATATAAAGTTAAAAAAATTATTTTAAATTAATTTTTAAAATTAAAATTATTACCGAACAAATAAAAATTATGTTATAAAATTCGGTAACAAAAAAATATTACTTATTTGAATTAAAGTTATTAAATCGGATTATAACGGCGATAAAAAAGAATAATATGATATTAACTTATTATTTTTAATATATATATCGATAAATAATTTCATTTTTACATATACCGAATTTTATTACATCTTAAGATCTTATTATATATTTTTAAGCAATATTATTAAATTTGTAATTATTAGAAATAGGTTACGTTTTACGATTATTGCCCGAAAATTTATAATGATAATAAATATAACCTGAAGTTGATATACCGTACCAGATTTAAGCATAACGTTTATAGAATATATAAGGAAATTATTAAGAAATAGTGCTAACTTATAGAAATAAAGATTATAATATTATATAAGGCCCTATTATTTATTACGTACGCCAAATATTTTATGGCCAATATCCGATATGTTATTGTCCATTTGTAACAAAATATTTTTAAAAAAGGATATATCGAAATAAACGTAAAATCTCTTAAGCCGAACCCTTAATACCTTGTTTGGATATATAAGGATAAAAAAATATTATCTAAATACTTACTGGCAATAGATGTTTTAACGGTTAGTATTATTACATTAAATAATATATTTATTATTTTACTTTTACGTTTTTTAAGGCGTTTAAATAATATGTTTTCGACGGCAATCGTATTTTGCAGTTATTTTTATAAAAGTCCGAAAGCATTTTATTTTTGTCGTTATTACGGAAAGGAATTTGCCTAATAATATATCCGAATTAAATATATAGATTTTAAGTATAAGTTTTAACTAAATAAATATTAAATTAAAATAAGATATTAAGCATATTTAATTTTATATTTAAAATAAATTATAAATAAGTTTTTTGGAATTATTTTATTTATATAAAAAATGGCGAATCTCGTAAATCCGTTAAATGTTAATAAATAAATTTTTTTAATTCGTAATTTCCCGCCCCAAATTCGTAATTAATTAGCTTATCATTTTAAAAAACCTATTTGCCGTAATTAAATATATCTAGAAATTTTATAATAATTAATTTTTTTAGATTTTTATTGCTATATATATTTAATAATAATTATCCCAAACTCATAATAATATATTAAGCAAAAATACGCGTCGGCCTTATATCTTTTCGTATCGCAATATTTCCGTTAATAGGAAGGATATAGCAAATTAGTAGCCATAGGGCTATTACGCTAACGAAAAAAACAAATTTTGCAAAATACGTACGTTTTTAATATAAATTAGCCCAGTTATAAATAACATATATAATATAACATTTAAATTTCGTTGGATTTTTTTAATAACGAAAAACAAATTTTATAATCGTAAAGCAAACCATTTAATTTTAATATTTTCTGCTAATTTTACTTAAAGTTATGGTTTTAATAAAGGTATCCGGCGAAAACTCAAAAGCTAATATAACTTAAATAAATAACTTAAATTATTTAACGGAACCGTTTTATATTATAAAGTACTAACTTATATATCTGCAGTTTTTATACGTATAAACGTTATCGGTTTTTTTAAAAATTATTTTACAGATACGGTAATAACGATTGTTTTTAGTTAAGTTAATTACTTTTTGATTATAAAGAATACGGTTTCCGATGAAAATAAGTTCCTTAATTACGGATATGGAATTTATTTAAAAGCAATATTCTTATTTATTTATTAATTAATACAAGTTATATTTGCAATAATATTAGTATAAATAAAAAAAATTTAAAACCGGAAAATTAGGAAGCGGAATATAGGGAGGCGTAAAGATGGTTTTTTAGCCGGGCCTTATAATCTCGGAAAATATTCGTTATTATAACCAAAAATTAACTTACCTTATTTATTTCCTATCGTAATTATAGGATATTTTTAATTTGATAAATTTGCGATTTTGTAATAATTAAATTTGTACGAATTTGCGACCATTTTGCGGCCTTTAAAGTGGATAAAAAACGGTACGTTATATTGTTGCCTCCCCCCTTCCCCTCCCAAAAAAAAGGATTATAAGATTTTTAGTACGATATTTTGTTAATATATTAAGGATTTTTATATTATTAATATATTACTTTATCAGTATGTTATTTACATCTTATAATATGGAAACCAAAAATAATATAATATATATTATTACTACAAGAAAGGTTTTTATTTATATTTATAAATTTATGAATTTTTATACGAAACAAATTTTATTAAAAAAATATTTTATGCCTAAGCATAATTAATAAAAAGAAATTATGGAAAAAAAAAACTTTAGCATAATATGTTAATAGTATTAGTTATTATTTGGACTATTATAACGTTTCCGGCCGTTCCGCAAAATATTATAAGCATAAAAAAAGTTAATAATGCAGATAACGGGTTCGGCTACCTGTTTCGCATACTTTTTATTTGTTTAGCCTATGTTGCGTTTTTGCCGCTGTCGAATTTGGACTGAATAACGGCGGTCGTCCGGGTTAAAAAATTTGTTGTTAGAAAATGGCTGGTCGATATTGCTAAATTTACCGAGGTAAACGTCCTAAAGGTTATCGCCATTTTTGTTATAATTAATATCGAGGTTGGCATAACGTAATTAATTAACTTTTTTTAGATAAAATTTATCATATTTAGCTTATTAAATCCGTTTGATATATTTATAGTATTATAAATAATAATTAATAACCCGGCGTAATTCTTATATATTATTAATTTAAAGAATAATATTGGTTTCCGGAAAAAGAAAAACGGAGCGATTTTGGAGGGGGAAAAGATAAATACTAAGAAAAATAAGTATTATTATTAAGAACTTTTACAGGAATAATAAAAGTAATTATTTGCAAACCTGGGTAAAGCAAACGGCCAAAAGAAAACGATATTGAAAGGAAGTCCGTATTACGGAATATTAACGTTATTTCGTATGCGTTATTTAAAAGATTATAAATCCTATCGACGTTAATACAAAAATAAAATTTTGAATTAAATTACTTATATAATTTTTATTGTCGAACTTGCAATTAATTTAAAAGGTGGTTAAATATTATAAAGTTTTAATTTTAGAAATTTAGCAAATACCAAAATTCCAAAAAATAATAAAAAAAATATTATAACGTTAAGTTATTATTATATTTAAGTTTGTATGAAAAAAACGTAAAAGTTTGGCCATATATAAACGTTATAAAAAACGTATATTAAAAGAAATTTTTTTTATTATCTTATAATAAGTTTTTATAAATATTATTTTGATTTCTTAATTTCCGAAATTATTGTAATTATTTAATATATGGGTGCAATTGCGAAAACTTAGTTTTTATAATTAGTTTTTGTCCGGGTTGCTGCCGTAATAAGCTTATTTAAAGTATATTAATTAAGATATATTAATATTAACGCAATTTATTTAACTTAATAAAATTAAATTTAATAATTTACCTTAATAATATTAGCCCTAGAAAATTAAATTTTTTTTATTAGGAAAATAATATTATTTATTAGGATATATATAATTAAAGGATTTGTTATTAGGGATTACTAGGTTAATGGGGGTATAAGCGTAATAGGCCTATTATTTGTTTGTATGTAATTTAGATTTTCTTATACCCATATTTTTCCTATTTATAAAAATAATATATAACTTAGATTAATTAAGATAATAGCGGTATCCCGAATTATATCCATATTTTAATATTATTAATAATATTTACGTATTAAAAAAATGTTAAATTAAAACGTCCGATATCTTTAAATTTATTTTGTAATATTAATATTATTAAGTATAATAAAAGGCGTTAATAATTACGTTATACGATAATAAATTTAGCAAAATATTAAGATATATTATATTATTAATAATATATTAAAAAAATAAGTTAATTCGAAAAATAATAAATTATATAATGGGTTTTTTAGCCGGAATATAATTTAAAAATATGTTAATATTTACCTAATTTGCAAAAAACGTTAATTTTAATTTTATAAAATTTATAAAATAATTATTATTTCGTACTTTATTTTAATAATATAACTTTAATATATTATAATTATGGGTATATTGCTAAATTTACAAAAATATTTATATTACGTAAAAAAAATTATATAAGATATTTTATTTTATATATAAATATTAATTATTAAAATAAACCGTAAATATCTTTTATTTAAAGGCTGTTATTTTTTATTATGTTAACTTAGAAATGCTTAATACCTTATAAGTTTCGGCATTAAGTCGAATAATTTTATTTTTCCGTTTTTATAACTTTTTAATTAATACCGCCAGCTTTAAACATAATATCCGTTTTATTTTAATAAAAATTAATAAAGTTAATATACCTAAAGTATTAATTTTATATCTGCCTTATAATGTTAAACTTAACAAAAAACCTAATCGGGATTAAGGCGAAAATTCCGGGTTCAAATTTTTTATCGAAAGTATATTAAATTTAATTTGTACGTAATTAGGATTGTAATTATTAATATTTAAACTTATATTTTTTACTTAAAATTTTGAATATCGCCCTTTTTGCCAAATACGGATAATTTAAGCGTATTAATTTGTTAAATATCCGGTTATCGTAACGGTTATAACGGTTCGAATTATTTTTCCGTAATTTTTTTCGAGGTATATTTTTTGTTAACTTTTTGCGCCGTATAACCATATCCTTTAAAATTTATTTGCGATTAATATTATATTTAACGCCGGCGTTTTGACTTTCGTTAATCGTTTTAAATATTTGGGTAATATCGTGTCGCTCCCGAAAACGTATAATGGAGCCGGTTTTTGCCCAGGATTTTTTTAGCTTTTTTATCTATAAAAAAGTTTTAATTATATTAGTTAAGTCCAGAATAAATTTATTTTCTCTTATTTCGGAATTATTGTTATTATTAATCGTTTAGGGATTTTTGACATCCTTAACGCTTTTAACATCCTCGGCGCTTTTAATATCTTCGGCGCTTTCGATATCCTCGGCGCCCTCGACGTCCTCGGCGCCCTTGACTTCTTTGGCGCCCTTAACGTTCTTAACGTTTTCGACGCCCCCGGCGCCCTCGATATCCTTAACGTTTTCGACGTCTTCGGCGCTTTTGACGTTCTCGATATTCTCGATATCTTCAAAATCCATATTAAAATTATAGGCCTTTTTGGCAGGTGCATTATTTAGTATAGGGAGAAAACTCGAAATAATTAGCCTTAAAAGCCTTATAAGTTACTAAAAGTTAATAAAAAACCCTTTATTATTATATTTTAAGCCGTAATTATAAAATCCGGAATTCCAGTTAAGTAATTTAAAAAATAATATTTCTGGTACCGGAATAAACGTATTAACGTCCGAAATTATATTTTTACCGAAAAGCTTATAATATTATTAAGTATCCGGATTATTAAATATTATAATTTAATTAGTTTTATTATTTAACATAACTTATTATATTACTTTTATTATTTAATTTTATAATAACTTAACGAAATTATTTTATCATAATATAATTAAATTTATTTATGTGGAAAATTTAATATAATTTAATAATTTATTGCTTTTAACGGTTATAATATTTAATTAATTAAGCGTTATATAAAATACCGTATTTAATACCGTATTTAATATACGTTTTACGTAAAAAAATTTCTATTTATTTGTTATTATAAAAAATTAAATCGTAAATAATATATATTTATTTTTTCGATATTAAGTATTATGTTTTTGGTATAAAATAATAAAAACATATTATATAACGACGAATTTACGAAAAAAACGTTATAATTATTTTAAAATAACCGGATTATTATTATATATTTTATATCGTTTTGTTTATGTTTTGATTAAAAATAAATAATTATATTTTTGTTAATACCAGATAGCATTTTTTCCATATTATATATTTTTTGTTATTATTTATTGGGCGATTAATTATTAATATATTAATAAACGTTTTAATAAATTAAAAAAGGAAAAAAAACTTTAATTTAATATACGTAAAAATATTTTATATTAAGTTTTA
The DNA here is from genome assembly GCA_004154925.1 of Monosporascus cannonballus. NCBI lineage: Eukaryota > Fungi > Ascomycota > Sordariomycetes > Xylariales > Monosporascus > Monosporascus cannonballus. The sequence continues at coordinate 439,383 of QJNS01000016.1, read as the reverse complement.
TTTATAATAAACCTAATATTACTTTTCGTATTTAGGTTAATAATAACTGAAAATAAAAAAATTTCGATAAATTTATCGAAATCTTATAAAGTTTAAATAATATAGGAGATATAAATAATAACGCGTTATTATATTTTTAAAATTATATAAATACAAGTTTATGCGGCCGGGATCTATTTAAAATAATAGGTATATAATATTGGCGGTTATTAATAAGTTTATCTGTTAATTAATTTAAAACGGCTTTTAAGTTATAGTATTAGCCGCCGATAACCTATTTTAAGTTATTAGTATTATTATATGTTATTAACAACTCAAGCCTAATTATTAACAGCTTTATACGTTATTAATAACTTATTAAGTTATTAATAACATATTAATTATTAATAACCTTATTTATTACTAATAACTTATTTAACTACCGATAACTTAATTAAACTATTAATAACTTTATACATTATTAATAACTTATTAAATTAATAACTTTATTTATTATTATTTATTAACCATAAAATAATTTACGTTTTATTATACGTAATTTTTAATTAAAGTAATAATATATATTATTTACGGTTTTTTATATATATTTATGGAAAATATTTTATATATTTTGTATTATAGCCTAATTACCTTTAAGGTTATTTCCAAACAGTTTTAAGCATTTAGTTGATTGCTGCTAATACGATTAATCGCTAGCGTTTTTGCCTTTGGCGTAACGGTACTGGGGTATAGCCGTTATTTTACGGCTAGCGGCCATTTTTTCGATTATATACCTATAATTTTTTAATAAATTATTAAAAATAAATATATATTACCGCGCGTTTAATTCTAAAATTAAACGCCTCCGGTTTTAATTTTTTCGAAAAAAATACGTTCAAAATAAATTTAAAAAATAGGATTTAAAATTATTTATACTAAATATCTATTTTAAACCTTTAATTTCAAAAATATATAAATTCTATTAATCCAAAATTATTTTAATTATTTATAATATAAAAGATTTATTAAATTTTCGTTATATATTTTATCGATAATTATGGTTAATTTCGCCCTTTCGTTTATTATAAGCTAAAACCGTTTATTTTATAACTTAACTAATTAATATATTACCTTTTTACGTTAGATCTTTTCCATATATTATTCCTAAATTACCCGTCCAGTAACGACTTAATACGGAATTAGGAATTATGGAAAACAAAGGATAATAATTACGAAAATTAAAAACTTTAAAAACCCAGAATTGCAAAATAAAAAATTTAACGGAAATTTTGTCACATACCTGAATATTGCCCTAAAATATGCGCTTCTAAGGTAATACCTAAAATATACCAAATATATAAAGATTTTATATAACGTTTAAAAAATATAAATTTGGTAAATTAAACCGCCAACATTTCTCCGGGTAAAACCTTTAATATATATAATTTATTTATTATTTATATATTTATTACAAAATAAAAATCCCGAAAATATAATTTCTTTATTCTATATAATTTATAAATATATTAATATTTTTAGGTATTTTCGGTTAATAAATATAGGCTATAAGGTATTACCTAAAAAATATTTTTTAATTATCTAATTATATATATAAAGGCGATAACCCGTAAATTAATTTAATTTTTTCTTAAATAAAATCTATTAAAAATATTATGCCAGATTTTTGTATTTTTATTATTATATTAATATATTATTAATAAAACCGCCTTAACTTATATTATATTTAAGAATAATATATAATATTACAGTAAATTATATACATATACGTAATATTTTAATTGAAACAAAAATTAAAAAATGTTTTTTTTAAAAAAAAGAAATTAATAAAAAGTAAACTTAAATCGTACTTCCCGATTAGTTAACGATCATAAGCTATTTTCTTTAAAAATATTAATTCGATTATTTTTATATTATTAATATTTTTTTCCTTTTCTAAAAATAAAAACCTTTAATTAATAATTTTTATTATAACAACCCAAATATTTAATACGCTTTGGCTAAATATTTACGAAAAAACTATTAACTTCGAAAATCTTATTCTTAAAAAAACCTTAAATACGTATAAGCTTTTTAATAAATATCCCTTAACGGAAATCCAGATAATTATATTTATAAAAGGAACGAAATATATTAAAGCATATTCCTACTTTTATTACTAATTTCGTATAACGCGGAAAAAATCATTTATTTTAATCGATTATAACTTGCATTTAAAAAATCATATTTCCAGAATTAAAGCAAATTTTATTTTAGGTAACGTACGTTTATATTATATTAAGGGTACCAAAGCGGTACCTTTAATAATAATTATCGGCTACTTTTATTTTCGAATTTTGATATCTTTAAATTCTATAATTTGTTTTATTACGGAAAAACATAATAAAATGGGCGTAATTTTAACCGAATTAGCCGGCTAAATCTATTAAATTCTTTTAAACTTATTTCGTTATCGGCTGTTAATAGTAATATTTATTACAGCAAAAATAAAATATAATAATACTTTATTAAAAAAAACCGAATAAAACCTAATTATTATAATTTTTTCTAAATATAATACTTGCCGGGAATATAATTTTAATACTGCGGAAAAGGCATAACGGAACTGTTTTACTGGGATCCAGATATTACTAGGTCCGCAAAATTAATACGTTTTAATAAATTTCGTTTTTATTACGTAACTAAATCCTAAAAACTAGTTTTAACTGCCTTGTTATGGTTTACAGCTAAAGGTATTATATTAGGTAACTTATAACATTTCTTATAAAAATTTAAGGAATTATTTAATTTATTATAAACGTTTTAATTTTTTAGACCTATTTTTACTTAATTAAGTTTCCAAATTAATTAACTTTTAACTTATATTATAAAACGATCGGAATTATATAATCTTGTATATTTATTAATAGCTATTACGCTAACCTTAGATATTTTTTCTGGACAATTTTATAAGTATTTCCCAATTATAATGTTTAAATTGCCAAAATTAACAAATTAAGGTTCCTTTCTTAAAACGTATTCAAAAAATTTTATTACGAAATTCTGGTAAAAGTTTAAGTTATAAATAAAGCTTTAAATCTTTTTATTAATATTAAGCAATACTTTACCAAATTTGCTTATTAACTTAATCCTTATCGAAACCGAATGTTTGGATATATTTAATATTGAGTTATTCTTAGGGAAATTTGCACATTAATCGAGAAAATTAAATATGGTACGCTTTGTTTTTTATACCTTTTAGAAGTACCGTCGAATATATTTGCTTATGGCCATCGATTATGCAATTTTTATTTCCATTTTTATTGCCGGGGTACGCCATAAATTTTTAAATTAATTTTCGAATCCGCCTGTTATGTATTTTACGGATTTATAAATATAAATCCTTTCCGTTTTAAACCTTTAACCGCTAGAATCCGTATATTATATCTTAAAAGGGATTTAAAAGATACCGAATTAATATTTATATTCCTAAAGTTTTTCCGAACCGTATTCCGCGTTTTCTTAGGCAAATATTTCGACTTTATTAATAATAACGGAATAAGTTTATTTTTTATTATTATGATTTTTTACAAAGGTACCATTATAAAAAATTATATTTATTATATACCGAAACTATAATACATCTATATCGGGAACAAAAATAAATAAATTTAATAAATATTTAACGTTCCGAATAAAAAAACTCCGTATTAATCGACCAAAATTACTTTTATACGATTAGGATTATCGTCAAATTACGGGAGGTAATAATTATTACATTAAATTCTTTTTTTATTTCCAGAAAATATTATCGCCAACGATATAAAAAAAGATATATACAAAATACCAGCGGTTCGAAAATAAAATAAATCGTTTTTGGCCGGGTTCCCCTATTAATATTATAACTTAGTTCCAAGTCCGTTATAATTTGCTATAAGTTAATTTCTTACCCGATAAATTTTTAACATCTTTATTTTATGCAAAAGCTTTAAATATGCCTGTTTTTAATTTAATATTTCCTGTTATTATAACTTTTTACATAAAATATCGTTTTCCAGTTAGCCCCTAATTAGTTAATTTTTAATAAGAATTCGGGTAAAGAAAATAAGGGTATATTATAGCGGCGACAAACTTATTAAAAGTTTTGAATTATGTACAAATACAGTATAAAAAATCGTAAAATCAAATAGGGATTTTACGAAACGCTTAAATTTTCGTATTCGATCGCCTATTTTATTTATTATTTTATATATAAATAAAATAATAATAATTAATTGTTTAACCTTAAATAATTCGTTTTATTAAGCATAAAGCGTTTATGTACTAAGTTTGGTTAAAACTAAAAAAATAATAACTAAATTAATAAAAATTATAACTTAAATTAAATCGTTTTAAGATTTTTTTATTTATTTATTATATAATTAAAAATATATATAATTCTTATTTAATTTGCCGGAATATTAAAGTAAGTATATGCCTAGGGTCATAATGGAAGCGTATTAATTAAACTTATACTAGGTTCCAGGTGGGAAACGCCGATAATGTCCTTTTTTACTAGGCTTAAAAGGAGCCCCGGTGATCGTAACCGCCAATTATCCCGCCTAATCTTTTCCGCAATTATAATAAAGTCGTTAGGCGTTATCTTATTTAAAGTTATAATTAATTTATAAGGAGCAGCCGGAAAGTCGGCATACGATTGGTATAAGTAAAGTACGCCGTCTTTTTTAACTAAAATAGAAACCTTTGTTCCAAAAGGTTAGAAAAGTTTATGAACTTTTTTTATCGTATTTTTTTTACCGTTCTATGATTTTTAGATCGAATAAGATAATTTCATATTATTGGCCCTAATTTTAAAAAATATATTTATTAAGATTTGCCACCGTAAGAATTTGGTTGAATTTCGGATTAAAAAACAAATTTAATTTAAAATTTTCTTTTTGCTTTAAAACATGATAACAAATTATTTTATAATTATTTACGAAAAAAATATAAATAATTAATATTACTTAATTATATACGCGTTTAAATTTAATAAGTTAAGGAATTTATTTTTAAATTTAAAAATTTTAAACCGTTAATATTCGACTTATTAAAACCTTATAATAATAAAAATAACCCGAACGAAATAACAAAATTTAGTATTTTATATAACGAATTAATATTATTAATTAAATGTACGTTTAGGTTTTAATAAGTATAAAATCTGTATTTAATTTTAAAAATATTAAAACTTAAATATAAAATTTATTAAAATCTTATAATAATAAAAACGAACATAATCGAAAAAAAAATAAAATCCAGGATATAAAATATATTTATATAAATTTTATATCCAGAAATATATTATGTTAAATATATAAAAAAAGAACAAAAATAAAGAAAAAAACGTAATTTATTTTATAAAAGCTAATTAATAAAAATATTCGATAAATTAATTAATTTTTCTTTATATTTACGCATAATTAAAAAAATACGTAAATATTATAAAATCTTAGCATAATAATATAATAATTAAAGCAAATAATATATTTATAAAACATAACTATATTACGGCTATTTTATTTTAAATATTTTTTACTGGATTTTACTTTTTCTTGGTTGCATTTATCTTTATTTGATAAATCAATTTATTAAACCAAACCGAATCTGGTTAATTTATACAAAAGATTATTTTAACCAAAGCGTTTTTCCCGATTACAAGAATTTATTTTCTGATCGGCATAATTAATATTAACTGGTTTTGGCAAATATTTAACGGTAATTACGTTTAATTACTTAATTATTTATTTTTATAAGTACATTTTAATCCCTTTTATATGGCTTTTACTAACCGTATAATATGCTAGGTATTTTCCATTTTATAAGTTATTTCGTAATTATATTAATTAACGTATATATTATTTAAGAAAATTATTAATTTCTTACGGCATAGATTGCAATAATTATAATAACAATTATTTTATTTTTTATAATAATTATTTTTGGTATATATAAAGTTTAATATATAAAAAGATTAAAAAAACAGTTATTTAATTTATAAAATTAATAAATTTAATTTTATAACCGTTATTTTTTATTATAAGAAAATTTACGTAAATATATTATAAGTATAAAACGTAAATTATAAATATTATTATTATCTTAAGATTATATAATATTATCATATATTTATATTTACCGTAAAATAATTTAAAATGTTTTTTTTTCTTAATTTGCAATATTTCCAGCCGCCTGGTTATTATATCTGCCACGGCAGCATCGTATTAATGGCAGATTTCGTTAATTATTATATTAGCAAAGGTATTTTAATAACGGGTATTACGGTGGTATAATATTTCCAAATATTTTTCGGCAACCTTTTAAAGGCTAGAATCGCCAGGCTTTAGGTTTTTATTTAATTAAGGATATGTTCGGCGCCGGGTATTTAAACTCGGAATAAGAAATTTTTTTAAGATTAGCCATATAATTTAAATGCTTTTAAATTCCTTATACGAATTAATATTAAACCTAGTTATATACATATTATAAATTATATCGTATTAAAAAATTAGTATATACCAAAAATTTTTAAAAACGTTAATTAAAAGTTTTACGTTAACGAGCTTAAGGTAACGAAAATTTAGGGATTTTGAAAAAACGCGAACCCAGTTACGGATAAATTTTATGCCAATAATATAAGAACGAGCCGTCGACTTACCAAAAAATAAAAGCGCCTTAAATAAAAGGTTTTTATATGCGGCGATTTAGTCGAATTTCTTTTTCTTAAAAATATTATATGCTTTTGTTTTAAAGGGAATTATCCGTTACCAAGCCTTTTTTAATATTTATTATTTGGTTACTTATAGCCGCCTGGGGTTTTGTAGCTTTATCACCATTATTGTTTAAAGATGTATATAATATTATATCTAGATATATAAGCAGTATTACTAAAGGAAGAAAGGCGGAAATATATGCTGTTAATTATAAGATAAAAAGAGCTGTTAAAGTTTGTTAGTAAGAAAAAAAAGAGGTTGCTGTTATTTAATACCTTATGATAAATTCGCCGACGAAACGGTACCATATTTTAGGGAATTATTTTTCGTATTTAATTTAGCTAAATTTTTTCTGTTATGTTTAATAAATCGCTTTATCCGTTTTATAATAATAAACCGCCAATCATGGCCTCCGTAAATATATTTGATAAAAGATAAATTTTTTCGTTATTACCCGAATAATTATGCGATAAAGTTTACGTTAAATTTTTTAGGCAGTTATTGCGCGGGGCTGGGAAGTGTTAATATCGGTATAATTAACTTTGGAACTAATAGAAATTCGCAAAAGATTATACCGCCGCCAATGCAGGCGAACCCCAGAAGGCTAAGGTATCGTTGCTATTAATCCATATATTAAGGACGGTCCGAAACTGGTTCCCACCTTCCTTAAAAATAACCTTAATTCGCCTTATTAAAAAATATAATTACGACGTACCCGGAAAAAAACAAGATAATAATGGTAATAATTACGGAACTAAGGCATAGATTTATTAAAAAATGATCTAGCTTCCGTACGGGGCTGGATAACGAAAAAAAATAAATTTCGAACCCATTATATTAACGTTATTTATCGAAAAATAATATTATATTTAACCCAAAACAAAATAATAAAACTGTAAAATACATAAAACCGATAAAAGTTCGAAAAATTAACGCCGAAAATAACTTACATAATTTATATTTAAAATTTTTTTAAATATAAAAATAATATTAATTTTGTAAATTATTATAATTAAAAGTAATTTAAGTAATTAAATTATATTATAGGTTAATAATTATTTAAATTATAAAAAAATTAATAAACATATTTATATATTTTTGTTTAATCCTGATTAATCTTATTTCGCTGGGCTCGACGGCGATCCCAAAGATTTTTTATTACGTAATTCAAATTCCCCCGAAATTATTCCATTTTTCGTTCTGATAATTTAATAATGCTAAGGGCGTTAAATTATAATAAAAAAATAAATATAATAAATTTCGAATTACTATAACCTGTTTTTATTATTTATATAATTTAATTAAATATTTACTTATATCGATACCGCCTTCCTAATTAAATACCGTTTTTTAATTAGATATTGCTTTTTTAATCTGATACCGCTTTTCACATTTGCCGACTATGCCTAAGATACGTGCATGCCGCCTGGGTTAAAACGATAATTATAATTCCGTAATAAAAAAACTATTAAGAATATTATTTGGCTTAAGTTAAGTTATACGGCTAAAAAAATATCAAAAATATAATTTATTTAATAAAAACTTATTTATAATATATATAAATAAATAATATAATTAACCCTAAATCCTTTATTTAAACAAATATATTATTTTATTCTCTCTTTAAATAATATTTTACTTATTATATTTAATCTCGGGCCGACTTAATCTATTTTTATAGATTGCCGACCTTATTCGCGTACTTCCTTTTTAACTTTTTACAATATTGTACCTATAACGTCCCTTTATTCCGCCCAGGAAATTTTTCCGTAAACTATTTATAAATTTCCTGCCAAAATAGCTTTTATCTTTTTAATTCAATAAAAAAATTATTTTCTTCTATTATGAAAACGATTTTCGTTACCGGTATGTATTTTGCCGAATTAGAGCTTTTAGGCAGGTTTCGTTAATTTCAAGCCTTATATCTATTTTTTGTATAAAAATCCTAATTAAATTACAATTAAAAAGTTATTATCCCGTTTTCCGTTATGCGTTTAAGATAAACGTTTTTAAATAGCTATTTTTCGAATTTCGCAAAAGCGAATTCTGCAAACCTTTAGTTATTATTTGAAATGTACGACGATGGTGGGCTGGGAATGGTCTGCCGGCGGGGACGCTTTCAATTATGGGCTGATATCTGGAACTTTCGCGTTTGGGAGATATAACCATGTAGGCAAAGACGTTATACGAATATATTATTAAAAATCGCGTAAGTAAAAAAGTCGATTTTGTTACGTTTACGGGGGGTAAGTCGGACGCCGTTATCATTTTTTTTTATTTTGTTCTTTTTCGTTACCTTCGATAAAAGGCTGGTAATCCTTTTCGTTATCCGATTCGTTTTAAAAGTTGCCGTAGCTATTATTATCGCTATCATTATCAAGAGAAGCACTATGAGGACTATACGAAAAACGGCGAATTACCTTCTTTTTTCGTCTTAGCCCCAACTTCCTATCGGCTGGCTCGATTTTACTTTCGCCCTTTTTATAAACGGCCGCATTAGGGCACGGCATGCTCTCTCGACGTAAACTATGTTTTTTCTGGTACGAAAAAAGCCGGAAATCGCATTATTTAAATAATAGTAATTTAACTTCGGTTATAGGACATAAAGCTCCCTATATATTCTAAATTATTACGCCGCATATAACATTTCTAATTATCGATATACGGCTATCTGCACATAAAATATTATTAATGCAAATAAGCGAATCCGGATTTATTTAAAGTACTAAAAAAGAAAATGATAACTTTGCCGGAGACGCCGGAGCTATAAAATACCTTAAGGCATCTAACAATAGGGATGCAATCTCTTAATCTAGCTCCGTTACGCCAGCTATAAAAAACAGCTTTACGGCATCGCTATTACCAATAACATTAGATATCCTATTAGGACCTTTATCTAAAAAAATTATTAATTACTTTCTCGTCGTACCCAAGGCTAAAAAATACTAATACATACCTAAATCGGTTATATTGCTAAGCTAAACGGCCATTTAGTTAATAAACGTTAATAACTTATGGACCGGCAGAAAAAAAACGTCGGATTGGCCGTCGTTACAATCGCCATAATCTGAATTATCATTATTTAAAATAAGTATAATATCGTCCTTAGAGGTTCCGGCAGTACTAAGTTAAAAATCGTATACTTCGTCCTCCCGCTAAAGGAAAATTTAACGCCTAAAAAACGTTTTAAAAAATATTACAAAAATATATTATTACGGTTCTGGATTTACTGTTCCAAAAAAGTTAAAAAACCTTAAAGTATTAAAAATAATATATATTATCGTATTAAAAATATTATATAAAAAAAAATTTAAAAATAACAATCGAAAGAAATATTTGGTACGTAAGATAAACGTTTTAATTAAACAACCTCGTATATTTAAACGTACGGATAACGAACGGCAAAAGAAATATATATTTGCGAAAGCAAAAGCTTAACATAGTATTCGCGGCGTCCCCAGGCTCCCCCAGCCCCTTTCCACCAATCCTAAACAACCCGTAACAAAGCATATTCTATTTTAAAACGTAACTCCCTATTAAGACTTTCGTACTTTTGCCAATTACGTAATTACCGAAAAAAACAAAATATAATTAAAGCGTAATTTCCTATTAAAACCGGAAAAACAAAGTATTAATCCTTTCTCCCATCCCTTATACCTTTACCAATTACGTAATTCTTTAAAAAAACAAAACGTAACGAATAAAATAACAATTACGGATCCCGCCGCAAATTACGCCTCCTAATCCGCAACACATAACCCGCAAACTATCCGGAAATTAATTAAAATAAATAATCCGTTATAATCTTGTACTTATTTCGCCTCCTTTCCTTATAACAATAATCTAAGCACTACCAATAAAAACTTAAGATCCTACCGGGCTGCCTTTTACGGCCATTATCTCAGCCCATTAGCTCTCTGGACAACTTATATCTACCTAACGTAATACCGCATAAATAAGGTACGAATCGTAAGTACGCAGGGATATAAATCCGTTTGCAACATGCCTTATAAATCACTAACAGCGCGTAAGGCAAGTTACGTTACCCTGCAATCCCCTTTCCTTTTCCTTTAACCCTCCTTTCGTCCAATACCTTCCGTTACCCCCGCCGTACGAAAATTACCCCCCTACCAGAACTTAACCCTATTGGGCAACTTCGCCGTATACTTATTCGTAATTTATCTTTATCTTCCTTACCCCTTACAACGTAGGTTCAGTTATCCTGTAAATAATAGCATATATAAGATAAATAACAGTTAATTTAGGCCCTTTCGCCAACCTAACGCCCCCACCTATTTTGTTATACCTGCAATATCATAAGAAACAATATTATAATCGGTCCGACCATAACCAAAAAAATCCAGTTCGTACGGAAATACCTAATATAACCATGCCAAAAATAGGTATCTCTGGTATTTCCGCGTTAACGTAATTACTTTTTGCGCTTACGGCATTTTGTAATTAACTAAGATAAAAAGGTATAAAATTACTTATAACCACCTAAGTAAATATAAAACACCCGATGTTAAAGGTTATTATAATAAGCATAAATTTAAATTATCGGAATTCGTCGCGAATAAACTTATACATTATATAAAAGGAGGCGGTATTATAATTAATAAAAATCGTCGGATTAAGGCTAATAAAGCCTAAAGCGAAAAAGTCGGGAAAACGATAATAAGAACGGACGGATAAACCGGGTAAACAACAATTAGCATTATTGCTAAATAAATTAGGCGAAATGGGAAAAAATAACGCGCGAAAAAAACGGGGATACGCAAAATTAAGGGAAAAAAACAAGGAAGAAAGCAGCCAGGAAAAGGCGGAAAAGCGTTTGCCGAAATAAAACTAAGGGTTACGGTCGTAATTGTAATCGCTGGCGAAAATAAAAAGAAATTAAAAGTACAAAAAGGGGATGTCGGGAAAAAGGCCATCTATTTATGCTATGAGGTATAATCTGAGGCGGCGCTATGCCCGATCGGGACTGCCGCCAAACCCGGAGGGGCCAGCAGCGTGTCCGCGATTACGGAATAAAATAATATAAAAATAAAGAATAAAATTATATACGAAATAAAATAGTTTTTAATATATAAAAAGAAAACTAATTTATCTAATGTTTAATTAAATGAAAAACCTATCCGAATTAGGAAAATATCTAGAAATTTACAAAAAATCTTATAAATACTTAAAGTTTATTAAGAAAATTATATTACTAACGCTGAAGGTATTTTATAGAACGTTTTAATTATAAATTAATTCGTTAATAATATTAATACTAACTTCGTTAGAAAATGCTATAACCGGTATAGTCGTAATTATTTCGGCTGTTATTTATTTTTATTTTCGTTTAAAACGTTCGAATATTTTATTATTTTAATGTTTTTAATGTTATAATAAATTATTTCTATATTTCGACGACAAAAAATTTGTCGTTATTTTCAGAAACTACTTAGCTTATTAGTAATAATATGTAACGTTTTTCAAACTTGTTTTTTTTTACTTTTTAAGCGATTTTTATTAAAAAGTTTTTTATATTTAATTTCGAACCGTTTAAAAACGTTAGAAAGATTACTATATTAAATAAATTGCGTATATTTTTTAGAATTTTCTAAAAAACCTTGTATTTTATCTTTTTCTTTTTATACCGGAAATAAAACAGCATAATAAAACCTAAACCAATAATTTGTTTTAATAAAAAAAGATATTAATATATTTGTATAAACAAATATTTTTAATATGATTTAATATAGAAAGTAAAAAATAAAAAAGGATTTACAAAAATTTTCGAAATAAAAATTTTAAAAAGAAGAAAATCGTATTCTAAGTTAATTAGTTTAGCAGATTTAAAAACGGTTAAGTAAAAAAAAATTAAAGAGTTTAAAATGTTTAAAACATTAAATGTTTTCATTATTTTAAATTAAAACTAATATATATATGTTTATCATTTTTATAATTTAAATAATAGCAGCTTGCAATATAATTTCGTTATTTACGATATTTTTAGTTTTACGAAACATAACTAGTTATTATATTTATTGCTTAAAATCTTATGATATTTCTACTAGTATAAATTCGTACAACTTAAATTTAATAATTGGTTAAATATTACAGGAATAAGAGTTCCTATCTCGAGGAGACCAACCTTTAAGGCCTAACGCGAACCTGTTACGGCTAAACTCCGGGCAAGAAGCCTGGCTCTTAAGGTGATCTGGTTAATCTGGGTAATCTGGGGACCAGATTACACAAATCTAACAGATCTACGATATACTTATTTTAGGAATCGGGATATATAACAGATTAATCTTTTATATAAATAATAGTTACTTAATTTCGCTTTTTAATTATTAATCTAAGTTTTTAATTCAAAAATAATTATACCGTTTTTTAATTAAAGGAAAAAATTTTAAATTTTTTTAACGAATAAAACCCTTAATAAATTATTTTTCGCTTTATTGTTACTTATAAATTAAAACCTTAATTTCGGATATTGCTTATATTTCCAAATAAATATATAACAAATTCATTATATTTTGATAACTTTTTAATTAATAACCGACAAATAATTTAAAGCTTAATTAAATATAAATTTTTTTAAATTTAATAAAGCCAATATTATAGGACGATATTCAGAAAATAAATAATATATCCGATTCCCGTTATTAACTAATAAAAAATTAATAACCAAATTAAATAATTTACCTTTTATCGAAAATTTTTTTTAATTAATTAATAATATGGTACCCCTTATTATTTGATCTTAAAAAGGATTATTTTTATAATTTAAATAATAACTTACCCCGACCCCTAAGGATATTATCGAAATCCAGAGAAAAAAGTTGGAAAAAAAATAATTAAGGAAGGGGCTAAGAAAAAATATGGAGCCGAAGTTTTAAAAGGAAAAAAAAAATTTACTATGGAAAAAAAATTAGACCTTTTGGCATAAAAAGTCAAAGGCCTAAAAAAAGAACGTTTAATTCGCTAAAGGAAAAAAACCAGTTTTTCCTTAGTTTGGCTTAGCCGGAGAACAAAGCCAAAAAAGTGATTTTCGATTACTTTCGTTCGGAATAAAATAAACTCCAAAGGGAATTTCGATTTTGTTATTATTCGAAATAAACCAAACCCGCAAAGGAATTATATTATTTCCTATTTATCATAAAATACTAAACGTTAAAGGTTATAAGCCGAATCCCCTTAAACTTTATAATGGAATTAAAAACCTAGAAGGATTCCTGGTACAGGCTAAGTTTTACCTCAAATTCTATAAAAGCTTTTTAACTAAAAATTATTAAAAAATAATTATTATTTTACAATTATTTATTAAGAAAATTTTTTTATAGTTCGAACTTATTATAAAAAATTATTTAAAAAATTACCCGGATAATTTTTTGGATATAATTAATTATATTTTTAACAAATATAACTATTTCGAAAAATAAATGCGAATTTTGTTCGGAAATCCCGACAAAAAATAAAACGCTATTAAGTAACTATATTCTTTTTATCAGATTAAATTAACCGCCGAATATACGATAAAATTTAATCGCTTTACTGCCATTTCCAATTTAACGGAAAATACATCATTTTATTTTTATTATAACGGCTTAAAACCTTTAGTTAAAAATAAGATATATAAGGAACCGAAAATAAGATTTTTCCCAGAATATATAAATAAGGTTATTATTGCCGACCGACGTATCTTTGATTGGTATCTTAAGAAGAAAAGGACCGGTAAACGAGGTAACGATAAGGGCTCTAAGAACCAGAACAAAAAGGATAAGGGCAAGCCTTAAAAGGAAACGAGTTCCGTTTTAAAAAAGCCCAAAAAAATAAATCCAAAGTAAAATGTTTTAATTATGGCAAAAAGGGGCATTTTAAAAATAAATATTATTTCCCCGCCAAAAAGAATTCCAAAAAAAAGGATTTCTTAACCCCAGAAAAAAATTAAAACGGTTAAATAAGAAACCGATAATAAGGCAAAAAAAAAGAGAAAAAAGTTAGTTCGATTTTTTTTTTTAGTTAGAATTTATTATTGTTATTATTATTTAAATTTAAAGCGATATCTCAAAGTACGAAAATTATTCCGTTTGCTAGGATTTTAAGATTAAAACCTGCAAATATTATTCCGGATAAATAATTTCTAAAATAATTATAAGATTAGGATGCCAATATTATCTTAATTTCCAGAAGTGTAAAATGCATATAAAGGACGGCTAATTTCGGCCAGATATTAGCAATTATAAATAATTATTCCCGAAGCTTTGTAAGTTTCCAAAATATATTATTTACCCAAAAAAATTGACGGTAAATCCTTAAGACTTATTATATTTTACTGCTTATTATTAAAACGATTATTTCGTTTATTTTAGAATTAAAAAGGATAATGACTTTTGGCCTAAATGGGATAAAGAAATACTTATAGAACTAGATAACGAATGCCGATATATAGAAATTTTACGATAGCTAAAATACCTTAAATCTTGTTATTTATATCCCGAATTAAAACGGAATTAAAAAGCTATATCGCAAGAATGCTTATGTTATTTTCCGATGCTTTACGTCCAATATAAGCTTTTAAATATAGGAATATTTTTTTCGGAAATTTATCTTTTTAATTTCATAACCTAGAAAATACAAAACTTAAGGGTAAACTAGGAAAAAAGTTCGGTTTTAGAACTTTAGTACAAATACGGCAAAAAGATATAATTTCGGTACAAAAACAATTAATATATTAAATATGTTATCAGAAAAATTCGCAAATGGAAATTTGCTTAAGCTGGATAATATTAAAAGTTAAAAAATTATAAAAGCTTTTAAAATTAAGGTACCGAAAAGCCTTAATTTACAAAACCTTATATAAAACGATAAAAAGAATACGTAATTAAATCGAGATTTCTTTTTAGCACAAAAATAAAATATTTAAAGTTATAATTGATTCCGGCGCAAAAAGTAATTTTATTTTTTTTATAACAGCAGAAAAATATTAGGTTTTTTGAAAATATAAATTAAAGTTTTATAAATTACGTACGCTAAATAAAAATCTGTTTATATACGAAAATAAACGAATTTTTTGAGAAATTAAAAAATTCGCAATATAAGTTTAATAATATTAAAAATGTATTTCGCTGGATATTGTCGATATCTCTAAATACGATATTATTTTGGGGATGCTTTAGCTTTATTTTAACAATTTACGGATTAATTGGAAAAAACGAATATTTTTTTAGAAAAATAAAACGAAAATATCAGAAAAAAATAACCGAAAAATTTGTTATATTATTAAGGAAGTACGGATCCTTAATCAAATTTTTACGATACCGCCGGAGTATTAAGGATTTAAGTAATTATTTAAGGATAAAAAGGATTATAAGTTATTATTACATAATTAATAGGACCACCGAATACTTATTAAAAAAGAATATTATCCTAAGTTTTATAAGATTTATTATATAAATTTAGAAAAATTAAAAACTTTATAGAAAAACATATAATTAAATTTTAAAAAAATATATCCAGTTTTTTAATTCTCTTATTAAATACCGTATTTTTATGGTATTAAAAACCAAAAATGGCAAATAAAAAATTAATAAAAACGGAGATTTTATTTATTAAAAAGTAATTAATTATAAATAATTATACGATATTATAATTAAAAATGTATATCCTTTAATACTTATAAACATTTTTTTAAAAAATGCTAACAAAGTTAAATAATTTATAATATTGGATTTTCGTAATAATTATTATTGTATTAAAATAGCTAAAGGAAAAAAATAGAAAATAATATTTAGAACGATATATAAACTTTACGAATACCGAATAATACCGATAGAACTTATTAACGTCCCCGCCAGTTTTCAAAATCTGGTTATAATTATTTTACGATAATTTCTGGATAAATTCGTATTCGTCTATCTCGACGATATCCTTATTTATTCCGAAATTCTAAAAAAGTATAAAAAGTATATCGTTTAAGTACTTAAAATTTTGGACGAAGTTAATATTCGAATTAACCTAGCCAAAAACGTATGGCATATCCAGAAATTGGACTTTTTGGAATTTATTTTTATTTCCGGCTAAATCCAGATTTAACGTTCCAAGCTGGAAACAATTAAAGATTAACCTATTCCCGATAAGGCGACCGTTATAGATATCCGATAGGTCTTAGGATTTATAGGTTATATACGTAACCTAATCGAAAAATACGGAGATATTATTAAATTATTAACGAAATTTATTACTAAGGAGTACGTTAAAAAAATTCGAATTCCCAAAAAAAAAAACCAAAAAAAATATTCCGGAAATTAAAGAAAATAATTATTAACGAATTAATAATGAAAATGTTAAATCCAAATAAAAAAAACGCCTAAAGACAAATATTTCGGAATACGCCCTGGGTGTAATTTTAAAATAACAAAAAAATAACGGCAAATAATATTTAAGAGTATATTATTCGAAAGTATTCTGAAATACAAAATTTAAATACCAGATTTATAACAAAAAGTTATTAATAATTATTAACGTTTTTAAGGAATAAAAATCTTACCTTAATAAAATAAAAAAACTTTTCGATATTTATTTTAATTACAAAAACCTTATTCGGTTCATAAAAGCTTAAAAACTAAATAAACGATATAAAAAATAAATAATTTTTTTATCCAGGTTTAATTTCAAAATATATTACATCAAAAAAATATTTAAGCAAATATTTTTAACCGTAAAGGAAATTATAATTCCAAAGTTCCCAAAAAAATATGCAAATTTTATAATATAATAAGGACGATACCGTATAATTATGTAAAATAATAAAAAGTTAACGCCCGAACTTTTAACATAGTTCCGGAATTCCTATAATACGGAAAAATAAAAGGAAATTTAACAATTAAAAAAATAATTAAAGGATTAGCTGCTGTACTATGGCAAAATCTATATTCCCAAGGATTAATAGGAATAATTTGTGAAAAAGTTCCATAAAGACCCATTATATGGATATCAAGAAATTTTCAAAACCACTAGACGATTATAAGAAAAATATAACTTTCTAAAATTACGCCGTATAGTTAAAAAGGTAATTAAGAATTATAATATTTATAATAAGGCTAAGGCAGTACGTTATAAGCCTTACGGGCTATTATAATTAACCGATATTCCTAATAAAATATAAAATACTATAATTTAAAACTTTATTATTAAAGTTAAATACGATGGAATATAAGTAATTATCGACAAACTTACTAAATATAAGTATTTTTTACCTTTTAAAAGAAACGTCACGGCAAAATAATTAACTTACGCCTTTATTAAATATTACCTTAATAAATATAAAATACTAAAAAAAATTATTTCTAACAAAAATACGTTTTTTATTTCAAAATTTAACACTAATTTTTTAAACAAATAAATATTAAGCTTAAGTTCTCGATAACGTATTATCCTTAAACGGATAAACAAATAAAACGACTTAATTAAACTTTAAAATAATACTTTCGAAATTATGTTAATTATTAACAAAATAATTAGGTAAAATTTTTACCATTAGCATAAATTATTTATAACATATTTATTAACAAAAACATAAACGTATTCCCTTATATCGCTATATACGGACATAATGCAAAAATAAAACAACTTAAACAACCGTTTAATAAAGCACCAAAAATTATTACGATTACCCTAAAAGCAAAAATATTAATAACAAAAATCAAAATAATTTAAGTTCGTTTTTAAAACGAATTATAATTTCTTTAATAATAAATAACCTAATATTATAATAAAAAAATTAAGAGATTAATTTTAACGAAAAGAAATAAAGTTTACCTATTACGTTAAAAACAAAACGTAACCTCGAACATCTTACAAATCAAAACAAAAAAACTTAACGATAAGTTCGATTTTAAAAAACTTGGCCCGTTTAAAGTTAAAAAAGTTATTTCCAAAACTAATTACCAATTATCGCTACCCAAAAATATGAAAATACACCCTATTTTTCATATCTCCTTATTTAAACCAGCACTTAAAAACGCCCCGTTAAAAACAAACCTAAAATTTGAAAAAAAATTTAACGAATACGAAATCGAACAAATACTAGATTCCAAAATAATTAAAAACAAAATCTAATACCTAATTAAATAAAAAAGATACTTACATAAAAAAATACGTAAAAACTATTTAACCACTTAAAGAATGCAATAAACCTAATTAAGACGTTCTACCGCCAAAATCCTGACCAACCGTCTTTAACGCAACTAAGGTTACAGGCGACAAAAGTTTTCCGCTTAAATCCAAACCTTCGGCATTCCAATCGAAAAAAATAAATGCTTCCAAAATAACATTCATCTCAAATATAAACTATACTTACTCCGTATTTACGTAACGTTATTTTTCCTTTATCCTTTTCCGTTTTTTAACTAATCCAACTTTAAACCTTTTTTTAATAATTTTACCGCCCTTTTCTTAAAAAGGTTTTATTAAAAACATAAACGCTTTAGTTTTCTAATAAATTCCTTCAACTTTTTATCCTGCTAACGACGTAATTCGGTTAACCTTTTTTCCACCGCCTTTTATTCCCTTTTTGCAATTTCCTGGTACGCCAAAAAACTATTTTCGGTTTTACGCTACTTATATAACAAACGGTTTTACGTTTCGTTTATTTTCTGTAACGAATTTATAATTAAAACGTTATAGGAGGAACGTTGCCGACAGATATAATAATTATAACTTAGGTATTCCGGAACGTAAAAATAATTAATTTCGCCAAAACGAACATAATTCGAATAAGGGAAAACCTTAATACCAAATTTTTTAATTAAATTAATACGAATATCGCGAAAGCCGCATTAATTCAACCGAGGTTTTCTCTTTTCTTTCTGGATACGACCTATTATGGTAAAGTTAACTAGGACATCTTTAACTTTTTCTAACCAAATAAAGCGGCGATCTACGGTTCTTATTTTTGGGACAAAAATCCTTAAAAAAGGGAAATAATATTATAGGAACAAGGGTTCCTATCTTAAAGAAACCAACCTTTAAGGCCTAACGCGGACTTATTACGGCTAAATTCCGGGCAGGAAACCTGGCTTTTAAGGTAATCTGGTTAATCTGGGTGATTTAAGGACCAAATTATACAAATCTAACAAATTTACGACATACTTACTTTAGGAATCGGGGTATATAACAGATCAATTTTTTATATAAATAGCACCTACTTAGTTTCGCTCTTTAACTATTAATCTAAGCTTTCAGTTCAAAGGTAACTGCACCGTTTTCTAGTTAAAGGAAAAATTTTTAAATCTCTTTAACGAACAAGACCCCCAATAAATCATTTTTCGCCTTATTGTTACCTGCAAATCAAGACCCCATTTTCGGATACTGCTCATACTTCCAGGTGGATGTATGACAGGTTCGTTACATTAAACCTCTAGCTGCTATAGCAGCCTTTTTTTAAATTTATTTTTTAGATTAATCTTGCGATTTATGTTCGATGTATGCGTTGCGGAATATGGACAGTTTTGATTTGGCTTATATGAGCATGACTAGACTTTTGTCCCATACCAAACACCCCCCCCCCCGGTTTCTCGACATAGGACGATGTCACGGCAGTGATCAAGAAGAGACGATAGAAATCAAGAAACCTTGGTGCCCCCATGACACAGATTTTTTAAAAGGGGGTTCAGACAAGGTTGTTCATGAATTTGTTGTATTCGATACATGGAAAGCTCTGTGGTCTTTCGAAACTCGTTCACATACACGCTCCATACCCGACAAAAAGAACTCATGCAGGCGTCATGCGCCTGGTAGTCCCAAAGCAGTCCGTCCTTTCCCCCCTAACCTACAACACTGCCCTAAGCTTTCCATACCCTCTTGATGGTCTCGGTGACACCGACGTCGTTCGTCTCGAATTCGTACAGACCGACGCCTACTAACACGGTCGCGGCGTTCAGGGCCCAGTGGGCCAGCTTGCGCGATTTGGGATAATGGCTGTTCGGGATGTAGTCGATGATGATCTGCTGGAAGCCGGTGTGACAGTGGACGAGCATGAGCGAGCAGAGGATTGCGTCCATGCCGGGGTTCAGAGAGCCGGCGGCAAAGGGAGCCATCGTTAGAGGGACCAGCCCGGCAGCGACTGCCCTCTCGAAAGTCCAGTGGTATGAGCCGTGCATGGGAGACGGCGGCTTTACGGGCGCCGGGTCGTTTACTAGACCATGTCAGCCACAGTCGATGATAAGCTTCCTCACCACGTCGACACAGTTTCGTAGGACGGAAATCATAATTGATTGGCCCGGTCTCAGCTGCGGGATAATATCTAGACAGCACATACCCGATCCGTGGATGATCTCTGCGGAATCGTTAGCCATGGGCACGCAACGCCGTTATAAGCTGTCCACGAGGACTCACGTGGACCCGGGGGCAGCAGGTTCCTCCGGCTGGAAGCATGGAAAGCGGCGATGCGCACGGCATCCTTCGTCACGGCGCTTCGGATCGGTTGGCTGGAGAGGGCATTTTTGAGACTGGCTGCGTGCCGGGTGGATGCGGAAAGCGCAGTCTGCCGCAGCAGAGTCGGGCGGATGATGGAGGCCATTTTTCTATAGCAGACAGACTGCAGGCCAACCGTTGGCGGAGTTGCGGTTACGGATTGGGCGGGTGTGGTGTTCTTGTTCGTCGGTGCTGCCGGCCGGGACTGTTGATAATGAATGGATGATGCATTGACCAAAACCTGGAATTCAATTGATTGCCGAGGATCAAAAATGGGAGCTCTAGGATTGGTAGACACATCCATCCCCCCCCCCGACCGGACGGCTACAGTGATAATGTGGGGTAGATGGTATTTTCCTCGAATTAAGCATAAGTTGCATTTCTCACCCGATATTTATTTACTGTGATAGAGCGTATTTTACCCGTACGACGTACCCGGCTCCAGCAGCCCTTGGCTTGCTTATCTTATCGCCCAAATTTTCCAAGTTCTCTGTCCCCAGGAACGAAAGAGAGAGAGAAAGGCAGGTTTGGTGGAGGGCGCAGCGCAAGCTTCAAAGATCAGATATACTAGTAGTCATTGGGCCCGAAAACCGGCCCCCCGGCTGACATCTTCCCCTTGATAGATATTCTTTTTCTCCCCATGTTCCGGTGATCCACATTGAAGGAGCCGTTGCGCTCTCCGGTTGAACCAATATGGCATCTCGGGCTCTACTAGCTCGCGGTTCCAACAATGCGCCGCTGCGTATTTGTCGCCAATGCCTGCTGCTCCGACACGCCGCGAGGGCGTCCCAGAGTCGGTCCATAGCCACGAGAGTCCTTCAGAAACGCGCTGCAGCGGAGAAGGCTTGGAACGAGAAGGCTCAACTTATAAAATATGGCAAGGCACCGCATCCATGGGACATCCTCAAGGAGCGCGGCTATGTAAAGGATATTGCTGGGTACGTAGCCTCCTCTTTCGTGGCTTATTCTTATCAGAGACTGAACTGGTGGATAGCACCGACCAGCAGATTGCGGAGCTTATGAGGACGAAAAGAATCGGTGCCTATGTTGGAATCGATCCTACCGCCCCGTCCCTTCACGTTGGTCACTTGGTCCCTCTGATGGCATTATATTGGATGTACGTCCATGGTTATCGCGCACACGCCGTTATAGGAGGCGCCACGGCCAAGATTGGCGACCCTACAGACCGTCTACAGAGCCGTGAGCCGATGACAAGGGCCACCGTCGCCACCAATATCACCAAGACCCATTATCAACTAAAACGCTTGTGGGCGAACGTCGATAACCAGGCTCGGCGGTTTGGTTACGAGAAGGAATGGGCCTGGGAACGCGCGCTCTTTAACAACAGCATGTGGTACAATAATACGCCCTTTATCGAGGTTGTCCAGCGTCTATTCAAGGGGCTGCGGCTTGGGCCCCTGCTTTCCCGCGAGACCGTTAAGCGTAGGATGACCGAGGGCGATGGCATGTCGCTTGACGAATTCGTATACCCGCTTTTGCAAGCTTGGGACTGGTGGCACATGTTTTCTTCGCCCAAACAGATTCAAATGCAGATCGGAGGCTCCGACCAATACGGAAACATCATCTCCGGCATCGAGGCCATCAAGTATATGCGAAACCATGAGCCTAACCCGAACCGTAGGAAGAGCGACGATCTCTTCAACACTCCTGTCGGGTTTACTGTCCCCCTATTAACTGATTCTTCCGGCGCGAAATTCGGCAAGAGCGCCGGAAATGCTGTCTGGCTAGACCAGTTCATGACCAGCACCTTCGACCTGTATGCGTACTTCATGCGACGGCCGGACGCGGACGTCGAGAATCTGCTCAAACTATTCACCTTCCTCCCGTTGGAACGGATCAAGGAGATCATGGAGGAGCAAAACCGGGACTCCTCGAAGCGCCCCGCGCAGCATGCTCTCGCGTTCGAGGTGGTCGCTTTAGTACACGGGGTAGCTGAGGCTACCGCCACGCAAGCCCAGCATCGCGGTCTATATTCTAGGCGCGAGGATGCACCTCAAGAACTACGAATAGTCCCTAACGAGCTCCATGCGAAGGACGTCAACATGGCGTCGGCGTTCCGGGTCGACATACAGCTCCCTGAATCCTGCGTCATGCATAACTCCATTGCCAGCATTCTGTATGCGGCTGGCCTGGCTCCGAGCAAAACAGAAGCCAACCGCCTGACGAAGCAGCAAGGCGCGTACATCGGCGGGGCCCCCGGCCAGCCGAGCGCGAGCAACAAGGGCATGAGCTACGGCGACCTGACCTTCACGCCGGTGAAGACCTGGTTCCCGGAGGATACCAAGAACTTCCTTATCGACGGCAAGCTCCTGATCCTGCGCCGGGGCAAGCACTTCATCCGCGTCGTCGAGATGGTCAGCGACGAGGAGTGGGAGGCGAGCGGGAAGACGTACCCCGGGGAGCCGTACAAGGGCGAGATGCGGCAGCTGAGGCAGGCCCTGAAGGACGCCGCCGGCGGCCGGGACCTCGGGTTCAAGGCGTCGGAACTGCAGGCGATCCTGTCCGAGCAGTCCACCATCGACTTCCACAAGCGCTTAGAGGAAGACAAGTCGGGGGAGAAGCGCCAGCTGACCTTCCTCGAGCGCCGGCGACTCGGGCGCAAGACGAACGCCCAACATAAGACGCCTATCGATAGGTACTTGGCCAATAAACCCGCGAAGGAGGCCGCGGCTAGGAAACTGTTGCAGGCTAGAAGGAGAGGTGAGATCCCGGAGATTTCGGGAGACTGAAGAGTGGGACACGAACTCTCTTTTGGAGCGGGATATCCCTCCTGCTGAATGCCGCCGCAGTGCCATGTGGTTGATGTACATACAAACTGTATTATTGTCATAGACCGCCCCTTGTAACCATAGTATACCATATCGCACAATCTCAGAAACCATGCGCATGTCTGAAGTATCCATACAAGATTTCCGCCGGAGTTATCTCTTCTTCCCCTCCTGAAAACACACACACCCGCTTTGCGCCCCCCACCGCCTGTTCGCGCGCTAATTAGCGGTAGAACACGGTCAGGTCTCCGGCGGGAGCCCGGAAGCTCTTTAGCTTCTCCATGATCTCGGCGTCCGTCATGTTCTGCTCCGTGATGATCTGGTCGAAGCAATGCGTGCCGTCCATGTACTTGCGCAGCGGATTATTACTATTATTGTCACCACCGCCGTTGGCGACTACTCCCGCCTCGTCCCCTCTAGAGTTACCGCCGCCGTTCATCCTGTTGTTATTGTTATTATCGTCGCCGTTGTTGTCGCGCCACGCCTTCGCCTGCCCCGTCGCCAGCTGTTGCAGGTACCGCTTCGACACGACGTACTTGTGCACGCGGTACAGCAGGCCCTTGATGACGCCGAACTGCACGAGCCGCCGCACGTCCACGTGTCGCAGCACGTCGAACCCGGCGTCCTGGTGCAGCTTGATCCACTCCATCACGCTGCGCCCCACGCAGAACGTCGTCATCAGCTTGATCAGCTGGTAGTGCGTAACCGCCGTCACTTGGACCTGGACCGGGCCCGTTGTCGTTGCGCCGCTGCCTGCTGCCGGGGTCGGTGCTCGAGAGCCGGAGCCGGCGGCGCTATGTGCGGTCGGGCTGGTGTGGTGGGATTCTGCCTTGCTTGAGTCGTCTTTGACCTTCCCGGCGCTGCCACTGCTATTAGTGCTAGGTTTTCTCGGCTCCGAAGCCGAACCGGAGGTGGCGCTGTGGGATTGGTTTCCGGCAGAGTCGGGGTGGTGCTGCTCGACAACGTGTGCTCCGCCGATGGTGACGCTGGACCGCGTGTGAGGGGAGTGCAGGCACACGTACCCGGCACACTCGTCGACCAGGCCGTCCCGGTTCGCAACGAAGTCGTGTATGCCCGGGCGCGGGGCGTAGCAGCTGCCGAAGAAGAACATGTCGAGCAGCAGGATGGTGTCGTAGTACAGCAGGTGCTGCAGCGCTATCTGCGCCAGGGGCAGCGACACGTCCGCGAGCCACGCCACTCGCCGCACGTCGTTGACACCGTCAATGTATGGGATGATCTTCTGCAGCGTCAGGTCCCATGTGGGGTCCACGATGTCCGCCAGCTTCATCTTCGGCACCGGGACGTGCCATCCGCGCACGGGCGGAGGCGGGGGGTGGTAGGGGAATAGCTTCATGTTCAGGGTGTTTGCTTCATCTGTGTATTGTTTAGGGAAGGGCCAGCTTGGAAGAGACGGATGAGGTGCGGAAAGGGTGAAAGTGGAAGGTATGGGCGGAGCGGAAAATAAAAGGAGACGGCCCCCTTACCGATGGGTATCATGCACTCGCCATAGTTGTTGAGGTCCTCTTTGATGATCTCGAGCAGGCTCTCGATGGGCCGTCGCCCATCCTCAGCAGCTTTAGCAGTACCCTCTGAGCTCAGGTAGCCATTTTGGCGCTCCATCTCAGCAAAGGTGACGGCGAGTCGTCTGACGAGCTGCTCGTATGGGATCTGGTCCACATCCGACTCGACCACTAGCCCAAAATTGAACAGAAATTCATTGCGGTGATAGCGCTCATTGGGGATCGAAACCGGGAAGCCTAGGATGCTGTACTTGCCGTCCGGCGAGTTCACGGTGATGAACCGGTTGAAGAACGCCTTCCGCGGGATGATGTACTCCTGGATAATGTCAAAGTCCAGGAGCGGAGGCCTGGAGTTTGGTGCGTCAGGTGAAGCTACTATGCAGCCTGGCGGGGACTGTGCCACAATCTTGGTCCCTAGTATCCTGTTAGTCACTTATCTTTTATGATTTTGGCTTGAAAGAATGGCTGGGTAAATCAGCAGGCAATTTCAAGCAGTGCCTTATATGAACGGTTTGAAGAATATGGTCAGATTTGGGAGGTGGATGAAAATGACCTCCGTACGATGCCCACTTACCTTCCTGTGGCAGAAACCGGGCGTAGAAAATGCCAAGGATCATTTTGACTACGACCAAGAAGCACGATGTGCTCCGGATCTACATTGTTGTACAAAACTCTTTTGATGGATGACAAACGGCGATGAAATGAGACGACGCCTGTGAGCTCAGATTAGAAACCAGGTATAGGGAGTCAGTAGTAGCTAGCAGACGTGCATGTCGATAACTCGTTAACGCATTAAGCTGGATAAAGCAATTCGATGACGGAACGGCTAAACTCCGGTGAATCCGAGCTCCGAGTTTCATTGGCAGATGCCCGAGAGTCCAGCTTCCATTCTCTTCTTAGTTGATGTCATCAAACAACAGCAACGAGCCTCCACAGGCATCACGACTTCACAAGTTTGTGCTGGGAACGTAGTGTTTCGTCCAAATATCTCACGATGGCCAAGGACAGTCCAGCTCCGAAACCTGACGAGCCTACAACTCCGCTTCAGGAGCTCCGGGCAGTTGCGAAAGCTCACTCTCATCCCGAGATATGGGGCGTGATGCTCGAAGACCCAGCTACTCATATCCCATCCCAAATCGTCTTTCAGAAATTCTTGAATGCGAATGACGGCGATGTTGTCAAGGCTAGAGACCAGCTCACTAAGACGCTGGACTGGCGCGCCAAGACGAAGCCGCTAGACCTGATCAAGCAGAGCTTCTCCAAGGCTAAATTCGAGGGTCTGGGCTATGTTACATCGTACAGCTCCAGTCAGAGTAAGGAGGCAGAGCCAGAGTCCAAGGAAGTCTTCACTTGGAACATCTACGGTGGGGTTAAGAACATTGATGAGACCTTCGGCAAATTAGAAGAGTTAGCTTATTCTCCGAGTCGATTCTCCACTCACCTCGTGTATCTCACACTTGAACAGGTTCATCAACTGGCGAGTCGCGCTTATGGAGTTGGCCCTGCAGGAACTGTCCATCTCCACGGCCACCAAGCCCATCAGTGTCGACTATGACCCGTACAAGATCTATCAAGTCCATGACTACAAGGGGATTAGCTTCCTGCGACAGTCGCCACAGGTCAAAGCCGCCAGTACTGAGACAATCAAGGTCTTTGCAATGGCCTATCCAGAGTTACTGAAGGAGAAGTTCTTCCTTAATGGGTGTGTATAACTCGTATTAGGACTCTAAACCCCCCTTTACTTGAAGTTTCGCAAGCTAATCTCTTTGCAGTATGCCTCACATTATTTCTATTTACGACCGTCTTCCCTCTATGAAAGACGGGACTACAATATAGAATCCCAGCTTCAGGTACATCATGCTAACCTGCGCCAGTCCCTGCACTTATGGGCTTCATGTACGGTTTCATGAAGCTCTTTGTGGCAGCTAAGACCGCTAAGAAGTTCCACCCCATGTCTAACGGTGGCGGCCTTGCGAAGGAGTTCAGCGATAGCAAGGTCGAGAAGCTGGGCGAGAAGCTGCCTCCGGAGTATGGTGGAAAGGGAGCTGATCTCAAGAGTCAGGGGAAGGAGACAGCATTCGAAGCCTAATTCTCTTAGCGGATATTTCAGATGCTGAAAATGTGAGTGATAAAGCCCATGATAAAAGGCGAACTTAGACTGACTTTGGATGGTTGATCCGCAGGATGATACACATGGCACTCCTTATGAAATATACCCTTTGATTAATTAGTTAATATTTGGCAGGTAGTCTTGGCAATTGCAAGACAATTATTACTGTAACTTACGAAGAGGAGGACAAAGCAACAATAATAGACAGGTCCTAATGAGCTAACGTCCTTTAACTCGCATGTCTATGGTCCACAATTAACCCCTATTCCCCGTCAGAGGTTGCGACCTCTAATAACACTTATATAATTAAGGCATATACCATAACCCCCAGGTTTATAGCGTCCTTTAGACCTGGAGGAGGATTTGTCCTTTTGATTTCGCGTATTGATCTACGTATACCACTGCTATCGGTAATTCCCATTAGGCTCTATAACAAGGCTCGTTTGAGCCTTCTTCTGCTAATCGTACCACCTCCTCAGACCAGCACGAAAAGGCCAATCTTTCCCAGCGCCAAAATCTCGATCTTCTGCCTTACAAACTATAGTACCTATCCGGCCAGACCAGGCTTAACAATCGTTGTTTCAATGCTACGTGCGGCAGGGTGTATAATAGGATTGGCGTCAAGCAATTTTGTATCAGTCCGGACCCTGTCGAGGTTACTACTCTGCGGGACAGAGCAGTGTGGCTGTGTACGAGCACAGAAGCTGTCCTGTTTCTAGTGTAAGGTTTTATGATAGGATTGAAATTTAAGCACCAAAATGTGGAGGACGTAAAATAACTGGCGACCAGACTTCTATACGAATTACAGTAGATGTGATCTAGTCAGCTAGACTTACCGGTGTTAGTTGGTGGTAAGAAGATGATTACCTACATGCCATGAGAAGGAAAGGCGTCTTTAGACTGCTAAAACTTCGGCCAGACGGCCATATTTCTTGTTATGATCAACATCCTGACGCCTCTAAAGGTGTGTTATCTAACTTCATGATGTACTAAACGCCCTCTCATACAGAGAGCCAAATCCACTTTGACCCTTTCCCTAGGATCTTCCACAGTCGAGGTATAAGATCACCGGTACGTGCCAGCCTAAGATTTACTAGGTTGACCGTTGACTGAGACAGTATCTTCGATTCTGATCTATGCCACAGCGTGGTCACTTCTACGTAAATATCTCAATCTCCGGGAAATATTTATTACGCGATTGCCTTCGGTACTGTATGTCCCTAGGAGATTATTCAAAACCTACGATAATCTATCTATTTCAGTAGGGTACCGGTGTCTTATGCCTCCCTTTATCGACCGCCTTCGAGCGGTTTCTCGACGGCTAAAGCGACTCCCCTTTTTGGACCTTCACAGATGAGAGGTTCTCGCTGATATTTGGTCACCGGAGCGTTTCTCCGGCACTTCACCGACTACCGTTTCCCAGACGATACCGTCGTCATCATCGCCGTCGCCATCCTCACCCTCCTCTTCTGCCGTCGCGACGCCCTCCGCACCACTACTCTTACTCGTCCTCGTCCGTCTCCGTAATGTACTCCACCCCGCTACTCTCCTCCCCTTCCCCCTTCTCCACCTTGTGGTTTCCGAACCAGGCCCTCAGCAGATCCTTGTTCTCCTGGAGCGGCCGGTCGAAAACGGAGCCATCGGCACGCCTGTCGAAGCCGAACCGGATGATGATCGCGAGCTTGCCCGCGACCTCGGCGTGCCAACGGCGAGTTCTGCGTTCCGGGGCGTGGTCCGCCACGCGCGCCGCGACGAAGAACTCCGCCCAAAACGCCTCCTCCAGCTCGCTCCGACGCGGGTATTCCCGCCACGCGTCGTCTTTCTCCTTGCTATTGCCGTCCTTGCCGGTGAGCCACCAGCCGCCGGCGCCACCCGCGAGGAACGGCGACGGCAGGTCGACGGCGAAAGGGCGTATGGAGGCGCCGGACAGGTCCGCGTGAGTACGGACCAACCGGTAGAAGGGGCCGAAGAGGATCGGGATATTGCCCTCAAGCTCGTCGAGGACGGCGCTGATCTCGGGCAGAAGTTTCCTCATGATGGCGACCCTACGCAGGGCGTCCTCTTCCCCTTTCTTCCTTACAGCCGCGTGCACGGTTTGAGGTTTAAGATAAGCCCTGGCGAAGCACCTGTTTAATTACGTACGAGGTCAGTCGCAGCCGCGTCACGACAGGTGGTAAGGTATTGCGTGGTGGCGCCGGGGGGCTGCTGGTTACCTACCTCGCTAAAGACTTGACCATGGCGATGCGTTTGGCGACGACTCCTCCGTCGAGGTGGAAGTCCGGCCCGGCGATAGACCAGAAGTCTTTGCCTGGCAAAGAGGACATCTTGTAAACGAAGAGGGGCTTTCCGGCAGGCGTTTGCGCGTGACCGCAGAATTTGGTGTCTGGGACGAGGCTTCCGTGGATCTCCTTGGCGAGCTTCAGTACGTCAGGGTCGATCCTACCGGCTTCGAGACGGAAAGACAGGATGAACTTGGGCACAGCGGTAGCCCCCATGAAATTGTAGCTCAGCTGGCCCTGGTTCTTGGCAGACTTGACTTCGAAGTTCTTTCCGATGATGGTCCTCGCCATCTCCCCGCATTGTGCATACGGCGCGTCTCTTTCATCGTCGAAGAACGCATCTATTAGGCTGGGCCAAGACATTCTTGGCCGGTAATGCCAGGATTAGAACTCTGTTACGTAGAGACAACGTGAGAAACAAGAGATGCCAAGCCTAAAGACGTAGGTAACTCTGTGGCCGACTTGCGGTAACTTCATATCTATGAAACTGGGAAGACTGCTATAGGTCCTTCGTAGGCGTTGCATTCGCTCCACTATTGTCTAAAGACAAAGGCTCCGTTAACGCTTTTTACAGCATTGTGCTTCTCCTGAATCGTTGCGCCTCTTTGTCCACTTAGAAGAATCAGCCCATTATCTACACACACTCGGACAATTCATTGTCTGTGGGGCATGTTACCCAGCTTCAGACCCTTTGCTTCGCTGGATATCCTGAGTACCGGCACAAAATGGTCGTATGTTCATAAATCTTCTATATCGACCTTTCGTGCTATGATCTCCAAGGCGGGCCAGACCTCCTTAACCAGCTCCCTGATCTTAGCCTCGCTGGTACCTATGTTGGCCATTAGCTGGGTGTACGTCTGCTCGACGAGGCGACCAAAAGGCGACTCCATGCCGTACATCTTCGGGAGGTTGTCGCGGAGATCTAGTAAGAACCCGAAGTAGACCGTACGCAGACTGACGCCGCTCTGGGCAAACTCGTCGTAAATGGCCTGGTGCATTGGACCGCATAGGACGTTCGTCACCGTTGACATAGCCCATAGGTCTATCAATCGGCTCGGGTAGAAGGGTTCCGGGTGAAGCTTCGACATGATCTCGAAGTGTCTCTTGAGGCCCAGCCGGAAGGCTCTGTGGGGGTTACCAGACGCGATGTACAGGCCAAATAGCTGTCGGCAGAGCTCGGGTACGGGTTGCCTCGTCCACGTCCACATGCCGGAGTTGATGCACATCTTCAGCGCGGCTTTGACCTCCTCTTCGTCTGCATAACCTGTAGAGCGTCTGGACACCGAGAAGGCCTCGGCTTGTAGTGCAGCCAGTCTCCGTTGTGCGGTCTCGTCGTTGGCCGGTACAAAGAACTTGTGCAGATTAGCCTCGTGGCGGGTGATGAGGTCGTCGGCGATTTTGCGATATTCAGCCGACAATTCCTCTGGTCTCGTCGCAAAAACATCTTCCTGGAACTTTGCCCCTTTCTTGCACTTTGGGCACTGGCAGCTGAAGTAGTAATTCTCTCTCAGCTCTGCCTGCCTCACGCTGAAAGGGTTCGTTTCCTCAACGTAGCGCATCAGGATCTCTTCGCCCTTCTTGATGTGTTTCAAGGCTCGCAGCAGAGTCTGCGGCTGGTTGAACACCAATGTTGCATTTGGCT
This sequence comes from Monosporascus cannonballus, assembly GCA_004154925.1. NCBI lineage: Eukaryota > Fungi > Ascomycota > Sordariomycetes > Xylariales > Monosporascus > Monosporascus cannonballus. The sequence continues at coordinate 407,846 of QJNS01000016.1, read as the reverse complement.
CGCACGAATGATTGGCGTTGCACAGAAAAGGGTCGAAACCTATGCCAAGGTTACCCCCCTCTGCCCCATCCAAGGGAGAGCCGAGCTCGAAGGCATTGCTCATTATCTATCATGACGGAGTTAGCATGCATTCCCTAGCGCAGCACACTGGATCAGCCAAGTACGGACGTTGAAGAGTAAGCTCTTCGTGAGGGCCTGCGAGTCTGAACCCGCAATCTTCGGCTCACCGGTATACTTGTAGACCCCAAGAGCAAGGATCTGGAACTCGCCAAACTTCTCCCTGTTCTGCTGGCTCAGAGCCTCCAGACCGCCGGCCTCACCAGCCGGCCTGAACTTCGAGATGGCCAATATACGCTCATCCTCGGGGTCCGCCTTCAGGCGGCCGAGCAGCTTGATGACGGCACGCACACCGCTGGGAAGATCGGGACGCTCCTTCGGCGCGATCACCTTGCACTCGTACTTGTGCTCGCGCTTCCAGGCCCGGCTCTGGCAGGTCTTGGAGCAGTAGACGACGCGGCGGCAGCCGGTGCAGGCCTTGACCTCGATGAACCCGACCGGCAGCCCCATGGACGCCGCATGTTTGCGCCCCTCCGGATCGAGCTCGCTGCGCTGGAAACACCAGGCGCAGGTATCCAGCATCCGCACCATCTCGACCTCGGCCACCAGCGGACGGTCCAGGGAGAGAATCAGGTCCCCAGGCGGAAAGTCCCGGCGGGCAAAAAGCCCCCGTCCCGCCCCACCAATCCCCGACTGCCTGACCTCGACATGCTCGGTTTCCGGCATGGTTCATATACGTGGTCTGTGTTCAGCGATACGCGATTTGGTGAATTACACATAGCTTGTGGCTACTAAGTCGCACGCAAAGCTTGGTCCCACAGACCTGGACGCTATGTCCACCTCGACATTCGAGCTCCTTTTACTGATTACGTAATTTAGAAATCTCGTTACCTGTACCTGCCAACCACGTTTTAGAGGATGAGAGTACCGATGCATGTTGAAATACTCCGAGCAGTGTCTCCCTGCAAGTCTGCGATCTTTAAGCAACTCTTTATGCATCGCACTGGACCAAGACGGTCTGGATGACATTTACGAACCTGATCAAGATCCAAGAGTAAAGGCAGGCGTTCCCCTTCTTGGACAGCTCTTTAAATGTTCTAGCTATGGTGGCATCGGGCCTCGTCGAAAGCTCTACCCACAACCTTCTAAGGGAAATTGCGGTTTACTAGGTGGTCGATCTTCTATCCACTTATCTGATTGTCTAGAGATCAAAAGACGCTGGAGCACTTTCGGTACTACCTAGAATATACGGCGACAAAAATCCTGTCTAGCAAGGACGCCCAGCTTCGCTCTCGGAGTAGGTGAATCAACTGGGTTATACCTTATACCAGCCAGTTCCCTTGTTCATCCTCCCATCCGAAATCGACAGGGGTCCAACCCTGAACTGTTGTCTTTCCATCAATCTCTACATATAGTGAGGTACTACGGTCAGCCAGCCTGTACTTTCCAAGCGTCTCATGCGCCTTATTGATACTGGCTACTTCGCCTTCCGTGAGAGTGACGAGCTTGATGTTTTCCTCGATGCGTGACTTGTTGCTGCTCTTTGGGATGACTGTAACCCCCCGCTGCACAGCCCAGGAGAGCGAGGCGACCGCTGAAGAGCAACCGTGAGCCTTGGCGATGTTGGTAAACAATTCATGGGTCAGCACATCATCGCGTGCGCCAATCGTCCTACGTAAATCACTGCGTCAGAACCACCCGTCACAGGTGGCGCGACTGTGGAAAACCTACCTCCAACTCATAACATGGATCCCCTTGGATTGACAGTACGGCACTAGCTTCAGATTCGGGTTCAAAGCATGCAGTTCGATTTGATTGACGACCGGAACGATGCTTGCGGTCTCCAGCAGGGTGTCCAGCGTCTTCTGCGTGAAGTTGCTCACCCCGATACCTCTGCATTTTGGCCCAACCAGCTGCTCCATCAACTTCCAGGTCTCGGCAAAGGTGGGAGACTCATGGATGCGAAGCGGCTTCCTATCGGGTGTCTGGGCCCATGGCCAGTGCATGAGGAACATGTCAACGTACTCCAAGTCTAGGTCCCGAAGCGATATGCGCAGAGCCTCGGCGGGGTCGTGGTGCCAGTAACCCCAAAACTTGGTGACGACGGTGATCTCAGAGCGCGGAATTCCGCTGGCGCGCACTGCCTTCCCGACGATAGACTCAACACCATACATCTGGGCCGTGTCAATCAGTCGGTAACCGCTCTTCAAGGCGTGGACGATAGACTCGACGAGAGCGGTCTCATCGTTCGTCTCGGCTCGGCCTATGGAATGTCGCTTAGTGATAAAGTCGTCTGCTCTAGGGGCTATAGACTCACCCTGCCATGTGCCTAAGCCGACAGCCGGGAGCTCATGGCCTATTCGCGGGATTAGCTCCGGTCCCGTACTCTAGGACGGACGATGAGAGGCTTGCCGTTATTCAGCTTGAACGTCTTGGTGCAGAGAGAAGGTTCCGACGCCATTGCTTGTGTCAGTTTCACGAGGTTCAACTTGTTCAAGTGCATGAACTGGTCTCTACAGAATGGATTAATACTTGATTATCAAGACTCAACTAGAAGTCGAGGATTTGGAATTTATAGCGTCAAGCCGAGGGTAAGTTGAACAAACCAGCATAGAAAGAGTTGGACGGTGCGATGGGCTCACGATGATGCGGGTCAAAGGCTCGACGGGTAGTTCAAGAATGTTGATATGGTTACTCACGGCACTGAATAAGCCACCTGCCTAACTTAGGCGCATTCAAATATGTGTCATAGACTATACGGCGCCTCCAATATTCGGTTCCTAACAATGGTGTCGACGTCGCAATGAGCTCCACCGGAAACAGGCGGATAAATAAGTATGTCTCGGTAGGTGCATATTGGAAGTCTTTAATTATCGCACGAAAGACAGTAGGTCCGGTTTACATAATTCCCGCTTGACGATTTGTCTCCACCGGAAACTCTGCTCCCAAAACCCCCCAGGTCAGTCTTTTCATGTAAAAATACCGAGGATCTCCTTGTATGTTCCGTGACACAGTTCGGTGCTGCGCTCAGTGGTAATAAACTCGGCCTGGGCTTGATTACCATGTTAACCGACGCATTAGCAACCACCTTTGGGCATTGGTTCCTTACGGAGGTAACTCGTCATTCAACCAAACTTCCAGTGACTCTCGCGTCCCAATGCTGTAGCGCTAACCAAGATCCGGGCCCCATGCTCGGCAGTTCTCCCACAGATCAGTCTGTACAGTGCAGTATGATCAGTAAATAGCAAGAGTAGCTGCGCAACAGGTTTCGTCCTGCACATTCCTGGGCAGCAGGAGTCCACGTCAATTCCCTCACTCCCCTCGGTATCGCTTCTCTCGGCGGCAAAGCCCCCGCATGAAACACCTGGCGGCCAATTCCACTAAGTAGTATTCGGTAAAGTGGTTGAATTTCGAGTGGTCGTTAATGAGTTAATCAACGATCTGCGCTCAGGAATCTACCCCGCCTTTAACCTCTTGCGTGCCCGAACTGTTGAGTAGTTATATGTGGTAGGAATCCGTGGTCTGGCGCCGCACCTGTCTCTCGTATCTTAGGCAGCAGGAGTAGCGTCATGAGGGCTGTCGAGAGAACATTGACCTACAGCGACGTATCGTACCCTTCCGGGCTTGGGTGAGGCCTGGGGCCATGATGCCGGCACAGAGGAGTACGACATCCAGCCGGGGGATACGTCTACTGATACTGTCGAAGAGTATTCTCACAGAAGCAAACGTCATCAATCGACAGTGAAAACCACGATGTCTGTAGAAGATCGCGTTCAGCGAAGGGTATCAGCCTTTGCTGCCTCCTCCTTTTCTTGAGATCAGACGGCTAGAGTCAATATGGGTGCGCCCAATTGGGCGTACTTTGACGACCGCATGGAAGACCATACCCGTGTTGGCGCCAGTGACAGCATTGTCTTCCTTTCGAAAGAAAGCTGTGTAGGATTGGCAAGCGAGTATATTCGCAGCCCAGAATTGATCAATCGGGGACATGATAGAAGACCGCTCAGGGGTAGGGCAGAAATATGGTGAAGGGAGAGACGAAGAGATGAGGTCGGGTTTACAGGATGCTCAGTAGCAATATCCCAAATTTGAGGAAGCGAAAAGCGAGAGTAAGGGACACTGCGGATTGAAATACTCGGTGCTATGGACGCACATAAGGATTATCATCAAGAAAATGCTCCCGCTGCTTTGTTGGTTATTAATGTGCGTCACCCCTTGCGCGACCGCCTCCTTCAGCCCGACCGCTTTTATCACCAACCCCCTTAACATTACTGGACGCATCATGGACAATCCCTAAGGGATTTCATTGATTAAACTTAGTTTAATGCCCTCAGGGTCCTTCATAACACTATATAGAGCAGATCTCTAGCCATTTCCTCTATCAGAACATCACGTGTAATGAGTATCGCCTTAGATTAGGGTGAGTAGTCTTCCATTATAAGAGACATCGGGTGTCCGGTGTTAACCGACAAAGCACAAAATGGTCGGTCGGTTTTACCCAGGCACTTGGATAGGATTCCCGCCTAGACGTAAGCCAACATGACGGAAGCCCAGGACCAGCAAGCCTGCTCTCTTCACGAAGCGCGGATTTAGACTCACACATTCCGCATTCCAGGAGATCTGACCTCTATCCTACAAGACGGATGCCAACCTATTTAGGTACACTCTATGTGTTAGGATCCTTCCAGTCGATTTTGGTGATTGTATTCTGAGCAAATCAGATATGACGCCTCTGCTGTCATTAAAGCTGTTTCTTCAGATCTTCGGGAGGTATGTGGCGCCGGTGCTGTACCGGCATAGTTTATATCGTAATAAGGGAGTGGTCAGGGGCAACGTTCCAGCGTATCCAACATGTCATGTGGGCGCCTCCGACGGTTATTGCAAGTTGCGTCTACGACTTCGATTTCTTGCGAAACGTTCAATCGAGATACAAACGACTGCTACAACTCAGGGCACAGCCGCTAAAATGCTGGGTCCAATCCTCGGCCCCAGCTTGCTCTCGATTGCAGAAAGATGCCGAGCGACATGGACTGCGTAAAATGGCTCATAGAGGGGTCCTAGGCGCCAGAAATGAGGCTAGTACCGGATAAGCTTACTCAGAATGTCATCTTAATTGCCGTGGCGGCCGTCCGAATCAGAGCTGCTGTCGGTACCTCGATTCTATCCGACTTGATGGGCACCTGAAGCAGTAGATGATATCCGCACAGAGATCTTTGTCAGTCGGGCATGGCAAGTGGGATCGCTACACTCTCCAAGAAATGGGAAACTCTAAGAGTTCTATGAAAGAAAGTCTGCGGCTACATACGTTCACGAAAGAGACGTACAACGACCAAACAGCTAGTCGTCATCAGATGTACTGATTCTAGCTTATCCAGTGACTGTAGAAAGGATGGCACTTGAAATTGGACATTTGAAAACGGACTCCTTATTCCCACAGGACGCAGTTGTCCCATCCTAATCGACAGTTGAATCCGGACTCCGATGTGTATCCTGACTCTGAAGACTTTAACTCTAGCTGCCTTCTATAAGAGGAGAACAACCCCAGCAGACAGCATTCCGCGGCAGTGCCAGAAGACTCAATCACCTTTGGTAGGGGGCTTCATGCCTGTCAGGGTCTTTTTTTAGTGCAAGAGGCATTGAAGCTCATCTCCGCCCATCTGCGGATGCGTTATGAGATCAGCATGCTAACGGGTCTCCAACCTGGCCGCCTGATTCATATCACGGTTTAGAAATTGCAGCAAACATGAGCAGGCCGGTCTCGTTTAAAGAAGGAGTCTTAGAAATAAGCTGCGATAGTACTGGTATGGGACTGAATTGGTGGAGGAGCTAACTGGTCTTATACAGGTATTGTTGAAAAGAAAGACTCCAAAGTCCGTGTAGTGGTTGTTAGGTTGCAGCCATTATGATTATAATTCGCCCATAAAAGTTTTTAACCTTATAAATACGGATTAAATAAACTTAGTTTCCCTCCGTACGAGTTTATTTGAAATTGTTTCTCTTTGCGACTTTTCGCAGTAGCGCAACCAGCTGATTATGACAAACTTAGCTTATGAATCCACTTCTGGTTATAGCAATGTAGTATATTTATATATAGCCTAGTTATAAAGATCTTCTATTCCATCAACCTACATGACTTTTAAAGATGGTAGCAGCCCTGACAGTAGCAAACGGCATCTACGTATAACTACAGCTCCCATGGTTGATGCCACTGGAAGACCGTCACGCCAGACTTAAGCACACATCTCCCAAACATGGTATTGATATCTAGGAGGTCAGGAGAGCAGTTAATACTTGTTTTAGGTCCATATTCTCTGTATTATCTTGTCGGGCTCCCTTTATGTAGTTGCTATATCGGTCACTCCTTGGCTGTTATCTCGTTTTCTGATACGTAATAGGTTGTATATACGGGTGATTAGTTCAAGGACTCCATTTTATGTTTAGAATAGTACTTTGTGAAAGATACACAAAATTTTGCTTTTAATCACATTATTAGGCATATAATGTGTACAACACTGTCCTATGGACGTTGCGTACCCGAGAGCCCTAAAGGCACCAAGCTGTCCCCCGCCAGCATTGATTCTCAGACCCTGGCGCCCACAGCCCAGACGCGTACGGGCCAGTAAGGCAACTCACTAACGCCCATGTCCTGATGCTGCTTGCGGGTCTTCCAAACTTCAGAGGGGCCTCGTCTGTTCACGAGTATCGGACACATGAACCAGACACCTCCAGGGGAAAGACCTTATCCCTGAAGAGAACCGCGTTCACGTGCAGACAGCAGCCCCCGAAGCGAAATCCGCTTTGTCATATAACAAGATTGCTAAAAACCAGAGACAAACCACGTGTTATCTTCACTTTGTGAACGCGAGGTCTATGTAAGCTACGTCTAAAATGACTTTCAAACAAGGAGTTTTGCAAGCAGCTACTTGGTAACTCTGCACCCGTTGCCCCTCATTTTGGATCTTATCTATTATCCAATTTCCTCACAGAACAGATAAAAGAAATACAACGATTCAATCCTCGGTACCGTCTGTTTGTACTCAATTCATTCAGTCACCGCATAAAGCAGGGTTCCTAATTTTCCTTTGCAACCAAAGTATCTTCTTCTCATGCTGCCTTTCCTCAAAAGCTGGCCTCTAATTGTCTGAGTTAGAAGGAAAGCATCTCGCTCTACTTCTCCCTCATCAGTACTCATCAGAACAGCCTCCCATTGGACAGTCACCTGCCACTCCGAAGAAGGTATAGATATGCTTTGCACTTCTACAATGTTTTCATTCGTTTGTTTATTAGTTAATGAGACGAGCCTTGATCCTCTCGTATGTTACAGGATAAAACATGCCCGCTAACTACATTGTGTAGGCTTTTACCTGCCAGACAACGGTGTACTTTCTTAGCCATGAACGATGATGGCTTCTGGAAAGTTTCATTTCTTCTCTCAGTTGCCGGTCGAGATCCAGCTTCAGATCTGGAAGATTCATAAGGAGCATAAACCCAAGCTGCGACATACGCTTGTCCAGGATTTTTGCGGACGGCACACGTACGAGGCGTTTGACGTGAAGCAGCACGTTTACGTCAACACTCTCACGGGTCAGGAACCCGGGGAGCGAACCGGCAATGCTATCGTACACCCGGAAGCCGGAGAAGAAATCACCAAGGTCCGGCCCATGAATGTCAAGTGCTGGACTGGACACTACGGAACGTGCGCTCTGGCCGAGGGAGCCCCCGGACCCCCACGAGTTAGTCGTGTTATCCAGAAGCCTAGTGTCGATGTTGCGGTAAACTTCGAGCTGGACACTGTTGTCCTCTCCGACTGTGTCACTCCGGGTGGATAGTTTACGCCCCTTGTGCCGCTCCCTGAGCAATGCCGCCACTGCGATGCGACTATGCTCACCGATGAGCATTGGATATTTCGAGTGCAGACTCCGGCACTCAACATTGGGCCGACCCATGCGGAGGATCTCCATTGGCTCTTACCACATTTCCTGTCTCGCATGGCCTGCCTGAAGACATTGTATCTGTTCCGCTACCTGCCTCCCTGTGGATGTGGGCCTCCCGGCCAGCGGAACGGATTCAGCATAGATATGCTCGACCAGAATGGCTTCCTGGACGCGGAGGATGTAGTTCGCATCCACGCCTTGAACTGCCGCAGAGCCCTTAACCCCTATCTCCATGCCGGAGAGCATCTTGTGGTTCAAGTCAAGCGGCTGCTGGGGGCATGGGGTGAGGATGTCGTGATCAAGGTCGCATTCGACCTGCACGACGACCCGGTATGGTGCCAAGAGGGTTGAGACACCGAAAGGGATGCCAAGGCTCAGGCTCATTGACACCACTTGGTTTATTCACTTGATGCACTTGGTTATCCACTTCTCAGATTCTCGGCCTACCCCCTGGCACCCGGTTTCTTCTACTCTTAAGATTTCTTTTGCACTAAAGACAAGGACGTATCGATTTTGTGTTGGGGAGGGGGTTGAAGCGAGGGGAGATACGACAACGACAACAGGCTGATGGTCGACCGTACCCCCGCCGACGACCAACATATCGGCGTGGGCATGTACACGGCCATGGACGGGGAGCCATCTGTCTGGCCAGCATTTCTGATATAAGAGGGAAGTTTGTTAATACTATGAAACCAGGCGGGAGTAGAGAGATGCTGTTAGAGGCATCTCACAGCCATGATAGTTATGCATCGACAGGCTCTGAAGATGGGGATGAGAACTATTGTCTCTTTCACTCGGAATACTTCCAGAGCTGTGTTTGATAACTGATAAACCCCTTATCTGTAGCGGGTTAGCTCCTACAACCCGGGATAAGAGAGGCGATTAATAAAAAAAACCATCCGGCACATATGGGATCTTATGTTAACACCCCAGGCGCATGATATAATCCTAGCCGGAGCTCAAATGAAAGGAAAGGGGTCTTACGAGGAAAATGCGGTCGAAGTCTGGATATCGGAATAATGTATGCAAGGTTCGTCTTATCCAGCTTATTGATAGGTTTATGTGCTTAACGGGGCTGAGAGATGCAGTCCATGCTAAGTGACTCGCTAGGGCCCAAGAGGGGGAGGGGCGCTAGAAGGTACCTAGGGCTGCTGTACTGCGCAGGGAAGACGCGACGCGGGTGACGCGGGGTCCTGGAAGTCAATTAAAGCTTTGGGGCAATTGAGACCCGTGCGCGGCGACTGTCGCGTCTCATTAGAAGTCCCCCCCGGGGGTTCCTACCTTGGCTGGCTTCTTATCGAAACAACTTCTTGACGCATTGATTTTCTTTTTTCTTCTTCGTAACAAAATTTATTTCTATCCTGTACCGTGTCGAATAATCCATCGCTTCATGTGACTTTGGGAAAACTGGGAATCCGGGAACTGGGAAAGTTAGGTCGATTGCTACGGGTGCCTTTTGGTTCCTTGAAATTAAGAGAACGAAGGCCGACAAGATGGGCGACAAGTCGGCAACGCCTCGGACTCGCACGCCAGCGAAGGTCGTCGGCAACGCTGATGCTGCTACACCTTCGTTGTCGAGGAAACCGAGTTCAACTTCAGCTACTGGAAAACAGCAAAAAAGCATTCTCGGTTTCTTTTCAAAGGCTTCCAAGGATACTACTGCCAGCCCTACGCCCGCCACCACCATCGCCTCATCCTCCCCATGCCTGAAAGAAACAACCAAATCCAACTCGCTGCACCTCAACAGGAAACCCAGCAAAAACATAACCCCCGTCCCTAGTAGTGACGCCCTGGAACCTTCGAGCTCCCAGGAGAACATGGACTCGGCCACAACAGTAAAGGTACCCCGACGCGACTCACTGCCATCCCCCGCAACGCCCGCTGAGGTTGTTATCAAGCAGGCTGTTTCCGCTAAAGCCGCTGTCACGGACAGTAGCCCTTCTCGTAAGGTGGGTAACGGCACGATACTCTCGTCCAATGTCTCTCCTGAGCTAACTTTATTCGCTACTTTAGGCGAAGAAGATCGTTAGCTACGCAGAGTCTTCCGATGACGAGGACGAGGATGTCTTCGTGGCTATGAATGCTGCCAAATCGCGACGTCGCACTCGCCAGCGGCCTAGGGTAGCCGATGACGACGAGGACGAGTACGATGGGAACAAGGAGGCCGAGGTTGCAGATGAAGATGGTAAATATCCTAGGTCCCTGGGTTTCTCTATGCCATGTAGGCTAACAACTCATAGATGAGATGGCAGATTTCGTTGTGTCTGACGACTCGGACGCGCCCAGCAAAAAGCGAAAGCGCCCGCCCAAGCCACAACCGGCCCGCAAGAGGTCACAGACCCTCTCACCAGCTTCCAGGCAAGCGATGAATGACCTCGCAGATGAGGAAGACGACATAGATGCCATCATGGAGGACATGGAGATGCCTTCAACTTCTACCGCCCAGAAGTGGCTCTACGACCCCGAGAGCGTCGATCCCGTCAGGGTGCGAGCGCCACCTGCCTCAAAGCCGTCAACGAATAAACCCAAGGCCCACACCACCGAGCCTGAAAAGCGATACCCTTGGCTAGCCAATATTGCTGACATCAATCGGAACCCTCCCGGTCACCCTGACTACGATCCATCCACCGTCTATGTACCGCCGATGGCTTTTCAGAAGTTCTCGGCCTTTGAGAAGCAATACTGGGAAATCAAGCAGAAACTGTGGGATACTGTCGTCTTCTTCAAGAAGGGCAAGTTTTATGAGCTCTACGAGAACGACGCGACGATCGGCCACCAGCTGTTCGATCTCAAGCTTACCGACCGTGTCAATATGCGCATGGTCGGTGTCCCCGAGAGCTCCTTAGACATGTGGGTGAACCAGTTCATCGCCAAGGGCTACAAGGTCGCTCGTGTCGATCAGATGGAGACGGCTCTGGGCAAGGAGATGCGCGAGAGAGATGCTTCCAAGGCCAAGAAGCAGGAGAAAATCATCCGCCGAGAGCTCGCCTGCATCCTGACCGGCGGCACTCTGGTGGATGGTAGCATGCTTCAGGACGACATGGCCACCTACTGCGCCGCCATAAAGGAATCGGTCGTGGACGATCACCCTGCCTTCGGAATCACCTTCGTCGATGCAGCTACTGGGCAGTTCTTCCTGTCCGAGTTTGAGGACGACGTCGATCTGACCAAGTTCGAGACCTTTGTCGCCCAGACGAATCCCCGAGAATTGATCTTGGAGAAGTCTCGCATCTCGACAAAGGCACTACGTATACTTAAGAACAATACGGCGCCCACTACCATCTGGAACTACTTCAAATCGGGTGGCGAGTTCTGGGATGCGGATCTCACCCGTCGGGAACTCGGTTGCAACGGCTACTTTGCTTCCGAGGACAACGGGGAAGAGGAGGAGGTCTGGCCCAAGACCTTGGCCGAGGCCAAAGACAAGGACCTTCTTATGTCTGCCCTTGGAGCCCTCGTCCAGTATCTACGCGTGCTCAAGATTGAGAGGACTTTGCTTTCCCAGGGCAACTTCACCTGGTACGACCCGATCCACAGGAATGGCACCCTGATTCTAGACGGCCAGACCCTCATCAACCTCGAAGTCTTTGCCAACACCGTCAACGGGGGTTCCGATGGAACGCTCTTCTCCCTTCTGAACAGGTGCGTGACGCCGTTCGGCAAGCGGCTCTTCCGTCAATGGGTCTGTCACCCTCTGTGCAATATTCGGAAGATCAATGAGCGGCTGGATGCGGTTGATCTGCTCAACGCCGACAGAACTGTGCGAGAGCAGTTCGCCTCGCAGCTGACGAAGATGCCAGATCTAGAGCGCCTCATCTCGAGAGTCCATGCTGGCGCATGTCGGGCTGAGGACTTCGTCAAGGTCCTCGAGGGTTTTGAACAGATCGATTACACCATGAGTCTCCTCGGAGCCTTCGGCGGCGGTAGCAGCCTTATCGACCGCCTCGTCTCTTCCATGCCCGACCTCAAGGAACCGTTGTCTTTCTGGGAATCTGCATTCGATCGCAGGAAGGCCAAGGAGGAGAAGATCCTCATCCCCGAACGGGGTATTGAAGAGGACTTCGATAGCAGCCACGACCAGATCGTAGAGATCAAAGACGACCTACAGAAACTACTTGAGCGGAAGAAGGCCGAGCTCAAGAACAAGTCGCTCAAGTTCACCGACATCGGCAAGGAAGTGTACCAGATCGAGGCGCCAAAGTCGCTCAAGGTGCCCAAGGACTGGCAACAAATGTCCGCGACGAGCAGCGTCAAGCGGTACTACTTCAAGGAGCTGACAGATCTCATTCGACAGCTCCAGGAGGCCGAGGAGACGCACTCGCAGCTTGTCAAGGACGTGGCCGCCCGCCTCTTCAAGCGGTTCGATATCGACTATGACACCTGGCAGCGAGCCATCCGCGTCGTGGCCCAGCTGGACTGCCTTGTCAGTCTTGCCAGGACGTCATCATCACTAGGGGAGCCGAGCTGTCGCCCGGTGTTTGTGGACGAGGAGCGCAGCGTCGTCGAGTTTGAAGAGCTCCGCCACCCATGCATGCTCAACACCGTCGACGATTTCATCCCTAACGACGTCGTGCTGGGTGGTGAGTCAGCCAAGATTAACCTGCTGACGGGTGCAAACGCGGCCGGCAAGTCCACGATCCTGCGCATGTCTTGTATCGCCGTCATTATGGCGCAGATAGGCTGCTACGTGCCCGCCGTCTCGGCCCGTCTCACGCCCTGTGACCGAATCATGTCGCGCCTCGGCGCCAACGACAACATATTCGCCGCGCAGAGCACCTTTTTCGTTGAGCTATCCGAGACGAAGAAGATCCTGTCGGAGGCAACGCCGCGCTCGCTCGTCATCCTAGACGAGCTTGGCCGCGGCACGTCGAGCTACGACGGGGTGGCCGTCGCCCAGGCGGTGCTGCACCACGTCGCGACGCACGTCGGCTGCGTCGGGTTCTTTGCCACGCACTACCACTCGCTGGCCACGGAGTTCGAAAACCACCCGGAGATCCGGGCGAAGCGGATGCGCATCCGTGTCGACGACGAGGAGAGGAGGGTCACGTTCCTGTACAAGCTCGAAGACGGGGTCGCCGAGGGCAGCTTCGGCATGCACTGCGCGGCCATGTGCGGTATAAACAACCGCGTCATCGAGCGCGCGGAAGTGGCGGCCAAGGAGTGGGAGCACACGAGCAGGCTCAAGGAGAGCCTTGAGCGCGCCAGGGAGGGATGCTATATTCCCCTCGGCGTGTTGAGCGACGTCGCGGCCCTGCTGGACGACATGAAGAGCGCCGAGGTGGGCGCCAGAGGCCTGGAGGTACTCGTCAAGGCTATCGAGGCGCTATAGGAGCTCTGTGCTTTTGAAGAGCAGGAACGGTGACCAAATGCTGTGGTTCCTTGCTGCTAAAGATACCCCCTGTACTGTACCTGTGTCTAGGTGTTACGGTAGTGCGGCATAACTGCACTGTGGTTTTACGTGGCTTTTCTGCTTGAAGAGAGAAAGGAAGGAGAATAGCAAATGCTGTAATTGTAGGGAGGGATTGCCGGCGTTCTAGACGGAACGGAATGGGGATATCTGGGGGCTCTCATGTTCGCTGACCGTACGCTGATTAGGTCTAGCTATGTATGAATGTAGGTGTGCAAATAATGTTATAAGGCAGCTCAAGCCTGCAATTGCACTGAGTTGATGTCAATCTAGTTTGCGTATGTCGAAGTCCCAGAGGTGGCACGAAGATGGAAGATGCGTCCATGATGTAAACATTTCGAACGACTCAGATGACGAACAGCAGCCGAGCTCGCTCACTCACCACCGACCTCGCTTGTAGGGTGGGAGTCCCTTCCGCCAGTTTATTTCTGGGGCGTGATAGTATATCTTCAGGCTCAGTTTCTACGATCGGAGAAATCCCGCCCCCGAACTGGACAGACTGCGAACTTTCGACGGACTGGATGGAACAGTGGCGTCTTGATTAAGGCCCGCCGGGACCCCGTGTGTGATGCGTTGGGAGATGGACTTGATGTTATTGCTTTTTGTGAGTTTGGGAACATAGTCGGCGACGGTGAGTGTGACGACTGCCAGCCCAAGTAGGCTGATATCAGACTCACGGATGGTATGCAAGCGAAACTGGGTTATAACTATGAGTATACTGACCGGTGGGTGGTAGATTACGTCTTGTGTTGAACCTAGCAGCGCCATGGCTTAGTTAGCTAACAAGCTAGTGGAAATTGCTTCGGCTAATCCGGTATCATTATCTCTTGGGTACCATTATTTTTATATGTATTTAAAGAGGGTTCACCACCTTCACCTTTTATAGAGGATTTTCGAAAGGTTATGCAACCTTTAATATACTTTTTTTTCAGTTATATATTTTTGTATGTGATATAAGGTCTTATAATTATAAGCCCGGTCCGCATTTCTTTTTAGCCGCGCTTTAATATATTTATTATATACGTTCTGTTAAAGTTATTTGAAACTTTGCTATCGCTTTTACGGTATATTTATTATTCCGTTACTAAAGAAATTTATTATTTAATTATTACGCTTTTAATTATTTTAGCCCGCTTATTTTTTACATTATTTCTAAAATTATAATTATCTAATTAATAAATTTTGACAAATTTTCTTTAGGATATACTTTTAAGTATTTACTTAAGAAAAAAACCTTTAAAAATATAACATTTTCGAATTTTACGTTAATACGAAAATTAACATATTATAAATATATATTAACCTTAACGTAACTTAAATATTAATTTTGTTAACGATATTAATTTTTTTTTAAACCTTATTATTTTTAAAATAAAGTAATTAATAAATATATCCTAAATAATCCGAATTATTCGAAATTCGAAAAGGCTTTAAAAATATATAATAAGAAATAATCTTTATATATTATTTAAAAAAAGTATTTATTAAAATTAATATGTTTTTAAATTAGTTCGTTTATTTTGATTATTATTAAATATATTAGAAAAACGTTACGTTTTAAAAAAGGTTAATTATTTTAAAAAATAAGTTTAAGTTTAATAATAATATTAAAATTTACGAAATTAACGATCGATATAAATAAGCGTTAAAAATTAATAAAATCCAAATAAATATTTAACTATTTATATATTAGAAAATATATATTAAAGCCGTAAAACTTTAAATTCCGGCCGTCGTAAGTTATTACGGCTATTTTAATTTTTTAAAAATTATTAACGCTTGTTAACTTAATTTTTTATTATTTAAATTATTACGGTAAAAAAATTATGTTCGAAAATAAAAACTTTATTAAATTATTACCTATATAAAAGTTAATAAAACGGTTCCGAAATTATATAAGATTAAAGAAAATTTAAGGCGTTAACGTAAAATAATTATTACGGAAAACGTTCGGCATTACCTTAAATAAAAAGATTTTTAATTAAATAAAAAAAGTTAATAATTATAATACTAGCTATAAAAATAATTATTATTATTATTATAATTATTTAACGAAAAAATATTTATATAAAAAGTTATATATTTTTAAAAAAATATCTTTATATTTATAAAAAATTAGGCCTTTAAGATAAACCGAAAACCTTAAAATCAAAAAGAAAGTAAATAAACGTATTTCGAACGGAATTTACGGATTAAAAGCTGCCGTTAAATATATTTAAAATAACGATAAATTATTAATCCTTTAATTAATTTCAATATTTTTCGTTAAGTTTTTTTTTACGGATTTATAAATTAATAACGTTATTATCAAATATAACTTAAAAAGGTTTACGTTATTAAATATTTGTTTTAATTTTTATATAGGAAATTAAAAAGTTAATTTTTTTAATTTATATTTACCAAAAATTAATAAAAAGCTTTTAACCGGAAAAAAATATTTTGATATTATAAGCAAAAATATATAAAAAATTACGTTTATTATATTATTAAAAAGGTTTAATATTTTTTTAAAAAATTATTTATATATTTTTAAAATATATTTTAAGTTAATTTTGTTCAAATTGTTTTAATAAGTTAAAATTTATTAAAATTACGAAATCGATATCGTATATTATAAGACATTATATACGAAAATAATTAAAATTAATTAAATTAAATATTATATTGAAATAATACTGAAAAATAATAATATTATTATTATTTTAATAATTTTTATAATAATTAAAAAAGTTTATTATTATTATTTTAAAAAATAAAAACGATTTAAAAAATAAAATTATCTTTAAAAGTGAAAATAAAGATTTCGTTCCGGAACCCTTAATTTAAAAGTTTTTATTTCCGAAATTAATTTTATAATAAAAATTTTATAATAATAACTTTTAATTTTTTTAAAACTTTTTTAAAAAAAATTGTAATATAATATTAAAAATTAACATATTTAAGTTTACATATATTCGAAAAAAATAATGTTATAATTACTAAAATAAAAATTTATTTATTTTTAATAATTTAATATTAGGATTATTAAATCGTTAAAACACAAAAAAAATATTATAACGATAACCAGTTAAAAAAATTTTTTTAATACGATATGCGTTAATTTTTTCGAATTTAATAACGTTTTCGACAAACGTACGAAAATGTTAATTATTATTTATCCAATTATTAAGGTTAAAATTAATTATACTTTAAACCAGAAAAAATACGTTTTAACCGTTTTAATAAATATAATAATTTTTCTTAAAACATAATTTTATATTAAAGTTAAAACAATTATATTAAAAAATAAAACTTTTTCGAAAATAAATTCCAAAAATAACTTTTTAATATAAATATTTCCTATAAACCTTTACTTTTATATATTAAAAAGTTTATAGGTATTTAAAAATACGTTATTTAATTATTAATAATAACTTTTTTTACCGATATATAACCAGAAATAATAAAAATAATTATATATATTATTAATTATATACTTATTTATATTTTAAATTAAACAATTGTTATTTAAATTTTTAATAAATAATTAATTAAAAAAATAAAATATTTATTTTTTAAAAGAATTTAAAAATAAACATAATGAATATCGTATTTTTTAGATTAAAAGCTTATATATTTACAGAAATTATTTATCGGAATATAAAACGCTTAAAAAATAAATTTTAAACTATATATTAATTATTTTATAAAATACGTAATTAATAATATATATCGGGTATAGAATTTTTCGTAATTACGTATTATTACCGTTAAAAACGTTATTTTTAACGAAATAAAAATATATTAAAACGAATAAAAAAAATTTCGTTCGAAATTACAAAACTAAATAATTAAATCGATAATATCTTTATTTTACTTATAATAATAATTTTTTTAAAAATATTTAAAAATATTTTTAATAATAATTCTTTAAAAATAAATATCGTTAAAAAAGTAAATAATTTAGCAAAATAAAACAAACCTTAAAAAATTATTTAGGATATTATTATAATAATTATAAATTTTTTAATTAAAAATTTTTATAAAAAATTAAAGAGATAAAACTTAATAATTTTTATAAAATTATTTCGGATAAAAATTTCTTTAATTTAATAATTAATAATAATTTCGAGAAAAACATTTTAGATATTATTAATAAAATAAATAATTTAAAACGTAAAATTAAATAATTTTATTTACTTATACCAAAAATTATTTTAATTTTTAAATTTTTTTTAATAATATTATATATTATTATCGGATAAGATTTAAAACATATTATTAGGTTTTTTTTAATTATGGTAACGCCGTACCGAATTAAACTTTTTAAATTAATTAATTATTATCAATTTCGGAACGTAAAGCGGAAAAAAATTATTTTCGGCTAATATTAATTATAAGTTAAAATTCGAAAAACGTAATATATATTTAATTATTTTTAATGTTATTTTTTTAATTACAATTAAACATAATCGTTTATATCGTATTAATTTTCCCGTTACCCTTACAAATTAATAAAAAACTATATAATATAAATATATTAAAAATTAAAAAATAATTACGTTAAAAAATAAAATTAAATATATCGGGTAAAATAATTAATTATTATTATTTTATTACAAAAAACAATTTAAAACGTAAATTTTAATAATATTTTTTCGTTAATATAAATATTTATATATAAATTTAATAAATACGGAATACTTTAAAAATTTAAAATTAAAATTATTATTCGTAATAATTTTTAATTCCGTAAAATTTTTAATATTTACGTTTTTACGTTAGCAAATAAGTTTTTTCGTATATTTATAATTATAATAACCCGATTTAACTTTAAATTTTATTAATTTAACATTATTAATATATTTTTATATAACGATTTCGATAAATTAATATACGTACATTTTTTATAAAAATTTATACGTTCGGATTTTTATTTAAAGTTTTAAAAAATCTTATATAACTTAAAATAATTATTATTTTTATAATAACGAAATTTAATAACAAAATTAAAGAAATTAAAATTAAAATCCGTTCCTAATAACCTATATATTATAATTAATAATTAGTTAATATTATCTTTTTACGTTAACGATATAATAATAATATATAGGATTCACGATATAATACGTATTAAAAAATCTTTTACGAAATTAATATAATATTTTTATATTACTAATTTAAAAGATTTATAATAATTTCTTAAGATATATATTTTGCAAAACCGCATAATTAAAAAATTATATATATATTTTAAATTATTTAAACTTAAAAAATATTACTTTAAAATCTTTAAATAAAAAGATTTTAAAAAATATTAAGGCGAAATACCGATAATATCAAAAAAGTTATATTTTTAAAAAATCGGAAACTTATTATATAAAATTATTGTTATTCGTTCGGACTTAGTTAAAATTATTTTTTATTTATTTTGTTATTACAAAAATCCAAATTTTACGTATTTTAACGCTATTAATAAAGTTATTTTTTACGTTTATTTTATACGTACTTTAACCTTAGAATTCGGAGGTAACGAAAATCCTAATATACGATTATTCTTATATATAAATAACGTTTTTTTTACGGATAACCCCGACCGGAAAAGCTTTTAAGGATTTATATTATCATTTTTCGATAGCCCTATTATATAAAAAATTAATAAGTAAAATATAATAATTATTTTAAATACGGAAATTAAGTTATTAATCTTATAGTAAATTATAAAAAAAACTTTTTTATATTAAAATTATTTAAGGTTATTAGGTTAAAATTAAGCGAAAATTTAATTATTCAAGTAGATAATAAGCAAATAATACGGTTAGTTATTGAAAAAACTATACGTTTAATTACGAAATTAAAATATATTAACGTTTATAATTATTAATTTCGCGAAATTTACATAATAAAAAAATAAAAATCGAATAAACGTTTATTAATATTATAATAGCAAATAATTTAATTAAGCCTTTAAAATTTCAATAATATTAAAAATTCGTTAAATTATTAAATCTTTAAAACGTTATTTTAAAATTAAAGAAAACTTAAAAAATATTAATTTATCTTAAATGTTACCTAATAATAAAAAGTTATTATTTTTATTTCCTTTTTATTATTTTTTTCTTTATAAGTTATTATTATTTTTGTTTTTAAACGACCTTGAAGGTAGGGTTAATAAGGAAGTTTTTTAATAAAATTTCTATAATTTAATAATATAATGTCAGGTTTTAATACCTAAAAATATGGGTTCGAATCTAGTTAGAAGTTCTAGTATTTCGAATAATTTCCCTAATTAATCGAAATGCTAATTACCTTTTTTGTTTCCCTTTTTTGCGTTTTATCTATTATTTGTTAAAAGTTAATTATTACGGTATTTCCTTTTTGGGCAGTTGCTTAATATTATAAAAGCTTTAGCTGTTAGTTCCTAACAGCTGGAGGGGTATGTTGAACCTAGCAGCGCCATAGCTTAGTTAACTAACAAGCTAATGGAAATTGTTTCGGCTAATCCGGTATCATTATCTCTTGGGTACCACTGTTTTTATGTATTTAAGGAGGGTTCACCACCTTCACCTTTTACAGAGGACCTTCGAGAGGTCATGCAACCTTTAATACACCTTTTCTTCAGTTATATGCTTCTGTGTGTGATGCAGGGTCTCACATCTTGACGATCACCGGTCACGGTCGCTAGGGATGCGTGAGTGATCCCTCAGGAGTGCATTTTCAACATCCGTCTTTATTCCGGCGCACCACGATCCTCGAGGCGCCATAACGAAGAATGGTGGTTTCCGATTTAGCGGTTGCAAATATTCAAGAACATATATCCCCTACAAACATGTACTAAACAGACCCTACCATGAATATATAGCAACAATTTCTGAGATTCCCAAAAGAGTAACTGACACGTTGTGCTAGGTATTACTTGAATGGGAGGACGAAGGCCGTAACCCAAGGAAACATTTCGAGCTAGTTATAAGAGAGTCTAGATGCTCACTTTACTATAGTCTCAGGAGGATTGAGAACAAAACACTTTGCGAGCAGCGAGAATGAGCATGACAATTTTAACATGTTTTGTACCCAGACTATTAACGTGTATGCATTCATTCGTACGCTGCCAGGCTAGGAATTCCAAACTCCGAACTACTACAAATCTCAACCCAGACAAATCCGCTATCAAGCCACATCCATCCCCCGGTCTAGTGGTGGGACCAGCTGGCGATGTCCTTGCCGTCGAGCGAGACGCACTCGCCAACGCTGGCGCCGATGACGACCTTATCGCCGGTGCAGTCCTTGCCGGTCCACCCCGACAGGGTGAGGGTGTCGGGCCGCTCGTTGTAGATGACCTTGGCGGAGCCGCTCCCCGGGATCCTGATGTTCCGGCACGCGCCGCGGCTGTACAGGAAGGGCCTAACGCCCGTGGTGGCTTTGCAGTCCGCCACGGTGTTGTACAACTGGGCGAAGAACACCGCCGACGGGTCGGGCACGGGGGTCTGGCGCGGCTCCATGGCGGCGGCGGTCACGGCGACGAGCCCCGATGCGATAAATGAGGTGCGCATCTTGACTACTCTTTTGGATATAAGCAGAACTGCCGTCTGGTTCTGGATGCGACATATTAGTTTTTCCATATGGCCGTGTCTTGAGATAGATGTTAGCTCACCTTGATGAGATAATAGAGGATGATCACTTGCCGGATATAGAGAAATCGAGCGTGTTTTGGGGAACACAGTCGTGGGTGATGTTGCGGCCGAGTGTAAGCCAGCATTTATACCATAACCAAGAGCTTCATCTCGATTACGGCATCCATGTGTCGCTAACTCGTAGGAGGGAGGTACTTCTTTATTCAACGCTGTGCGGAGTCCTTCAACATCGGGACTAGAAGACAAGGCAGGGGACGGATCGTCCTATTAACTCAAGGCAGTCATGCTTAACGTTACGAGGCTTCTAAATCCATAGCTAGCTAAGTAATACCAAGCGAAGGCCCTTCTGCAGGTGGAGAAAGTCCGAGGCTCTCGTAAGGAGTTATCTAACCCCCTAAGTCGATTAAGCACGCGCCTTTCGCTGAGCAGGCAAATGCCTTTCGCAATGCTTTATGAGATTCACGCACTTTCTGGCTGCGGTCTGGCTAAGCGGTCTAGAAGGGGTAGTGAGGTCCAGAATGTAGTAAGCCTGAGGTCCTACATCTCATCGAGTCTTCTCCCAAGCCCCACGGATTCTGGACCAGGTTTGCGGAGACGACCGCTTGGCGAACCGCACGCCCCGAGATCCTGATGCTCCCTAAGCAATAAGTCCTTACGAAATCCCCGAAACTCGTTGCGGGACTGCCACTGCCGGGATTAGTATGCTTTATAAACATCCGTCTGACCCAGAGACGACGGGGACACGGTGCAAGACAGACGCTACAAAGCCGACAACCAGACTTGCAAAGAGCTGGCTTCTACCATCCTTGACAACACTCCGTATTCCTATATTCTTGAACTTCTAGCCTAGTTCATCCGCTACGAGTTCCACTGTCGCGACTCGTAAGTTGCGTGGCTAGGCGAGTTTTCGATCGTATAGCCGTGCTCTCTCGTGGGGTTTTTCTTGCCTACTGAACAGGACGATATTACGGCCTCCAGCTACGGAAGGGAACGTTGCTTTTCGGTATTCATTATCCGTGAGGTCTCCAAGTGGACCCTCACACTATCCACTTCTGTCCAGGGTCCTTCAATTATATAGGACGGCCTCTATGCTAGAGGCAGAGACCAGATTCCTAGGTCTGGAGTGCGGGAAAGGGGAACCTGGGGTGTATGGACGGGAAATCCCAAAGAACGCGAATATAAAGCGAGCTTTGCTCCTCATTCCCCCTGATCTATCGAAAGGTAGGAGAGGGATCAACCCCATTGAGCCCTACAATAACTTTTATAATCAGTCATTGTTATCATCTCTTATTGAGCCACCGTCTTTTGCAGTGGCTAGCTTGTTAATCCCGGGCTGGGTTGATGGTCTGTAACAGAAGGACGAATCATTGTATTTTGAACAATTTGGTGGTCTAAGGTTCAAGATATGTTCGAACTAGTGACTGATAAGAAATCGAAATAGTTCATTATAGACGCACCACAACAGGAAGAGACGGGGATGTGGTTTGAGAAAGGTCCATACCGCTTCCTAGTCGTTCTATAGATGTTAAAAATAGAGAAGGATTTGGTGACATGTTGGTTATTAAGGGTCTGACCATGGCAAGTTTGTTATAATATAGTATGATTAGCTAATTTCCAGCATATTCCAACTCTATGCGACAGTTCCAAGAGACAGCTCACACAGGATGAAGTAATCGTAATTACGGTCACGCGTTTCTTAAAGGCTAAAAGTAAGCACGGCTGCTTCGGTACATTATTAATTTGATCCGAAACTTAAAGAGCTCATATAGCAGACTAATGCAATAAGTGTCCCCTGCGATGTGAGCTTCGCTACGGCCTACTGGAAACTCAACCGTCGGTCCCGGCCAAGTCGCCCGATCGTATGCGTCGCCCGAAGATATCTTCCGATAGACCACGAGGAAAATCAATCAAACAGACCTGTCCCTTCAGTTATCCTTGCTCTTCTCGCCAATGCTCGGCTTTTCCATGTCTGCGACATCCGGGTAGCTGTTTCCACCTCCGAGCCTCTGGATCAAGGTCGTCAGACCAATCTCGCGGTTGATCTCCTCCATACGCTCGAAGTCGGCCTGGGCGGTGCCTTCGGATCCGAAGATGACGTCCTAAATCCGCAGGTTAGCGCATCGAGAAAAAGTGACATGGGACATGAGGCCGGAAAGGAACGACATACCATCTCTTCTAGCGTGAGACGCTTCGTCTCTGGCACGTAGAACCAGATGAAGGCGGCTCCCATGAAAGTCAGGAGCCCGAAGAGGATGTAGGTGCCGTAGCCGATACGCTCCAGCATGATCGGCGTGACCTGCCCGACGACTGTGTAACTAGTTAGCGACGGGCATCCATGGGCTAATGTGGAACCGGGGAAACTTGCTGAAGTTGTTCATCCAGTTGCTCGAAGCGCCGAGCGAGACACCGTACGGACGGGAGCTCAGCGGCCAGACCTCGGCGACGAGGATCCAAGCACAAGGTCCCCACGAGTAACCGAAGTGGACCACGAAGAGCCAGACCATAACGACGGCAGCCCAGCCGGCGGCCGCCTGGTCGTGCCACCGGCCCACATTCTTGGCAAAGATGACGGCGACGATGATGTGGCAGGTCGCCATCCCGATGGCGCCGATCGTCAGAACGGGTTTCCGGCCGACGCGGTCGATCCAGAGCACGGCGGGGATGGTGAAGATGAACATGACGATTCCCACGACGCCGGTGGCGAGCAGACTCGTGGCGGTGTTATCGAGACCCAGATCCGCGAAGATGAACGGCGCATAGTAGAGAACCGCATTGATACCTGTTGTTTGCGTTATGTTAGTCACTGGAGAGGTGTGCCTTGACAAATTCTGGCGAGTGGCAGCCAGTCTCCTTGTACAGGCGGAGGGTCATTTCTCAACTGCCTACGACTACAAAATCAACGTGATAGGGGCGACGAGACCTGTGTCTGCCAGCGCTATAATTGAAATCTCCATACCTGTCCATTGCTGAAAGAACATAGTGACCGTTGCGACGATTACGCGCCTGAACATCGCCTTGGTTTGGAATAGGGACTTGATGGCGACGAACTGAAGTTTAAACACGTTCCAAGCTGTCTGCTCCCTCAGGTGAGGAAATTTCTCGGCAACGGTTCGCTTCTCGAATAGAGACTGCGCCTTAATCTCCAAGAATTCGAGCTCGACAAGCTCGTTATCGGGGGGCAGGCCCCGCAGACTGGCGAGGACCTTGCGCGCTTCCTCCTCCCGGCCGTGATGCAACAGCCAACGCGGGCTGAAGGGCATGAAGATCATCCCGACGAACAAGACAGTCGCCGGGAAGAGCTGCAGGCAGATAGGGACAAGCCAGGCGGCGTCCTTCTGGAAACCCAACTCTGTACCGCCGATGAAGTTAGTTCCGTAGTCGATCCAGAAACTCACCATGATGCCGAAGGTGATCGCGAGCTGCTGGAGCGCCACCAGGGCGCCCCGGACCTCTGGCGGCGCCACCTCGCTGTTGTAGATGGGGACGATCATGGCGAGCGAGCCGACCCCCATACCGGTGATGAACCGGCCGGCGAGAATGACCTGCGGTCCTCCGGACTGCGCGGTAGCCTGGATGATGACGCCCAGGACGAAGACGGTAACGGCAACTAGGACGCTGTATTTGCGCGAAATGGCCTCGGCGAGAAAGCCGGACAGGAGGGTCCCCAGCCAGGCTCCCAGCTCGAGAATAGCAGTTAACCAGCCTTTCTTGGTCTGGTTGGATGTGTAGTCGCCCATGTCTGTTGAGCGAGGGGGTCGTCAGCCATCCGGACGCAATCGCGGGTTAGGTTCCCATCAACTTACGGGATTGAAAGGCGGGCATGGCCAAGATCCCCGAGAACATGCCCTGGTTGTAGCCGTACAACACACCACCGATACAGGCGAACAGTGCAATCCGGAAGACCTTGAAGTTCTTGACCAGGGCCATCGGGCCCGAGGCGCCCATCATGTCTTGGCGGCGCTGAAGCGCCGCATCGTAGACGCCCGCGCCGCCGTCGCCTCCGGCGACCATAGTGGATGACCTTTGATGTTCGAAACTTCGAGTTGAAGCGAATCTTCCACCTGGAAATCTAGTGGTCAAGGTTCGGCAAAGGACGCTTTGATGTTGATCTCTAATCCACGCCGAAGGAAAAGAAGGGAAGTTCACCTGGGTGGGAGCGATGGCCGACTACGCACCATGGTGAAGCTCACTCATATAAGACGAGAATGCATTATGCGGGCAGGCATGCCATTTGCAGAGCTGATCTAGATCCGTCTTAGAGGGATGGATCTCATTCCGGTGGAGCAATGAGAATCGTCGGTGTAAGGTTACCCCAACACCACAGAGTCAGCACGTTTGACCAGGGCTTGGGATAAAATGCTGGTAGGTAGCATTGGGGAACCGTCAACAATCGGGCCGACACAAGAGGCTATGCTTCATTCGACCCTTGGATGACACTTATCCCTCCAGATAGACTTATTAGCATAGATAATCGTGGTTCTCTGCTGGAGCTTTTCTTATATCACACAAGCTCCTCGTAGAGCCGTTGGCGCTGTTCCAATTCCGAGTCTTGACAGTGGAGATCTTGCGGCGCCTACCGGCATGGCATGAGCAGCAATGCGGAGACGTGGGGGAAAGGCGTGGCCCTTGCGTGCGGAGTAGAAGAGCCGCCCAATCTGCGCTGCCTGCCAACCTATGTATGTGCAGGAAGGTAAGTCGCGGAGCCCTCCGTGATATTGTGGCTGGTGCATTTAGGCTAAATTCCGTTGCTGGCGACCAGGGTCCGTTGAAACCGGGGTTGACTCGGGTTTGCAGCTGGGTCATTAATGTCACCGAGAGAGCACGTGGGAAGCATGCCACTGTGGTATCTCTAAATGTCCCTGGATGACGCAAGGAGACCTGAATAATAAACTCTGTGCTGAGTTTCTCAATCGATCGACAGCGGTCGTACTTTCTTGTTTAGGACGCTTGAATGTTGTCGCTCCAAGATTCCAGTATGACCCCACGAACATCTTGGGTGTGGAAGACGACGAATCTAGTCGATTAGCTTCATTCAACTGACTGCCTTTCTCCGAAAACGTCGCACCTCGATCTGTCAAACATGGTTCGGCTCCCTGCCATTTCTGGCCGAGGGAACGGCAGTCCGCCCTGACATGCCGATTTTGACTCTTGAGTGACTATCAGGCGGACTGGTTAGGCAGAACTTGTCACGATAGTCGCAGCGTCTACTGCAAACTGGGTGAGCTACGAGCTGTCACAGTCTGCCACGAGCTGAGGGAGACGTATTCGCGATAAAGCTCGGACGGTTCTCCGGGGTGACCGTCTCGTGGCTCAAATTTAACGGGAGTCGTTTAGGTCCCACAAGGCCGACGACTAGTACAGACAAGATACTAATCCAAGCGACAAAGAGAAGATTGAAGGAATCCCCAGCGTCACCTTGCGACCCCTATCAAAACCAAGCAGCTGAGCAGACTGGTCGAAAACAATAAGATTTCAGGGGTAGGCCGGCTAGAGTTAGCGTGATCGCATGCTGCAGGAGGTGACTCCATCCCGCGTTATCCTCCTGGTTTGCAATAGGGAGATTGGGAGAATTTATTTTGGGCTATACTGAGTCCAACGAATGTCACGGTGCTCTTTTGAGTAAAGTCTGGATGTCCCTACGGTAGAGTGACGATAAACAAATTGCGCAAGGATGAGGCGCTTCCCGGATGGCGATGGTTCGGAAGGGATCCGGCGTCTCAGCGGCCGAGGCCGGAGGGCCAATGGCGACCGAACAACCTGGGCTCGCTTTTCTGAAGAGGCGGACGATAGGGATCGACGAGGAAGACCCATTGACCTCCAGCAACGTCTGCTACCAACAGCCGAGATCATGGTCGTCTGCAAGCGAGCAGCCATGCTCTTTTGAAACATGAAAATGCATAGGACATACTGCCTATACCAACGTTTGTGCTGGCCGCAGAAACCGTCGCCCTCCATACCTGGACGGGACATGGTATGGTGCATGGGGTGGTAAGCACGCGAGTGTCTGTCGCTAGATATCACGGGTTCAGACGGTTCGGCCCCCCCCGAGTCATAGATAGAGAGCAACTGGGAAATAGTCAGCATTCGTATCACAACCGGGAAACAGTCAGCAGTCGTACCACAACCGGGAAAAGGCCTCGCAACTTTGGGAGTCAGCTGAAGATCAAAGTTCCCGGTGTCATTGCATCTCAATGCGACAATCGGATTTGTGTCAGCTTAGCGAGCAATGTGACATGGGGGCTCAGGTTGTGGAAGTGCAGACGCTAGCTGGTTGCCATGCCAAGTATCTGTAAAGAAATCCATCCAGGGTAACGGCTTTGGAAAAGGGATCCGGCAGTAGACGCCCGACCAATAGCAAAAGGGAGAAGTGCCCACCATAATGAACAGGATACGGCAGATTACAGAGTGCACTGGGTATGTAGGGGCGCACGAAGTACTGGAATTGGCTAAAATGTCAATTCCCATACACTCTGCATGCGAAATAACATCGTTAATTCTTCCGCTGTTTCCGACGCTGTCATAACACTGTATTATTCGATAGCATTATAATAACGATAATCGCACACTAAATCTTCAGGACTATTTCTACGCAACTAATAACCCCAATATAATGCTTTTTCGCTTAGCTTCTAATGACTTAAACGCTGCCATTGCGTTGTTGGAGTGGTAATAAATTGTTGATGTATTTTCCCACACAAATTCCACGGGCTTCTACATCTAACTTTTATACGTTAGGAAGGGGAAATATTGGGCTGAGTGGAGAAACTAACTGGAAATACCCTTGTTTAATGAGTAGCGATCTGAGACCTACCTCAGGCGGTCATAGAGGCTATTGGCACTGTATGTTGTACAGTGTGCAGACAGTAATTAGCCCTATATTGTATAGCCCGGTCCGTAGACGCGCGGCTGGGGCTTAGCGCTATATTGAGGTAAACCGGTACCCTCTTTTCTTCCAAGTCGGGTGCGTGTGCGTCAAGTTCCAAGGTCCTCCATCCAAATTTGGACTTCTCCAGCAATTTCCAACCAATCTGGCACCACCATTTTTATCCCGACAACACTTATTCTCGTTTCAAACTCCTTGATAGACGCCGACATTGTTCATGTTGGCTCTCCGGGTTGATTTGTTTGCAAATAACAACTGGTTTTACAAGGAGAGAGCGTATCTAGCCCATCGGTAATTTCCATGAGGAAGTGCTACAAGACCCAAATGGGGAGCTCGGAGATGCGTTGCTGCCAGAGCATTTGAAAGGCAATGCTACTGTCCCTTTTGGGGGCGATGCGAGATGCTGCATCCGGATCATCCAAAACCGGTGCGCCGCGGTGCAATGCTCCGAATAGCTGCAAGGTACCGGGCGCCTGCCTGGTGGTCGATCATGCCATGTCCTTTTCTCCATCAAACTGAGTATCTCTTGGTGTTGACAACTATAGACAACCCATAGCAACTATCTACCAGTCTTCTGCTGCTGCTCGAAGTCGAGCCTTCGCGTTGCCGAGGGGTCCATCTCATGCGATTCATCCCGCGTGCTTCTTACCCGATTGCTCCAGCTTCTCTTTTATTCAATTCTTATCATGAGCGTGCTACTCTATCGCGCCGTAGCGTTACAATGCTAATGATCCTTCTTGACTGTCCATGCTGAAAAATGCCAGCCAACCCTAGATGTGGAACGTCAAGTCCGGCTACGGTTAACGGAAAGAACCGACTCAACTCGCTCTGGGTCTCGGCTCATCATTCTTATCTAACATCTTTTGTGCGTGTGGAGTATTTGCGCGCGCGCGCGCGCATATTACGGATAAGATACCCGTGCATGCCTTTCCATATAAGGCTGGCGGCTACTGATGCAAGCCCGCTTCTGCTATTTTGGGGCCCATCTTCCCGGCCCGCTCGTTATAGTCATCCTCGTCTATCTGTATGCGTTCCACATGCTTGATTCCCACCGGAGGACTTAGCCGCCCTCCACACTAGGCCACTTTTCTAGCCGCCCATCTTCAGACAGACGCCATTCCGAGGCCCGTCAGCCAATATCAACGGCCCATGAACCGTCGATTCGCTCTTTCAGATACACGACGCAGGTTTCATCTCCGTTGCTTGCATTTCACCCCCAACTATCAGTCCCTCGAGACCCGCGCTCTAAGAGCTCCCCGCGAGCAATGATAGTTCCGTTTCAGATCCTGAATTCTGGGTCCCGCGCATCCACGAGCGGGCCAACGTTCGCCTCGGCTTCGACGTCGTCGAGTCCCTTGGATATTATAAGTAGTCGCGTCCACATCGCGACCTGGCTTGGGAAATTACCTTTCCTTTCTCGGATCCTCTTGCTCTATTCTCAAACGCCTGTTTCTTTTCCGTCTTCATCTTTCCTGTCTCCTCAGCTTTTTGTTCTCCTTAGCTGTCTTGCTCAGGACCCCCGTTCGTTTCACCACCATTCGTTTGATACGAGTCGAAGCAATCTTGCCCTACTTGAACTATATCCTGGTAGCAACTCCCGGCGAGTCCGAACCGTGTATAGTCTGGCTGTCTTGGAACAATCCGCGTAACGCTAATACTAATCGCCTCCATCTTGGACGGGGGGGGGGGGGGGGGGGGGGGGGGGGGGGGGGGGGGGGGGGGGGGGGGGGGG